>BMAO01000342.1:0-133207 GCA_019973975.1 Trichonephila clavata | reverse complement strand
GCGTTCAAATCTGATATAAACAAACTCATTTGAAACTGAGTAAGTCCATGTAGTCATTTTTGAGTATTTCTTTTTTCTCCGTGTACCTTATAGGAGATTGAAGTATCATTTCATTAATTAATCGTTAACTTTATTTTTTTTTTTTTATTCTACGAATATTTTTTTCGGTGTGAAAACACTTGTCTTGTCTACATAAAAACGAGAATTATAAAAAATACTTTACATTTTTTTCAAAATAAAATAAAGAGGAAAATGTGCTCACGAAATAAAAAGATAAATAAATAGGAGAAAAATCACCTTTAAAATTGTATCCTTATCTTTTTCTCTTTTCTTTTTTTTTTTAAAGTCAACGGAAATGATGTGCAGAAAATGTGACAAAGTCATTCAATGATGAAACAAAAAATTTTCATTGTTACATCGAGTCATAAAAACATTGTTAGGAGTCCAAAAACGCTTCAGTAGTTCCCCCACCCTCAACCTCAAAAAAATATCTTCTTATTCACAGAATTCAGTCAAAAGAAAACGTTTCCATTAAACTGAAATGTACCAATGCAGTGAAATCGATTCACAAAAGATTGAAGGAATTTTAAAATTTATCACAGCAATAAATAACTTAGCAGAAATTATTGTTTCAAGCATGGTAAAATTTTTACTTTTTGGCCTCAATTTTATAGCACAAACTTTTCAAAAAAAAAAAACATAAAAACAATTCTTACTCGATTTATTGTTTACTACCATCGAATTACGCAGCTATAAGAGGGCTATCGACAACGAATCTCGTATTTTCAAACCACGGTTAAGAGAGACGAGAACGTTACCCGAGTGTTGTCACCACCCTCTCTAAACTTCCACATTACGCATTACTTTAAGCCTCAAATCTGGTGTTGAAGGGCACCTGATCTCGAACCCGTGATTCAATGATGAGTGAAGGAGTGAATACTAACATCGATCTATTAAGCTATTCGAGGGCATTTGAAGACAGACCGCGTCCTTTTGATCCACGGTCAAGTGACGAGGACGACACCTGAGCTAGCACCCCTCTCCTAACTTTCATACCACACCAACCGGAGAACATTTAAGCATCGACAGCCTTAACGTGCATCACCCCCTACACGACGAGTTTTCAGCGGTACTAGGTTCGAACGCATGACACTCCTGCCACCTTGACCACTAAGATACCGCGGACACCCACGACTCGACAGAAATAACATCTGGAATAAATTCATAACCGCAGTACTATATACTATATGGAGTCGACTAAGTCCAAATCATACTAAGTGTTCGAGCCCGCTCTAAATCTTGCACGTTAACTTCAAATCCCGTACGCGATTTAATATAGAAATTAGGAGGTTGCGAGGAAGAAAGTAATTCTTAGTCCCTTTACTATTTCACTTGGGTTTGTGTGACTTTTCACAGAAATCCCTTTATATTCTATGTTAAATCATTTTATATTCATTTTTGATGCAATTGTATTTATTTCTGAAGGCATATTTAAATGTAGTTAAATTAAAATTATTAAATCGAAACAACCCAAATTTTAAACACTCAACGTCCACCCTCAGCGGACTGCGGTCAAATTATCAAACGTTGGCCGGTCTGCGGCGATAAAAAGGTCGGGGAGCAACTGCTATAGGTCATGAGGGTGTGAACCTCGAACAGACGTTTTCGAAATTCGCTTTGGATTCTTTTTTTCCTTCTTAAATTCAATCTTTAAGCGACTTTTCAGTTAATTGGTAATACGACGTCATTTAAAATAAAAACGTCATTTTCCCACAATATGTTCATTAGATATCTTGCCTCCAATAACCAAATAAAACAAAATTATTTAATTTGTTGTAACCCGCTCAACCCCGTGACGAGAGATATTTTGAAATACATTTTCTTTTTAAACTTAAAATACTACTCTTTCATAGAAAAAACAAAAGTCAGACCCAGAATCTAATATTAGTCTAGGAAGATTCATCACTCAAAATACATTACACATTAAAATACTATAATTAGCAATAGGGAGAGGTAGCCACCTGGGTGGCGTAGTTGGTTTGGCGCTGGCCTTGTACGCTCAAGTTTGCAGGTTCGACCACGGCCCAAGTCGGTGAATTTACATGATGGCAAAAAATCGACAGCGTTCATATCTTACAATTATGAGGCATGTTAAAGATCCCTAGAGTGTGTTTGGCTTGGGTTCCATCGGCAAAATTAAATCGTAGTACAGTATCGCAAATTTTACATTTTTGTACACATTGTCTAACTCTTTGTTTTTTCCCCTCACAATTCAACTATTATACGAAGAATATTTTTTTATTTTTTAAAAAATTACCCCGTGGGAAGAACGAGTACTTTAGCAAGTAGAAAGTAGGTTTTACTTAAAATTATTTTACCTATTAGACGTTGAATTAAGAAGTTAAAAAAGTGCTTCTCAAACTTTCAACGTTTGCTACCCAATATTCAATCCTAGTTTTCATTGCCCCCTCCCCTCCATATTTTTGTATATAATATTATATATGGCAAGCCCATGAGGTCACTGGTAATTATTAAACTTGTTCTTAACTTAGTATTGTTAAATTAATTGTAAAATACATTGTGCAGTACTGATACATTAAAAGTGTATTAAATTAGGGTAAATGTGTCATCAGTGTAAATATTTATTACGTCAGAGTGCATTTTTTGTTTGTTTACTCTCAGTAAATTAATAATGTTTTTTTCAAAAATCTTTTGATTTTGACTTTTTAATATGCTCGTGCCCCCCTCGTAGAGTTATCACGCCCCCTTACGGACATGTGCCCCACAGATTGAGAAACGCTGGTTATAAGGGGAAGTCAACTGTGTAACGTTGATCTCTTCATCTACGATTCTAAGTCAGACGTATTGACAAGGATAAGTAGATAGTGTCCAGTTGAAACAGATAACCAGATAACAAATTAATCATTCCAAGCTGAACAAAGAAATGGAACATTTTTCGCATGTCTGAATAGAAGACAACAAATGACAAATTTAAACAAAGATCTCGCTACTCACATCTGCCATCTATTTTTAATTTGAAATTATTTCGAAAGTTTAAGTTGCAAACTTGTTTCTGCACCGCCAAATAACCTTTAGCAATAGAATTACATATCCTATAAATAATAATTGCAGGTTGCATCTCAAGGTCGTCAGAAAGTCATTAAAATCAAGGGTAACGACATTGTCCTGCACGAAGACAAGCCATGCGACGCCCCTAGGCCCTGTCCTCTGAGTCTCAATTGTCAAAAAAAAAAGTCTTGCTTAGAATTGGGAAAAAAAGACCGCATTCTATTTTGCGGTTGATATAATTTGTAATTTTGCGCACGAAGAGTAAGAATATCTGCAGTAATTAATTGGCATTGGCGTCATCAAGCTGAAAATAACCCTTGCATGAAATTAATCATGATAGCTCGTGGAGCAGACATTTGGAAATAACCCAAACACTATTTATAGTGGATTACAGAAGAGAAAAAGTAAATTTTGATTCTGATTGATGAAATAACAAATGATTTTGTACCAAATTGTCTACAAAAAAATAATTTTCAAGTATATGCGATAAAATTTAACCGTTTTTAAGCCGAATTATACACAGAAGTTTCTTTCATTCTATCGCAAAAAGCGATCGAATGAAACAGACATCTCTCTAAGGTTAAGTTAAAATCGATATTAAAATAATTCTTTAACCCCTTGTGTATCGATAAGTGGTGTGACGTTTCCACCACACAGCTGTGATTCGGCTTCTTTGGTATGGCGACACCTGCACCCTTAAAAAAAATATTGCGTGGTCTTGTCTTGGACATCGCTCCGGCAACGTTTGACATCAGGATGAACCCCTCTCCACCCACGAACCGGATGTAACTCGAAGCTAAAGACGCCGACTGTTGTCACCCCCGAAGCCTGGAGAGGGAAAAGAAAGCAGGGAGCCAGCAGGGAGAGAAAAGAAAGTTTGTCACTCAGAACGGACGCAAAAACTCCTCCCTCACAAAACAACAGATCTTGGACTCTAATAATCTAATTACTAAGTTAATAATTTCAATGTAAATCTGTAAATAATAGCTGTGACGTGTAATTATACTTAACATTTTAATTAACCGATATCCCGCTAACTTTATGTGTCTCAAACGTTGCAGTGGATACACGCCATGTTTTGGGCCCATTGTAACTTCATCTAGATACGTGTGGGTCATTTAGGTGCACAGGAAACATTATAAGGTAGATTTACGTTTATTTTAGGAATGTATAAAATTACAAAAGTTAAGGGGCAAAGTGTCTGGGTTAGAAAAATTTGAAAAAATAGGAAAACTAGAATCAAAATTACAAATCTTTGTGAAATTGCTCGAAATGTTCCTTGGAACAAAAAGTTTTTCCACGGGTGTTACATGAGTGCATTTTCATTTTTGTTCCATTTCTTCATCTTCTTCATCACAAATAGATAAATCCTATCAAAGTCTTTGTCGTATTCATCCGTTTCCGGAAAATATTCTGATTCAGTATCACTTTCGTTGAAAACCAACGACGATACCCTATTGACTATAGAAAGTAAAAATAAACAACAAAAATAGTTGCACAAACTTTTGAAAGCGAAACGAAACACGAACAATAGTCGGTGTCAAAAGGGAAAATGAAATAAGCGTTTCAACGTCAAGGGGAGTATACCCAGAAATCTGGGATTTGCACTTGCGCTAGAAAGTGCAGTCTGGTAAGCAAGGGGTTAAAAATTTAAGAAAAAGGTATTCTAGTAATACATGAAAGATGACACTCTATTTCTGTTTTAGTATCTACATTTATAAAATTATCAAAGCTCATGAAAAGAAGGGAAAAGATTTCAATAAATACAGTGGTACTAAAATTATGATCCATGTGGATTAATTGAGTTAAGAGCTATGGCGAAAAAATTCTTAAGTTCAGAGTGAGTGAGAGTGTGTTAATTAACGTCATACTTCAGTCGACACTATGCATATTGATAACGGACCTCGCAAATTTGAACCACGGTCAGATTGCAAGGACAATACCCGAGCTGGCATCCCCTCTCCTAACTCCCTCACCACCCCAATGGGAGGACGTTTGGGCCTCGACATATTTAACTTGTATCGGCCATCTCTGCATGGTGGGTCTTCAACGGTCTCGAACTTATAACATGTCAGCCACCAGTTCGTTACCTTGACCACTACGCTCCCTACAGAAACATGATCTCTCGGCTGCCGCAACCGTAACTTAAGGGCAAGAACAGGCAGTTTTATAATATAGTTTTCAATAGCAGTTTTTATTCTTTTCCTTTCGTCTCCATTCAAATTGTATTTAATTTATTTTAAACTAAATACACACTTGGAAAAAAAGTAGTTGCTGTGTAATACGATTACTCAAACTCTGCCTAAGCGAATGAAGGTCACTCAATGTGCCCTGTATTTATGAAGGACGAATAGACAAAAATAAACACACGCATTGTTTATGAGTCCGAATCAATTATCGCTCCTATATCCTGCATTAACATAGATACAGCCGAGATAATTTTTTTTAAAAATCAAACTGCTGACGGAGAGATGTTCCATAAAAGTCCAGAATGTACACCACTTTGCACGGACCAAAGTTCCCCAGAAAAAGAAAAATTATTGCTTCAGAGTTGTTTTCCCGATAAGAACGGGTTTACTATCGGATACGTGCGATTTAAATTATCCATCCATACGCTTTTTCTCCTGAACTTGATATTTTTATCTCGGTTATTTTCCAAGGATGGAAATTTCCAGAGGCCTATCTGAGGTCTTACGCAAGTTTGTGATCCGCATACAGAAGAATCCTCAAGCTCGTGTTACACAACAATAAGGTTTGTCGTTATTTCTTTTTACAATCAAGGACGTCTTAAGACTTCTTGAGGCCCTGGGCCCCTACGCAAAAGTATGCCCTGGGCCCCAACACAAATGTAGGCCCCTTTTTTGACCCTTAAAAGTAGAATATGTGTTGTCAGATACTTGTACAAACAGTAACCCGAAACAAATAGATGTGCATGACTTACAATCACACAAACCGGGTCGACCGACTGCCGTCTTTTAACTGAATGAGTAATGATGGTGTACGGTTGTAGGCCTAGGCCTAAATAGGACGGAGGTTATCTCATAAGAATGCACTGTTGCCATATAGTTTAAAATTCCCAGTTTTTCGGAGAAATATTTAAAGAACGGAAATAACATTTAATTGGTAAAATTATTCGAATCATGATCTTATTAAGGCTAAGTCTCCCCTCCCCTCGAGGCCAATGTGCTGGACCCGGGCGCAGTTGGCCCATGCCTTACGAACAACTGTTATTAGTTAACCATGCCTTAACTGTGTGTGTTCCAGAATATATTTTATAACCACAAAAACTTATTTAAAATCATTCTGAATTGAAAACTTGCTCGTTTATGAACGCTTGAAATACTCTTCAGGAGTGAGTGAGTGAATATTAACGTCCCACATGTTCAGCTACACGATGGCTTTTGGGGACGGTCCGCGTCATTTTGAACCATGGTCAAGTGACGCGGACGACACATGAGGTGGCACCCCTCTCCTAACTACCACACCACGCTAACGGGAGGACGTTTGAGCCCTCGACAGATTTAACGTGCATCGCTCCCCTACACGGTGGGTCTTCAGTGGTACTGGGATCGAACTCATGACATGCTAGCCACGATCCGATGCCTAGACCACTTGGCTACCGCGGCCACTAGTATAAATTGAAATACTTCCTACCTACGTATAATCGATTATAATTTTATTTTTTCTCAGCCTTAAAAATTCTTAAAATTTTATACAGTAATTCGAAAAACACTTAAAAACTTTGCCTCTAAAATAATTTTAAAAAGTTAACCAAAAATAAAAAGGAGAAATAACAGGGAAAATATACACCAAAAAAGAAACAACACATATCTGTTGTTATCATTACTCAAGTCTGCTTTTAAAGGAAATAATACACCATAAGCGTCTATTTTTTTAAATCCTAGTATAATGTGTGATCCCTCACACACACATACATAAAAAAGAAAAGCTACTCACTTACTCCAAAAGTATTAGACCTAAGCACTTGAAATTTGACAATCATGTCCCTTTCAAGAAGTAGAGATCTGCTAGGAAAGAATTTTACGAAAACCAACCCCTAAGGGGGTTACGAGGGATTAAAGGGCTTTATAGATAAATATCCCTGCTTTTGAACAATTTAACCTAGACGAATTTTGGCAGGTATGTTTCTTTTATTGAATACAGGTCCTATAAGAAAGGAATTTACAGAAATCAATTCCTATGGGGGAGGGGGTGAATTACTAGGGCATATCGACAAAAAAGTTCCATTTTCGTGCGACTAGGCCCAATTTAGAAAATTTAGTATGCATGTTACTTTGATTGAGTTGAAATCCGCTAAAACGAGTCTTACGGAAATTGACTCTCTAGGGTTGTTAAAGGCCATATCGATAAAAAAAAATTCTGTTTTTGAACTATAGTATTTAGAAATTTGGCAAGCATATTAATTTTGTTCAGTAGAGATCCTGTAAAAAATGGATTTTGCTGATATCCATATTGGGGAACAGTAAGGCGTGAAAAATAATAATATTTCAATTTTATAAATTCAAATTTTGTCCTTTTTAAACCAAGAGATGAGAGTTATATAAGATTATTTTTCAATAAAATCGAATAGAGTACTTAATGCTGGGACTTGGATATCAATATAGTCTATGTATATATAAACAATATATTTTCCTACATCATGAAATATCCAATTAGCTAGTCTATGCGATAAACTGTAAAGTTTTGTGTGTGTCCACAAAAACTGGTGTGAAGGTTTTCTTACCACTCTCCTCACATGAATCACTCCGCTCACTGTCCCATTGTGCAATCGGCACACGGCAGAGGTCTTCTCACAGTCCAGCAGCGGCTCGTGCCGGCCGATGGGCAGCGCTGTCCATACCGCCCCGAGGCAGCAACACAGCAGCAGGAAAGAGGAGCTCAGGAGCAAGGACATCTCTTAGAGAGAGTGAAAAATAATCTGATCGCATTTCACTCGATCATAAAAGCGAGATGGAAATAAAAAAAAGGCTTCTCTTTCATCGCGTTGCTGTGATGCAACAGACCTTTGTTCGGCTGCTGTTCCTCTTCCACCCCTTTCGCGTCGTTCGAAAAAGAGCGAACAGGTTTTGGTCAAGGTGTCGCGTCATCCAACTCGGCCTTCGGAAGGGGCAAGGGCGGCCGCCGAAAGTAAACAATCGATCACCTCGTTTTTAATAAGCAAGGAAAAAGTAAAATTGGAAGGACGCTCTTCTCTGGCAGCCGTGTAAAGACTCGAATTATTTTTATCACATGAGTGAAAGTAGAGCTCTGCACTGAAATACAAAATGTGGCAGCGGTTTTTCTCTTATTTCGTATCTGGTTACTAATTAGCGGTCGATAAAAGTCATGGACCACTGGTAGACTTTCAGAATTTATTTTTTGCACTTGACTATACAGTGTCTGAGGGAAAAGAAGTTCTTCTTTCTTGGCAAATTCCGGAATTGTATTTCAAATCAACTTAAAGTCAAAGAAATCGAGAAAGATAGGTATATCAGTGCACTTTTAAAGAGAGAGTTTGCAAGTAGATTTATTGATATCAGCAATAAGAAAAGTAGAGTTATAGCTGCGGAAACATTTCAAATTGCTTTTGTAAATTCGGAAACATTGTCACAGACACTTTCATTTGAAACGAGCAGTTTTTTCATCAGAGAGAAATATTTCTTAGTCGTTTATAAATTTAAAGGTCAAAAGAATATCCATACATGTCAAACATTATCAAATTTAGTCAACAGAAAAATCATAATCATCTCATTTTGGTATAATAATAACTCAAAAAATGATTTTTTGTATTTGGCAGAAATTAAATCAAATCGTACAAATTATACTTAGCCTTATTATTCGTACTAATAAAAAGCCCAAGGAAAATTGCCTCCACAAATACAATTTTTCCTGATTACAGTTTCGTAATCAAATTCAGCTTACTTTAGAAAAAGGCATTCACATTGAATCCATTGATTATTTACGTTGCGCTTAGAAGCAAAATGAAAGTTATCAGAGATGGATCCAGTCATCAGGAGAAGGGCACGTTAAATCTGTCGTGGTTCAAATGTCTCCCGTTGGCCTGGTGTGGTAGTTTGGAGTGCTAGTTCAGGATCATCCTCGTCACTCGACCACGGCTCAAAATTGACCATGCGTCACCAACATCCCTTGTGATACTTCAAAGTGCGACGTAAATTAAAAATCAATCGTATCTCGTCATTTCGAGCTACGGTTGAGAACGTAATAAAGTGGGCACCATATTTTTCAAACCTAGGCCACGCCAGTGTGAGGATTCTGGCCCTAACTTATAAAACGTACATCAACTCCTTTTCATGGCACCACGGCTCGAACGCACTACTTTGATTGCGATAACCCCGGCCGAAAATAAACATCTGGCGCTCAATTAATATTGAAAACCCCTTTACAAAATCAATTTTTCAGTTTAGCGTATTTTCAATAAGTTCCTCTAAAGAATTTCGTACAATTTCCTATACAGGGTAAACACTTTCCAGATGCTATAAAACAGTAACAGATAAGGACAAGGACCACCTCAGCAAACCGTAAGGTAAATTTACCCTTAAAGTTTGCGTTTAAGCCCTGATGGAAGTGGCGTAAGCAATAGAAGGCATGTCATCAGTCGAAATAGTGATACCTGCAGTGGAAAAGGCTGTGATGGATCTATACGCGTCATTTTTCTATAAATCGTCTTGGGGAAACTCTAGAGCTAACATTCATATTAATTCACAGCCTTTCAATAAGAAACCATGATATTCAAATTAGTTTGACTATATAAAGTTTAGGTTTTGTAGATGTAAGAGCCAGGGAGCTGTTGCGGTGTTACGTAAGTGTGAATATTAGAATATTTCATTCACAAACATAGCGCGAGTCAAGGAAGTAATTGCTAAGAGATTAAATTATTATATTGAGGATCGAGATAGATGAAATTAGATTTAGTTATCAGTTCATCAGCGCTTGTTCTCCTTGTCTAGTTCACGTAGTCGGGTTTACTAAGAGTTATACATTGAGATTAGATAGCCCGCCTCGTATATATCGCTCCTAGGGTTTACTTTTGTAGTTTCGCTTGTGATTGTTTAAGTGTGTTTGAAGAGAAATAAAACTAATTATTATTATGGAAGTTGCTGGTGATGCTTTGTCCCCCCCCCACACACACACCTTTAAGTAGGTAAGACGGGGAGAGAGGGGTGGCGAATAGGCCGACACCCCCACAAGGCTACTTGTCTAGTTCTCCTTGTCTAGTTCACGTAGTCGGGTTTACTAAGAGTTATACATTGAGATTAGATAGCTCGCTTCTATATATCGCTCCTAGGGTTTACTTTTGTAGTTTCGCTTGTGATTGTTTAAGTGTGTTTGAAGAGAAATAAAACTAATTATTATTATGGAAGTTGCTGGTGATGCTTTGTCCCCCCCCCCCACACACACACCTTTAAGTAGGTAAGACGGGGAGAGAGGGGTGGCGAATAGGTCGACACCCCCACAAGGCTACTTGTGTCATTGAATGGAATCCGCAGTTGTTCTGCATCGGCATCTTCCAATCACGATTCGGAGAACCTCCAACTAGAAAATCTATCTAACAATGGCATGAAAACTACGGGGCTGTTTGTTCAATAGTCCTGGTTGAAGCCCAAAAAGCCGCTATCGAGGGACCTTAACACGCATTTGAGTGGAAATGGATTACCGGTCTCGACGTATGTCTAAGGGTTAAAACGTATGTGAGCGTCTGTGTAACCCAACTTAAAATAGTCTGTTACAGGTGTTCTTGATTTATGGTGCATTGATCACCCTGTATCTTTTTTAAAAGAAATGTTGAATACCTTCGTAAGAATGAATACCTTATTTTACTAAACATTTGAATTGAAACGAATTCTAGTGAAGGATGAATTAGTTATCGCCAGACTTATCATAAACTGAAAGTCGCGGAAGCGCCGTTTTGTATGAGGATGAGGCCTCGCGCACAAGGTTAAAAAATGAACAACGCGCGTTTTTTCTTCCTTCCCTGTTTCAAATTTGAAATTTTTTTTAAGACAATTTTGTGTTTCCGATAAATTGACGCGAATTTCCTCTTCTGGTGTCGGAAGGAGAGGAAACCTTTCCTCTTTCGAACATCCTCAAGAGATAGAGTATCTGATACACACTCAAGAAATATGTTATCTTTACTTCCTGAATATCACGGAAATTTAAATTGTATCCCAAAAAGATCCAATAAAAAATCGTACGAAAGAGATAAAATTCACAAGAGATAAAAATTAATCTTTTCCTATAAATTCTTGCGTGTACAGGGTGCGGCGAAAAAACCCGAACAAACAATTATTTAAACAACTTTATAAAAAATTAACAAATTAACAAAATATAACAAATAATAATAAGAGTACACTCGTACTAATAAATAAATTTAATTGGTTTTAAAGTAACCTTCGTTTGCAGCAATGCAGAGGCGCAAACGCTTGCAGAAATTTTCAACAATGAGCCTCAAGTCTTTTACCTTTAATCTATCCCATTCCCGCAGAAGCAATTGCTTTAGAGAGTCTAAAGTTTTGTATGGTTTAGTGCAGTCTCTGGACTCAAAAATGGACCATACACTGTAATCCATGAGATTGAGATCCGGCGAGTAGGGTAGCTATTCTTCACATGATATCATGTGTGGAAAATTTGCCTTGCACTACTCTTGTGTCTTTTTGACCTTTTGAGCTGGTGCAGAGTCTTGTTGAAAGCGTCCATTTTGCATTTCCGAAATGCTTTGGGGCCCACGTAAGTACAACAGCTTCAAGAATGTCCCTCTGGTACATTTTTTTATTGATTTTAACGCCCTCTTCCACAAAAATCAAAGGAGTTTTACCACTTGCGCAAATTCCGCCCCAGACCATGGCCGACTTTGGATATTGGCGATATTCAACAATTGCAGAATGCTTGCAGCGTCCACAGACCAGATTTAATCGTTTTGGGAGTTATGAACTTGTTGAACCACAGCTTCTCATCAGTGAAAAGGAATCTCTCCTATCGCTGACTTGCGGCCCGTCCCAAAAGTTTTCGGCATCTTTGGAGCCGTACGAGTTTGCTTCTTTCATTGAGGAGCTGAAATTTTCGCAACTTGTAAGGCTTCAGTCCAAGCTCCGTTTTTGCAATTCGTCTCACCGATCCGACACATATTCTCATGTCACGAGCGATTTTCTCATGGAAACCGTCGGATTCCTCTGAACTCGCTTTTCGATGGCCTTACGATTCATTGAAGTGTTTATAGTGCGTTTTCGCTCACTTCCTGGACATCGATCATTATTGCCAAGCACTTTGAAACGGCAAATTGCATCAAATACTGTTTGCCGAGGTACAATAAGCAAATGAACGACTTCACACTTTCGTTTCCTTTGCTGAAACAACTCTAAAATAGCAGACCTTTTGCTTGACATTATCAAAAAATATTTTATTATTAAAGTGGTGGATAAAGAAACATGAAAATACCAATTAAAAGGAAATTTGTTAATTAATTTAGGAGGCAAGAAATGTGCCCGAGTTTTTTTGCCGCACCCTGTAAGTCGGTCTGCAATATAATAAATACATATTACTGAACCGTCCATCCAGTATAGTGATTATCGAAGCTGACTGCTGTGCCGTAGGGCCAGGGTTTGAATCCCGGAGAAGGCATGGATGTTTGTAAATGTATATTCCCCGTCCTGTTTACGATGTAGAAGAGGTTGTAAATCTGCCTCAAAAAGAACAATTTTTGAAGGGCAACTGTGCTTTAGACCAGTGATGATACGAGCTGCACTCAGTTGGTTTTGGTTTAATTTCTTTAGAACAGGAGTTAGAGGCACGACAATAAATTGGAAATCCGTACTAAAAAATCAACCGAATGAGCGCAAAATAAGTAGTTCTAACCTAAACCAGCGATTCTCAAACTGTGAGGCACCCCCCCCCAGGGGGCATGATAACACTACGTGAAGGGCGAAAAAATCGAAAAATCGAAAATAAAAGATTGAAAAATATTATTAATTTACTGAAGAAACAAAAAATATGTTCTGACAAAAAAAGTAAAATACACATTTACACTGATAAAATACATTTTATAAATATATCAAGTACAGCACAATGTCTTTAAAAATCAATTTAACAATACTAAGCTAAGAACAAGTTTAATAATTACCAGTTTAACCCATGGGCTTGTAATATATAAAATTATATACAAAATTAATACTTATCATGATAATATGTCCGGTTTATAATTAAAATAGTATTGTGTAGCTTTAGAGTGAAAGTCATTCTTATTAAATTCAATAAATTATTGTATGGAGGGGGAAGCGATGAAAATTGGGTCGTAAATATTGAAAGTTTGAGAAGCATTGGTGTAACCGCATATAAGCTCCTTAATTCTTACCAGCTTTATATTTAAGGATGTTGAGGTGCTTCCTACTTTTCGTAAAAAGGTATTCAATATTTTGTAACTTGTAAATTCAGAGTCTAAAATATACTTCAAATATTTATGATGCTTCTCACAGGTAAAATCATGATTATTAAGTCTCAGTTTAGGCTGGTGTTCGTACAGTACATGCTTGTTTGTGGTAAAAAAGGTGACAATTGATTTAGAAGGGTTGTGATACGTTCCTTTAATTGAAGATCAATCACAAAGTCTACATTTTGCCAATAATAATAGAATTTCATTTATTTCGTTCTACAGTTTTTATTCGAATTAAAAAAAAAATGCCTCACTCCGCTGAAACGCAACATGGCACGACTTGATTTACAATGAATGGGGAAAAGTCGCTAATGGTCATTTTACAACGATTGCGGAATGATAGCTGAATTAAATGTGCAATCCGAGCACTTCCCGTGCTATATGATAGAGAAAAATAAAGGAAAAATGTTTTTTCTCTAATGCAGTTTCACAATTTATGTCACCTTTCAATTAAGCAGTATACGTGTCTTTTTTTCCAACATTGAGGAAAAATTTGGAACTTTTCACGCGTCACGAAATAGTTTTTCTTTTAACATTCAATTAAGTTCATTAAATTCATTTACGCCGGTATAGTGAAAAAAATCTTCATTTCGAAATCAAACTAAAGCTAGAGAACTTTTAAGAAAAAGTTGCATCAGATTCGGTCTTAGAAAATAAACATTTGTCGCGTGATTCAATATTATGAAACAATTTGATTGAAACAATTTGATTTGATCGCGCATTTTCAATTCTCCTGACCACCTTGCAAAACTTCATCGCAATCATACAACATGTTTAATACTATAACATTTTCCCGTATCTC
Source organism: Trichonephila clavata (assembly GCA_019973975.1). Classification (NCBI taxonomy): domain Eukaryota; kingdom Metazoa; phylum Arthropoda; class Arachnida; order Araneae; family Nephilidae; genus Trichonephila; species Trichonephila clavata. Next base: position 118,892 of record BMAO01000342.1, on the reverse strand, counting down.
AGGTGCAAAATCAGCTTCTTTAAAGTAGATAGCACTACGCCGTCTACATCCACTCCTAAAATATTCCGGAGGTCCATTCATCTGATATCGCTCCGACAACCACTGGCCGTGAGAAAAACCACACTTCACCTACGAGCCGAACCCCAAGTATCATTCGAGGTGTAGGGTCCATCGCCCCACCCCAAGACAGTGGACAGGCAGTCCGCTTTGAAAGGTTGTGTTGCCTCCTCCTTCAAAAATAACATTTTCTGTATAAAGGAAGGAGTCAATAGTTTGAGTAACTTGTAACCAATACTGTAATCCAGGGGTGGGGCAGACTTTTCCAGGGTGCGGGCTACTTCTAATTTTTTCAAGGAGATTAATTTTTTGGTCCACTCAGTGTCAGCGTCGCACACAAGGGTGGGGGAGGGGTCCAGGGTCCGGACCCTCCCTCATAACCCTTCATTTTCTTCCGATTCATTATAGTTCCATATAAATAGTATTTAACATGTAAAATATTTGATATTAGTAATTTAATTTATTATTGTTAATTATTTATTCAGTAATTTATTTTTCGCTGTTTATTGTTCCTGACAATCAACCAAAATCAAAAAAATATGTTTGGTTGCGTATTGAGATATGATACACGAGAATGGTAGACCTTCAAAAAACCCTCGACCCCTTTCCCTTTAAAAATTCCTGTGTACGTTACTGCCGAATGTCGTAGGTGTGCAGTGGTAAGGAAAATGTTATTATTATAACTTACTAATAATTATGGAATATGTACTTATATATATACCTACAAAACTAAAATTTAAAAAAAACACTTTTAAAACCGCGTTTAAAGCAAAACACAAGATACAAACATAATAATAGCCCCAAATATAATTATATCAAATGATACATTTATTTGAAACAATTCAAAACACATTAAAAAAATAAAACATTTTTATTTAAAGTTAGTTTTTGTTGTTATAGTCAGTAGAAGGCTTAGTCTGAGTACTGTCAGCCAATCTTGAATTTTCCTGAAAAATTAAGGCGTGGTCACCCCCAAATGTCTTGGCGGTCCACCGGTCGATCGTGACGAGGAAATATACTACCCCAAACGTTGAAAATACTTCTTAAACTTCTTTTTTTCTACATAAATTGAACTATGATGGACGAACTTATTTTGATAAGCTTACAAAAAGAAAAAACTTTCACGAGCCAATATAATTTATGAAAGAACGAAACAAAAACTCAAAATAACATACTTTTGCTATTCTTTGATATTGATATAGTGAACGACGGTGAAAATATTTTTTAAAAAATTTTGTTCATCTTATTAAAAACTTTTTTTTTTATTCTTTTTTTAAAAATTCAATTTTTTTCCCAGCTTAAATATAAAAGTATATAAAATAATATATATATTTTTTTTTTTGCATATTTATTAGCAAAGGTTAATTCTTCAGACGCAAAAGTTTTTTTAAAATTTATTTCTATAAGATTCTCATAATTATATTTTGCATAGGTAAAATATATTCAAATTTCTATGGGGTTTTTCACTCATTAAGAAATAAAATATGCCTACAAGCTAATTTTTTAAACACAGAAAGGAAAAAACTTTCCTGTTTTTGTATTTAGATCTGATGAAGGACTAGAAGAATATACTGATGAACCAGAACGAGAAACGTAAAGTAAGGAAACATATCTTTTAAACGAGAGAGCTTTGTAGATAAGGAGAGAGAGAGAAAACTCAAATCACAATATATTTAAAACCGTATTTTACTTTGTTGGATAAGATAAAAAGAAACCAAAAGGTAAAATTGAAAAACAATTAGGAAAATTTGAATGAATACTACGAAATTTGTATTCGTGACTTAAAAATTTAAGAAATGAATAAAAATTCAATTAGAAAAGAATATTCGGTTTATCGTAATATTAATATTTTCTCAAATGCCGTTTTTAAAAGCCTTAACAAAGGAAATAACTACAGCATTTCCTAAACCCCGAAACGAACAAAAAACCCGGATATTATTCACAAGTTTTTTTTATTCTGTCCTCTTTAAAAATAATACTATTTGGACAGAATTTTTTATAGCCCTCTCTTTGGCTATTTCAAGTAACAAAATTTTTTTCCTCAAAGTAAGATTCGTGTATATAATATATTAAACTAAATTAAAAATTATTCCAGGGGTTCTTAAGCCGTGATCGCAGAAATCTAGGGGTCCCAAGAGTCTTTCTAGGGCAGAGGTGGGCAACCCGTGGCACGATTGCCGCAGTGTGGCACGGCTGAGTTAAAAAAGCGGCACGCGAGGAATTTTTGATATTTTTTGAAAATTTTGAAAGAAATTATTTTAATTGTAAGGGATCCAAATTAGTTGAGTTTTGGAAAGTTGTACCAACAAGCAATTTTTCATATTTACACGATTTGGATATTAGAAATTGTTATAGATTTCGATTAACATGTTTGTGAACACACGCTTTTTATTATGAACATAATAAAATCAAAATTAACTTATACACACCTAAAACAACCTAATTTTGTTAGCATCTTCGAGAACTAATCCTAATATAGATGATTTGGTAAAAAAAACTATGAATTCAAAAACGACATTAAGCAACTATGGACTGTTCAATAATTATTTAGAATGAAATGTTTCAAGTTACTCATTTTCATTTTATACCCAAGTAAACTCATTAAATTAGTAAAAAGTTCATTAACTCTAAAAACTAAGTTTGTATTTTAGTCTTATTTATTATCTTAATTTTAAATTTCCACTAATTATACTTGCGTAAAAAACGTGCTATCTTCGTAAAAATTACATAAGTCGTTAGGTAACATTTTTTACCTATTCATATTCTTTTGTTAAAAAGTTGGAACGCGTAATTTTTTTATTAGATTGTGGCACTCTTCCCAAAAAGGTTGGCCACCCCATTTCTAGGGGGTCCGCGAAGGTTTGTCATTTAATGGTAGGATTTCTCTTAAAAACACTGAAAGGTTTCGTGAATAAATTGAAAAATGTACCACCCTATAAAAAATCACTAAATTTTCACTAATGAAAAAACTCTTCAATAACATATATTTTAATCAAGAATATCAACTCAGATTTACTATCGTTTGCAATTAAGTAGCCATTACCACAGCGTAATATTTTCAAAAAATAGTAGAAACATACGTCAAAGATTAAGAACTAAATTCATAGCGTACCAAAACGATAACAAATTGCATTTAAATCACAATCCCTCGGCCGCGGAAGCCTAGTGGTCATGGTAACGGACTCGTGGCCGGGTTGTCATGAGTTCGAGCCAAGTACCATTGAAGACTCGCCGTATAGGGAGGCAATGCACGAAAAATCTGTCGAAGCTCAAACGTCCTTCCGTTGGTGTGGAAGTTAGGTGAGGTGTCGTTCTCGTCACTTGGCCATAGTTCAAAATGACGAGGTCCGTCGCCAACCGTAGCTGAATAGTGCGATGTTACTATTCACTCACTCAGACGTGTCAGGTTGAGCGATTCACTGCGATCCTAAATTTCAGAACCACTCACCTACATTTTTTTTCAAAGAGTAGCAAAAGCCGAATTTAGTTTTTTCTCAATTGTTTTGGACGCATATGTTAAGAATAAAAAGAAAGGATGGTAAAAATATTATTTTATTTAACTGGTGATCTCAAACAGAGCTATTTACATTTTCTCATATCGTTTCGAAAATAATTTTCAAAGGAGCATTCGCCGAAGGGGCGGTGTTCCAAACAACTTTCCGAATAGAGCAAAGCAAACAACCTGCGTACGTTTGTGATGGGGAGGAAGGCACGTTTGACCTTGAGACGTAATTATCGATTTTTTTTCCGCCTAAAATGGAAAAACCCATTGTAGAAAATTTTTTGCTATTGATGAATGAAATGGGTTGTATCAACTCTTCGGATATCGTTGAATAAAGAAAAAAAACTTTGAAAAGATAAACAATATTAGCTTGTCAGTCAGAATTATCAAGAATAATCTAATAAATTGATTCAATGCGATTTAAGATTGAAAAGATTTTTTCATAACTCAGTGTCAACCGAACGCGACAGCTTTTCCAATGCACCCATCCGATAAACTTCTACCAGCTATTTGAAAATCCTTTTTCAGCTCAAAATATTCTCGATAATAATGTAGTTTTAGACTTCAGAAATTCGTGAGTAACTCCCTTTTAGTTTTAAGTGAAATTCATAAGAATTTCATTTTAAAAAGTTATAAAATTAATGTGAAACGCTTAAAACCATTATTTGACACCAAATGAGGCTACTTTTTGAGTTGCTGTATACAGTACTTCTTCAAAATTTATCTCAATCGCGAACAACACCTTATGGCAAAAACTGTTCTTTGCAAAATTATACGTAGAACAATTTTTCCAGTAAAAGTACACTTCTGTTAAATAGGCCGATTATTAGTTCAACAGCTTTGAAAACTGCTATCGAACCTGTCAATCATTTCTGCATTTCACTAAAATGACGATCTCGTCTCTGGAATTCCCTTGTACATCATCATTTACTATTATTCTTTGGCTACTTGTTAAGGGAGAAAGTTCGGTTAATACGAAACATAAAATAGGACATTTCTACCAATCTAAATAGTAATATTAACCAATAACACATTAAAATAAACAAAATAGTTATGTACTTTTCGGCTAGCCGAGCACAAGCGATAAATGGCCAAATGTTTTGATCGAATGAAATATTGACAAATGAAAACTTGACACATAGATGTTCGTGCGGTTTTTAATAGTAATTCACTTAAATTGTAACGATTAACAGTAAGCATCTTTCATTTGTACAGGTTTTCAATGTGGTCGTCAGTATTGCCCCTTCTTGAGAGATGTATGCCTGATGAATGAAATAAAGCGAAAAATTAGTATTAGTGCAAAAATAAGAAATATATTTTTTTGAAGAAATGTATCTCCGAATAATTTAATTCCTAAGCAAAGCAACGTTAAGTTGCCGGGCGTGGTGTTTAAATATAGAGAGGAAGTGCCAGCTCAGGTGTCGTCCTCTTCACTTAAACGCGGTTCATAATTACAAAGTCCTTCACCAATAGCTCTAGGGTTGTTTCACAGGGTTTAGTGGTTTAATTACATCAATGGGGAGATTCTAATTTTCAACCTTTTTTTTTTTTTTTTGCTGAAATAACGAGTCTTTCGTTTTCCATCTCGCAGCTACAAAGGCGCAGTTTAGCCAAAATTGGCTCTTGCGCCATTAAACACCACAATCACTCACTCACTCGCAGCTACAAAATTGGCTTCCCAAAATAAATAGTTCTACACCGTTCATGTCCACACGTGCACCCAAAATATTGCGGGATTATTCTCATTTGATATCGCAGCGACAACCGATGGCGGTAAGCAAATCACTTCCTGCTAGCCGAAACCCCGAGGAAAATACGAGGTGCCTGAGGCGACCGCTCCAAAAAAATGTGTGGCGAGAGAGTCCGTTTTCAAACACTGGAAAGAACGGTTATGTTTGCCTCCTTCACTAATAACAGTTTCTGTAGAATGGACATAGTCAACAATTTGAACAACTTGTAACCAACTGTACATACTGCAATTAATAGCTGTGGACGAAATAAAAAATGATTTGTTTAATTTCTTAACACTCACTCTACCCATCAATTTTTCACTAGACATGACGAACGTCCAAAAGCTGAATTTGCCCCTAAAAATAAATTATAGTTTTGAAAAAAACTAACAAACACGCTTTTGTTAGTTTTTTTTTAAACTATAATTTATTTTTCATTTTTTAGTTCGATCAACAATAAAAGCGTGTTTTTTAAGTTTTTTTAAACTATCATTTATTCATTGTTGAATTTATCCTTGAGTTTGATATTTGGAGTCGGAATTACGTGGCTGCTGGGATTAGTCTTGTTCTTCAATGGATATTAATTAATGGGTCTGAAGTGTATTTATTCTCTCCGTTTACGTGGCCTCGGATGAGTCCCGTATCGTTATATTTCAAGGATTTCGTCTCTTATAGATACAGGTTCAACTAATAAAAGAGTGTAAAGAAGAAAAACAGAGAATTCGAATTAAAAAAAAATTTTAGTGTACCATGTTTTTATAACGGACTAAAAAGTATAAAATTCCTCTTTTTGTTTTTTTTTTTTTTTTTTTTCTTCTTCTTTTTCACATTTTCATGCATTGTCATCCACTTCTGAGCTATGGTCCAAATTTCGAGTCTCTAGCTCTAAACACAGTTTAAAATTAATTACAAAATTCCACCCGGACAGACACAAGAAAACGAGCTAATAAAAACATGTTAAAATATTGTCAATCGTAACATCACCTTTTAAAAGTATTGCTATAATGTTAATTCGTATCATCACTTCTAAACACATATTGCTTTATAAAAATATTTAGCAGTTAGAACATAAATTGTTTTTTTCAACATGCGAGAGGCTTTTTTTTTATTTCCATTTTCAGAAAAACTAGACAATTGTTTATGTTATGGAAATAAATTGCTATCACACACCAACCCTTCCCTTTCTCACTTAAAGAAAGAGAACATTTTTTTTTTATTTCTGTTAACTAAAAGTGTATTCGTTTTTGGAGTTGCACCTTAACTTTTAGTCGCCAAATCTGGAATTGTTATTCCTGATGTCCTGATAAGGACAATGGAGCAAAATTATGAAATTATTGTATTGTCATCGGTCCTTGATAAGTGTGCAAAATTTCAAATAATTCTGACCTTTTAAAGTGGGTAAAAATCGAGTTCCTAGATTCCGTTACATGCAAGTGAAACTTATAAAAGCGTGTTAATAATAATTGACGTTTATTCATTCCAACTTCACGATGAGCTTGAGTATGTATACTGGCACACAGCTGTGGTGTGCCTCTGGTTTTGATGAGACTATTAAACCCGTCAAAGTGTGTAGGAAGTATTTAAACTGATGCTATTTTGCACTCTTTTAGTTGTGTTTCATTACTTAAACTTTGAAGGCTGCAGCAGTGACAAATACCCAAGATCTGAATTCTGGTATAAATTCCTTCAAAATCAGCTTTGAAAAAAATATTGAAAAAAGTATAGTTTACAAATGTGGTTAGTGTATACCTTAATGGGGTTGGCATCTTCTCAGATGGCTTGAATTTCTGTTATCCGTCGCCAACGATTAAAAAACAAAAGATGAGAACTGATGCCTTCAAATGCTGAGGATACTTTTGTGTCTAATTTGAAATATGAATTGAACAAAATCCATGGAAGGTGAAGTTCTGGAAAGGGTCATCTGTTTTTTAAAATGATCGGTAACTACAGACATCCTTACAGACAACACGATATCAGCATTTATAATCAGTTGCATCTATTAATATTCGGGTTTGCAAAACGTCATCGTAAAACATGACGATGAGGAAGTAGTTACTTTGAATTACGTTATATAATCACACTCTTAAAAGAAAAATAAACACCAAAATTATGCATTTAGAGCATAAGAACACTGATTCAGAATATATTTTCGGTCTATTTATTCTCGAAGGATGCAATGATGGAACGCTTTTCCGACAACCACAAAGTATAATCTTAAGAGCTCCTTATTCCTTGGAAATATAAAATTTTATGACGAATGTAGACAAAATGTTTTCTTTAATTATCAACTCTAATCGTAATTTTTTCAATCCTCTTTTAGTCGTTTCTATTAAATATTTTCAATCCCTTACTCCACTTCTAATTTACTCTTTCAAGATTCCTTTGGACTTATGCGTAACTGTACCGATCGTTTATGAACCATGATTAAAAACACTAGCGAAACAAAACAAAAACGGTGGAACATTTTTAAATAATTTGAAAATATTTGCGAATGCGCGGGATAAAAGGTATATTCTTCGATTTAAAATAACTATAATACAAGTTTAAACTATTCTCGGAGCCGTAGTCGTAGTTTTAATTCATTGAAAACATTTACTGAAATTCAAAAATAAAAAAGGCATTAATTGGAATATTTATTTGGCATTAAAACAATTGCTTTCTGTCGCAGATATATATTTTGATCTTAAAGCTCTTGTCAGTAAGTTTGATGTTTTAAGGAATTTTTCTCCTACATCTAAGAAATTTCGAAATATTTCTTATAAGCTACTTAACAGAAAAATATATTCTTTATTAAGAATAAATGTTTTCTTTAGATCCATTGTAGAGTAACTACAATGCATACAAATTTTGGACGACGAATTTATCTAGATAAATCGGTATTTCATAACAATATTTCGAAAAAATAGACATCAGTAATGGAATAAACTATTATTTAGCACAATGATCAAATTAAAGGATATTACAATTAACCCCTTGGCTACCAGACTGCGCTGTGGCCGCTGTAGCCAAGTGGTCTAGGTATCGATCATGGCTAGCGTGCCATGAGTTCAATCCCAGTACCACTGAAGACCCTCCGTGTAGGGGCGCGATGTACGTTAAATTTGTACCGTCCTCCCGTTGGTGTGGTAGTTAAGAGAGGGGGTGCCAGCTCAGGTGTCATCCGCGTCACTTGACCATGGTTCAAAATTACGTGGACCGTCGCCAAAAGCCCTTGTGTAGCTAAACAGTGCGACATTAATATTCACTCACTCACCAGACTGCGCTTTCTGGTATCCCCAGAAATCCTAGATTTCTGGGGATACTGACCTTGACGTTACGACGTACATTTCGTTCTTCCTTCTGGCACCAAGGCGGACGTCCCTTCCTCTTTCGTTTCACTTTCTAAAGTTTGTATTTCTTTTTCAGTTGTTTATTTTTACTTTTTCCTGCCAATATTTTCATCGTCGTTTGATTTCAACGAAAGTGATACTGAATGAGAATATTTACGGGAAATGGATAAATACGACATTGATTCTGATTTGGATTTATCTATTTGTGACGAAGAAATGGAACGCAAATGACAAACTTATATAATGCGGGTGGAAAAGTTTTTCGTTCCAAGGAGCATTTCGAGCAATTTCACAAACCGCATTAGTAATTCTAATTTTCCTATTTTTCCCAAATTTTTGTAATTTTATAGAATCTCTATAAAAAAATCTACCTTATAATGTTTCCTGTGCTGGTTATATATCTAAATAATCCAAGTATTCATATAAGGTCATTGGCGTAATTACCAATGGGGTATGACGGGGGGGGGGACTAACCTATATGGATCAACGTGCCATTTTTTTCCAAAGAAATGTTTAATAAAGATATAAACGTGCCATCAAAGAATTTTGACTTGTGATTATTCGAAAATAATAAAAGCTTAATACTAACATCTCAAAACTTTTTATTTACTACGAAAAATTACATTTTGAGGCTGTGTAGTAGTAACTGTTTTAGTTATATGTGTAATTCAAATTAAAGTAACATTAGAATGGGACTTCTGTTGTAGCAGATTAGATGACAAATAGCTTATATTAGGATTGTAAGATGTTACTTTTTTTTAGAAGAATGCAAGCTGAATTGGAGCCATCTTCCAAACGATTTCTTAGAGAGTCTATAATGTTTTTCATTTCTGAAAATAATAGTTCGCAAACATAAGGAGATGAAAATAGGGTTGAAATAGCATAGATAATCCAGCTTCTTCAAAAAGTTAAATGTATCTGAAATCGATTTCCATGGTTCCAAAATTTCATTATGAGCCATTTTTACCTATATTGCTTGTAAATGTTTCTGTTTCAATCAATTCCAGCTTTTCCCTTGTTTCAAATATTTTTGAATTCATATTGAACTAGACTGGAAACCAGACAATCTCTCAGTTGCATTTCAAGTTTTGTCAATTTTCAACCAATCGAATTGGGATAAGTTCAGTCTAATAAATGACGTCAGTCACATCAGGGTGCATAAGAACTTGAGCGCTTAGAGCGTGCCATGATTGGCACGCGTTCCACTGGCTGCCATCCTTGGACTAGGTGGTGCCGTGCACCAAGGCCCTTGAACTCAGGGGGCCCTCGGATCCTGACGATAAAGCAAGCCGAACTTGCGATAATTCCTCCCACATTTAGGATATAAATTTAAAAGGTTGGTATATATATATATACACAACTGTAATCAGGGTTACTCAGTTGAAGGTCATTTCGAACTTGAAAGAATTTAGGGGAATTTCCTACCTTTATTTGTACAGTGTTAGGAACTTAACTTTTTTGAAAAGTCTACATTATTTTTCAATTTTTTTTTAATTTTTCTAACCGTTACTCGAAAATAACCAAGTTTCATGAAAAATCTTACGATACATATTAAAAAACCTAAACAGGAAGCTATTTCTTCTTGGTCATTTTATTTTTAATTACGATATGATTCATAATAAGCTATTTTCCTGTTTCATCTGCAATAGAATGATTTAATTTTGCCCCCCACCCCCTCGTCCTCTATTCTTTCACGGGGGTGTTTTTTAAAAAAATAAGTATAATAATATTGTATTGTATTTTCTTGTTCATGCATATTTTTGTATCATTTCCTGTCTATCACATGGCAAATCGTACCTGGGTAATCACTAAACTTCACCCAAGAAAACTCGTATACATACTTATAAGAAGTATTAATTAGTAGCTGGGAAGAAGTAACTGGAAGAAGATTAATTAGTAGCTGGAAGAAGTAGCTGGGTATACAAAGGCATTAGGTGCCTTTGGATACCCAGCTACGCTACTGCATGAGGTTACAACGGAATTTTGACCTAAACATGTATCCACTAATGGATACAGGGGATTTTGCCCTATACATAGCATGTATCTACTAGAACTTACATGGTACTCAAGGGGTTAATCGAATCGAAATATTATTTAATTTAAAAATATAAACAGACGATTTTTCTCTGCATTGATGAATCAAAGTAAAATATTGTCTCTTCACTTTAATTCATTTGTAATTCAAAAATTCTATTACTTTCGTTTTTAAAAATATACATTAGGAAAAGCAAAGTGAAAAAAAAAGTTTATAGTAAATGTTATCGCTTTAAAAAAATTCTTTAAATTACATTCCTGTTGATTTTTTTTACAAATTATCATTCCATTTGTTTTATTGTAAAATATGGTAATAAAAAAAAACGCTAAGAATTCTTTCAACGCGACAATGTGCGAATTCAAAACAGAAAAAAAATCACCTCATTAATTTATATGCGTACGTGTGCTACAGTAATTTCGTCGTTAGTACAAAAAGAATAAACATTTTGAACAAACTATTTACTAAATAATCATTTATTATGGAAATATTCTCCACAGCAAATCAGCTGACCTCACTTATCTAGGTTACTGCGAACAAATAAAACTGCATTCATAAATTAAAACTGAAGTTTTCTCATTTCCGTATTTATAAAAGAAATTTTTTTTTTTGTCATAAAACTATAAAGAATACATATTTTTCCATTTTAGTTATCTTATCGAAGCTTTCGGTTGAAGCCATTTCCCAGGTTTGATTACACATAGTGGCCGAGTAAGGTCGAATATAGATGTGCAATTAAATCTCATTCTATGTTACTCGGCAGCTGTTTTGACTATGACAAGCATATCATATATTCGAACGTGTTTGTCTTTTCACTCTTGCACAATGAGTCATTTAACAACAAATATTTCATTTCTACCTAAGGTAACGAAACTCATTTGTGCCGTGTATAAATTAGTCTTCATCTATATTTCTTATTTTTAGTAAGTGAGTGAATATCAAACGTCGCACTATTCAACTACTCGAGGGCTTTGGGCACCGGACCTTGGCATTTTGAATCATGCTCAAGTGATGAGGACGATACCCGAACTGGTACCCCCTTTCTTAACTTCCACACCGGCAGGGGAACGTTTGAGCCTCAACGTTATTTTTTATGTGCATCAGCCGCTTCTGCACGGCGGGTCTTCAGCGATACTAGGCTCAAAATGACACAACTGGATCTCAAAATTCTCCCGAAGATTACACTGGATTACACACCAAAAATGCTTCGGGCTGAAAAATAGTTTACTATGAAGTATTTTGGCGTGCTAAACACGAAAATCACCACAAAAACTTCAGATTAGCTCTTGTTTTCAAGAAACAGAATTCCGCCTTACTCATAAAGCTGTATTTTCATTCATCTTTACTTTCTGTGTATAATCTGTGTGATGTTCATTTGAACAGATAGATGGAGGCAATCGCCTCAGAATCGATTTTTTAATTCTACGAAAGGCGTGTAACCACGCCACCTCTTCAGGTGTGTTTTGAGTGTAACCTAAGCCACCAGTGGAACAAAGAATAGACAATATGCCCGATTCAAGTGACGTTCGCTGTTTTTCGACTTACAACTCAAGGTAAATCAATTCAACTATATTTAGGTCTGAAAGACTGCTTGTACCAGTTACGTGGAACAACTAGGTTGTACCAGAAAGTGTTAAAAAGCAGTTTCACTTAAAAACATCACCCAAATTTTTACATTTTCAGCAGTCAGATCAGAATGCCACGGAACTGTGTTAATAACCCCGACAACTTTTGTTACGTTTGTGTTAAAATGACTTTTGCAGCCCAGAAGCGAACCAACACAGCCCAGTTGTACAGACAGCTTACTTACTTTACTTTGGGGGAAAAGTAGGTGAACAGAATAAACCCTGTACCTCTCGTAGGTTGTAACTCTTACTCAGTGAGACTACGAGAGTGGCTGGGTGGGGAAAAAACGTGCAATGCACTTTGCTGTATCCAAGTTTCGAGTGAGCCAACTAACCATGTCAAGGATTGTTATTTCTGTATGATGCTTCCCATGAATATAGGTTGATTAAGAAAGAATAAAGACTGCTTGCAGTATCTATGCATTCCAAGCCAGTTCCTCACTCAGCTGATATGCCAATTCCTGACTCACCTAAAAAAGCATGAGATTGTAAAGGATTATGTTGAAGAAGAATTCATAAGACCTGGGACATCCCATGATACAGATTTCTAGGCAGGAGATTTGAATGAGCCCCACAGACTAAATCGATCAGAATTGAGTGACCTTGTAAGAGATCTTGACTTGCCAAAGCAGAAGGCAGAGCTTCCAGCATCCAGCCTACATCAATGAAATCAACTCCTACAAGGCGTCAAGATTATAGAATACAGGACTCGTGAAAAGAATCTCCTTTGTGTTGTTTCTTTGAGAAGAAAGAACATGTGGTCGCATGTATTGGTATCAACGGCGTGATGAATTTCATGAACATCATTTATGATGCAAATAACTGGAGGTTATTTATAGACTCTTTCAATCTTAGCTTGAAAGCAGTATTACTACGCAACGGCAACCTTCTTCCTTCCATTCCCATCGGGCAATCCGTTCTCGTGAAGGAAACTTATGCAAATGTGAAATGAGTTAATAAAATACGAGGATCATAAATGGCAGATCTGTGGTGACTTGAAAGTCATTGCTTTACTCATGGGAATGCAGTTATGCTATACCAAGAAATGCTGTTTTCTGTGTTTGTGAGACAGTAGAGATCGAAAATCGCACTACATATGACACATGGCCATCTAAAAATCTGAAATCCGGTGAGATAAATGTTCCAAATGATCCTCTGGTAAACCCAAATGGCATTCTGATTCCACCCCTGCACATTAAGCTGGGTTTCATGGAGAATTTTATGAAATTCGTGAACAAGGATGGAGAGGCTTTCCAATACCTTAGATCGAAATTACCAAGTTTGAGTGATGCAAAGATTAAGCGGGGAATCTTCGTGGGCCCTCAAATACGGAAAATCATGGAGGACACCGCTTTGGAACAAATTCTGTATGGGAAAGATAAAACAACCTGGGAAGAGCCTTTAAAAATGTTGTACGAGGATTTCCAGGCATAAAAAAAGATGAGAAATATCAACAGTTAGTGAAAAAACTCCTCCAAAAGTTCTATGACCTGGATGCAATATGTCTCTAAATATCCTTTTTTTTTATATTCCCATCTTGATTTTTTCCTAAGAACTGTGGAGCTGTAAGCGATGAACATAGTGAAAGGTTTCCTCAAGATATCGCAGCAAAGGAACATATATACGAGGGTCGTTGGGCTGAGTCAATGCTCACAGGTCTACTACTGGACAGCTCTAAGGGATACTCGGGCTTCGACGTACAAGAGGCAATCCAAAAGGAAATGTTCACAGGAAAGGAACAAACGGATTTCTGATATGAACACTGTTTCTTGATACATGACTTATTGTATTGTATTTATTAGTTAGTAATGTTTTGTTCTTCAAATTTTCTCATAAATTGAGGGATGGGCTGTGGTATATCTTAAAAACAAGAGCTAATAAATAAATTGCATTTACATATTCGTTTTTTTCAACCCAAAATTAGTAAGAACAGGTTATTTAAAACTAAAAAACAGACCAAAAGTTGTTTTTGTTGCCTAGTGCGATTTAAATGGCCGCGGTAGCCGAGTGGTCATGGTCGCAAAGTCGCGACCCGTATACTCGATGTCGAATAATGGATTCGCGTTCTGGTGCCACAAAAGACTCCGTGCATAAAGGAGCTGATAGACGTTAAACATCAAAGCTCAAAATCCTCACATTGGAGTGATGTGGAGAGTGGAATTCCAGTTCAAATATGCTTTCCGTTACCTGGCCGAGGTTCAAATTTACAAGGTCCATCACCAATAACCCTCGTATTAGCTTCAAAGTGCGACGTGAATATGAACAATCAATGGAGTAGATTAGAGATAAAGAAGCAAGCTTGGATGCCATTTTAACTGGGGAAACTGTTCTTAAACTTTCGATCCCCACGGCCCCCTTTGAGGACCAGCCTGACATCGCGGTCCCCCGAGATTTTGAACATCTTTCCCTTACTCCCAACTGACTGATATAAAGATTCTTCAATAATCCTAAGAAAATGAATTTAGTTTTTCATGTTTGCCCGTGTTCTTCTACTATATTTTTTGAACATATTTCTTTGTAGTAAATGATAAGTAGTTGCGTACAACAACAACAAAAATTGAATTAATATTCTTAATCGAAATCTATGTTTTAGAAGAGCTATTTCATTAGGGATATCTTAGTGATCTAGCTAGGGCGGCATATCTTTCAATTTTTCCACGAGGCTTTTCAGAATCTGTTGTTGTTGCCAATGCCACCTGTCTGACGTAGTCAGATCGAGGACCACGAAATTCATCATGACAACGGGCTATATTGTACGCCTGTCGTTAGCTGTAGCTTTGAGCACCATGCAGGTGACAGTACGATTTGGCTCGGTTCCACCCCAATTTTGAGGGAGAACACTCTGGGAGTGGTCAGGGTTCTCCCACCTCGCTTCCCCTTCCACCAACCTCACGAGAGGACTTTTTTTTTTTTGTTACCACTTGAAAATTACGCTAATACTATTGGTGTTAAACATCGTCATGTTGTGTATTGTTGTTACTAATGCCACCTGTCTGACGTAGTCAGATCGAGGCCCACGAAATTCATCGTGGCATCGGGCTAGTTTGTACACTTGTCGTTAGCCGTAGCTTTGAGCACAATGAAGGTGACAGTACGATTTGGCTCGGTTCCACCCCAATTTTGAGGGAGAACACCCTGGGAGTGGTCAGGGGCTTCCTACCTTTCTTCCCCTTCCACCTACCTCACGAGAGGACTTGCGGCTCGACGGCTATTTAGAGTACCCCCATGCCGCGAAGGCACTATACATTCACAAACACCCGTGCCTTATCCGGGATTCGAACCCAGGCCCAACGGCACAGCAGTCAGCGTCGCTAACCCCTGTACCGGATGGGCGAACCTCAGAATCTGTAAAAGTGGTAAATCTTAATATTAAAGGAGAGACCTTCGCGAACTTCTAGAAAAGCACTGGGGACACTTGGAGTCCACGGACCATAGTTTAAGAACCACTGCACTAAGTACGCATTAACTGTGCATACTATTTTTAAAATTCGTTATTCTCAAATTTCCAATTATTTTCCGCTTCTGGAAACTTTCAATTTGAATTTGAAAAAAAGAATCAGGAATCAGTCTTCTGAGACTGTCGGGATACCAACACTTTGCTCCACTGATTTGGTTCATCCATGAGCTTCAAGTGGAGATAAATTTCAAATGAGCCAAAGAAAAATATGGGGCCAAAGCATGTGACAATTATTCTAGTGGGAAAACTTAAAGAGCTTTGTTTTTTTTTCTATAAAGTTCTTTTAGAAAAATTATTCCATTCAGTTTAGGAACAATACTGAAGATGATCAGATAGACAGTTGATTGTATCAAAAGGTGAAATTAGTGGTGAATTTTAGTGAAATTTATCATCATACATTCTACACGTTTATCGAAAATATCTACACATTTTAATCGTAAAATATTTTTTATATTCTACCCTCATCACCAATAATTTTTTCAAATCAAACTCACAGAGAAAAATATGCATAATTCTTAAAACAATACGCCAGCGGGAAAAAAATTTCCTATGTTACCATATATCAGAGGATATTCACATTTTAAAATTAAAAAAAATATGGCATCCCCAATCCTGGCCTTAAGCGATCAAATTCAAAACAACAAAATACTCGTAAGATATCCTTGCAAAAACACTTTCTTGGCAATAATGGATTCAATTATACTCACGTCCTGAGAAAGCTGGATAACACCCCTGACATCTCCATTCGTGACAGTACAGGTGGCTCTTTTGGGTCCACTACGAGGTGGACCGAGGAAACCCCCATACTCAGCGCTCACACATCCCACAAGCACACAGAGAACCAGCACCGAAGAACGAACCGACATCTTCCGTTTCTTTTGATAAGTTTTTCCACTCAGTCTCTTGAGTTTTATCAACTCCGGTGACGTCATCGTGACGTCGGCAAAACACTCGCACGAGAGAGAACAGGTTCGCAAGGGACGGATTTGTGAGTCCACTCACGCGTCCACGTGCTTTCCCATTGTTGTAGCAAAACCAAAATGGTCTACCCGGAAAGATGCTTTCACAACGGAATCGTCCTCTTTGTCGGAATCGGTCACGATTTCGCAGTAAAATTTTGTTTCCATGTTTGGATTCCCGTTTTCGCTAATGGAAGCCAAGTGGGTCAATATTTTTCTTTAGGCGATTTGTAAGCGCACGTTGAGTTTTCGTGAAGGTGTTACGTATTGGTTAAATAGTAGCTATTAAATTTTTTAAGTATTTTTGTAAAAATATAATGAGTGTTTTATTTTTTTGTTCCTTTCCACTTTTGATACATAATTTTGGTCTTTTTACGACCGAAACTAGTTTTTCAAATCGCATTCAAAGTAGAATTGAAACAAAAAAATACACTCGTATGCATACAAACATTAAAAGTTTATATTTTTGAGTATATATATATATATATATATATATATTAAAAAATTTTATATTTTTGTATTTTAGTTTTTTTTAAGAAATGTTTTGGAGTGATTGAAAGAATCCAGTAAGCACCAAGAATCGATCAGGAATGGAACAGCAGCGGTTTCCAAACAGTAGTGTTATATTGAAGTTAGTATTGTTTTTCATTAAGTTAGGAGAGGTGTTTGCCAGCTAAGGTATCGTCCTCGTCACTTGACTATGGTTCAAAATGACGAAGTCCGTCACCAAAGATCCTCGAGTAGCTGAATAGTGCCACCTTAATATATTCGTTCACTCTCCAAATCACACCAACGCGAGAACTTGGGACACCAGTCCCTCTAGGTCTTCTGTAATACCAGAACTTGAACCTCTGACTCGGCGGCTACAAAGAGGCCACGAGATTACAACCATCACCCCTTTACTGCCCGGTGACCTGCTGGTTAGGATCAAGCAAATGCGACAATTTATTTAAAGTTTATACAATTAAAGTTTATATGTTCTTTAGTGCATTATCATTTTATTCCATTTTTTCATCTTCTTCATCATAAATAGATAAATTCGTATCAGGATCAACGGCGTAACGTACACCTCCACATTGCGGGGGGGGGGGGCTGAGGCGTAGTGGTTAAGGTCGCGAACTCATGGCCCACGAGTTGAAGCCTCGTGCCACTGTAGACCCGCCGTGTAGAGGGGCTGATGCACGTCAAATCTGACGGGGCTCAAACGTCCTCTCGTTGGTGTGGTGTGGAAGTAAGAAGAAAGGGCTCCCAGCTCAGGTGTCGTCCTCGTTTCTTAAGTATGATTCAAAATTATGAGGTCCGTCGTCAAAATCCCTCGTGTAGCAAAGTAAGGTGACGTTAATATTCATTCGTGCGGGGAGGGGGGGTCCAGGATTCTAGGGCGGCCAAAGCCTGACTGACGCTATGTATGTATCTTTGTAAGATCCGGCTTGGGGCCCAAAATCTGACTATGCAGGGGTGCCCTAATATTCTCCGTTACGCCACTGATCAGAGTCAGTGTCGTATTCGTCGGTTTCCGGTGAATATCCTCATTCAGTCTCGCTTTTGTTGAAATCCAACGACGATGCCATATTAGAAAGGAAAAGTGAAAGTAAACAACTAAAATATTTTTACATACTTTACAAGGTGAAACTAAACATGAAAGAAAATGCGTCTTAGTCAGCGTCAAAAAGAAGAGTGCGTTTTTTCGTCAAGATCAGTATCCTTAGAAATCTAGGATTTGCCAGTGCGCTAGAGAGCGGGGTCTGATGCGCCCGGAGTCATTTTTGTTTGATTTGTCTGAGTTCGCAAATACAGTAAATATTGCATTACTTTACAATTCTGTATTCTAATAAGGAATCGGTATCGACTGACTAGACAATATTTTCATAAACCATTGAATACATACTAATAAATAAATAAATTTGTAATTTCAGCTTGCAATCTGATATCACTATTTTAGAGAGAAATAGAACTGAATAAACCTATTACAAAAAATAAAACATAATTTCTTTTTTTTTTTTTCTAAAAGTTTGCAAGGCTACGTAATTTTAATTCTCGTCCATTTTTCCGCATCAGCACCCGTCTGGACGTTGAAATACAATTCAGGGTTAAACATGAATCGTGACAGATGCAAGGAGCTCATTTGTAAACTGCGACAATGTCAATGAAAGAGTTGAAGGGTGACAAAATATTCGTCACCTCCTCCCAATTTCGACGTAGAAGCATTCGATGAAGAAACTTCTGTCATGAGAACACGAAACCTCGCAAAATAAATGTAAAGGTATGTTTCGGTTCGCCGGGCTCCAATATCACGAAAAGGACACTTTTTAACACGCTTTTATAAGTTTCACTTGCATGTAACGGAATCTTTGAACTCGATTTTCACCCACTTTGAAAGGTCAGATTAATTCGAAATTTTGCACACATACAATAATTTCATAATTTTATTCTATTTTTCTGATCAGGACATTAGAAATAATGATATCTTGATTTGGCGACAAATTCCACATACCAGCTCCAGATTTGGCAACTTATTGCATATATACCATTTTCAGATTTGTCGACTAATTCCAGATTTAGTGACTAAAACATTAAGGTGCAGCCCCTAAAACGAATACACACTTGTGGTTTAGAAATAAAACAAACAAAAAGTGTTCTTTATATCAGCAAGGGTAGGTTGAGTGCGTCAGCTATTTCTTACCATAATATAAACAGGTGTCTAGTTTTTCTGAAAATGGAAATAAAAAAAGGACTCATGCGTGGGAAAAAAATTATTTATGTTCTAACTGTTAAGTATTTTTATTTCTACAAAGCAATACGCTTAGAAGTGATGATACGAATTAATATTATAGCAAAACGTTTAAAAGGTGATAATACGATTGCCACTTAATATTTCTTCTTAAAACACTTTGATTTGACCTGCATCTCAGAAACGGAAATTTTGAAATATAACGATACGGGACTGATAAGAGGCCCCCTAAACAGAGAGAATAGATACCCATCAGACCCATTAATTAATATCCCTTGAAGAGCAAGACTAATTCCAGCAGGTACTTATTTCCCCTTCCCCTGCTCCAAATACCAAAATCAAGAATAAATTCAACAATGAGTAGTGTGAAAAACTAAAAAAAAACATACGTTTAATGTAGATCGAACTAAAAAAGGAAAAATAAATTATAGTTTAAAAAAACTGAAAAACACACTTTATAGTGAATCGAACTAAAAAGTAAAAAAATAATTCTTAATATAAGAATAAAATGATGAACGAGAAAATTAATGTCATTGGGGTAAAAGCGTGGGGTTCTTTGTACTACATTTTTACACCAACTCAGCATTTCAGAATAGAACTAGTAAGAAATTATAACAATTAATATAGAGCACCCCACGCTTTTACCCCAATGCCATTAATTTTCTCGTTCGTCATTTTATTCTTATATTAAGAATTATTTTTTTTACTTTTCAGTTCGGTTCACTATAAAGCGTGTGTATATTTTAGTTTTTTTTTAAACTATAATTTATTCACCCACGAGATATGCGCAAAGGGCGTTGCTTATTTATTTGAATTACTACTGTGACCGTTGTTGCCTAGAGCTCATGGCACGCCTGCCATGAGTTCGAACACCAGTCAAATGAACACCTGAAGTGTAGAAGGGTTACCTTAAATTTATCATGGCTCTCTATTAGCGTGGGGTAGTGGTTTGGAGAAGTGGTGCCTGCTTAATTGTCGTCTTCATCACTTGACCAAGGCTCAAAATTGTGAGGTCCGTTGACAAAAGTGTGTTTGATCTACAGTGCGATGTAAAAAACATTCATTCTCTAATAAAAAAAACCACGCGAAGAGTAACATGAATGTACCCGGATCGTACCTCAGGCACCGTTAAAGGCTTACAGCAGGGGAGGGCAGACTTTTCCAGGATATGGGCTACTTCTAAGTTTTTCAAAGTGTTGCGGTCCGCCCAGTGTTTGTGGCGCACGCAAGGGCCAGGGAGGGGTTCTCGGGTCCGGACCCTGCCCCATAGCCCTTGATTTTTTCCACGATTTATTATAATCCCATGTTTTTTGTCGTAAAATCTAAATAAGTATTTGTTATTAGTAATTTCTTATTAAATAATGTTAATTATTTATTCAGTAATTTATTTTTTGCTCCCGTCAATTGACAAATCAAAAAACAATTGGCTGCTTATTGGGGTATGATACAAGAATGTGGCAGATCTTCGACTCTAGACCCCATTCCCCCTTGAAAAATTCTTGGTTATATTATTCTGTAGGTATCTGCTATGGTATGCTGCTGTCTTGGTATCTACTATTCTGTAGGTTATTATTATAACTTAATAATAAATACGGAATATGTACTTATATGTATATACCTACAGAACTAAAATAAAAAAACGACACTTTTAAAACCACGTTTAAAGCAAAACGCAGGATACAAACTTAATAATAATAGCCACGAATATAATTATATCAAATGATGCATTTATTATGAAACACTTCAAAATACATTAGAAAATAAAACATTTTCATCTAAAATTAGTTTGCATTGCCATAGACCAGGAGTGGCCAACCCGCGGCACGCGTGCCACATTGTGGCACGCGGGAGTCGTAACTGTGGCACGCGAAGACTTATTGAAAAATTACAAAAAATTTATGAAAATATTACTGAATTAATTGAATTACAATAGAAAATTATCATGAAGAGAATATGTAGAAAACAGAAATTTTCAGCGTGAGATTTTAAAGCTATGCAAGATTTTTTCTTTTCTTTAGTATAGCACCAAAAATGAGATCATGCTCCTAAACTTACAATTCCACAGCATTCTTAAGTTCCGAGAAAAGTGTTGAGTAACGTGAGACTAAAAACAAATAAATTCTCTCTCTCTCGGACGGTCGAATTTGCCTAAATAGTCACCCTCTCTCGGGGGTAGTTATTTTTTAAAGGGACATGGTACGATTTCCGCAAAAGTTTTTAATTTAAGGATTTTCAAAATTTTTTTGGTTGCCCCCTATTTGTGTATACTATGTAAAACAGATTTTGTGCTCAAAATTTCATAAAAATCTAGGCCATTTAATTTTTTTAAGGAAAAAACTTAAAATTTTTGAAGTGATTTTAAAATGCTACTCCTCCTACAAAAATTTACGTACATGCATGAAATTTGATTTACAAGTGCGTCAAACTATGTATAGCAAAAGTTGGTGTGGGTTTTGCAATAACATAATTGGTATTTGTACAATACTTCTTTTTATGAATGCTTATTGAAAATACCTTAAAAAATGTATAAATTCCGAGTTTAATTATTTTTTAAAAAAATAAGTATCGCTGTGATTTAAAAATGTATACCAACTTTTGTTACATGTACTATCAGCAATCGGTAAAAAAAAAAAATAAAAAATTCAAAGCATTAGGCATTATAGAAAAAAAGCCTTAGCATTTTCAATGAAGACAAACTAGTTATTTTATCTTTCCGAGGTAAGTAAGTTTAAAGTTTTGATAGGGATGTTAATAAAAACGAGCGTAAAAGCCATCATAATTCTGCGTTTTTTAAGTTTAGAGCCTTCAAATTTTGTGAGGTTATAGAAAAGTATATAAAGAATAATTCAGGCTGAAAAAAATAATTTTGATTTTTTGACCGATTTTTGTCAATTGAATCGTACTGTGTCACCTTAACATCTCGGATTTCCATTCGAATTTCAGCTTTCCCTTGCAGTGCTGAAGTTTAGTGTTTACAGCTATTGGCTGAGCGTGATGTCAGATAAAAAGGTTTTTCCGAAGGTGTTGGCTATTTACGCTTTCTGTAATGTCAAGAAGTAATTCTACAATATAATAGGAGAACAGTTATTGATAGGGTAGAAGTAATTCTATCTGCACAAAGTAGCCGCTTTCTGAAGTAGAGGGAGTGAGAACTTGTATCCATGACTAATCAGAATGCTGGATTCGGATCCTAGAAAATTTGTAGCGTAACATCGGCAAATTGTTTCTAGATGCCAGACTCAGTTGATTTTAAACTCTGTTTAGCAAGACGTTAAGCTTTTCTCCTTTTCTAAAATTGTTTTTAGATTTTAGCGTTGAGCGTAATTGTTTAAATTTTTTTTTATTTTAAATATATTTATGAGTAAGACTCAGACATCGAAAAGAAATTATGAAGAGGATATTGCAGCACGCGATTTTAATATTGTCTGGGAAGAACAATACTTGTTTACACATCAAAATGCTTCCAAGCCTGTTTGTTTATGTGGAATTTGTATAGCAGTTCCAAAAGAATTTAACTTGGACCGTCATTTCAAACAACTGCATAGTGATTTCAACAGCAAATATCCTGTTGGATCGAATTTGAGAACGGAATATATCAATAAAAAAGAAATCTTTAGCCGGCCAACAATCTTTGTTCCAGAAGAAAAATGACGAAATGGAAATCATGGTGAAGGCTTCTTATGAACTTTCTTCGTTGTTAGCCCGCAAGAAAAAAACCATATTGTGGTAGAGAGGAGATAATAAAATGTAGCCTTTAATTTTCGCCCAAAATATCGGTGATCTAAATATCAAAAATTGGTTGATAAAATAGCTTTGTCTAGAAATACCGGCATGCATCGTATAGATGACATGAGCCAGGTAGTTGGAACGCAAATTGTCTCTGGACTTCAAAATTGCAAATATTTTTCATTAACTTTGGATGAAAGTTGTGATATCACAGACAACGCGTAGTTAAATATCTTTGTGCGTTACACGAACAATAATTTTAATACTGTGGAAGAACTTCATGATTTGCGCCAACTAGTTTTAACTACAGGTGAAGACATTTTTAAGGAACTTTAAGTATAATTGAAGTTAACAAAGTAGAATGGACAAAATTAGACCGTGTTTGCACAGATGGAGCGCATTGCATGGTTGGCAGAATAAAATGTGTTGTTGCATTGCTGGAAAATTATTTGGGAAGAAAAGTTTTCAAGTATCATTGTATTATTCATCAAGTAGCTCTTTGTGCCAAGGACTTAAACTTGTCTTTCGGTGTTGACCCCATGGTGCGCTGTATCAACAAAATACGAGCTAGTGCTCTGAATCGGCGAAGATTTCGTACGCTTTTCCCCGAAGACACGGAAGAAAATGGCGAGTTACTCCTTCATTGTAGTGTGCGCTGGCTTTCAAAGGAAATTCACTTGCGAAATTTTGGAGTTTGAGGGAATGTGTTTTAGAATATCTGGAAGAAAACGATGAACTGCCCAGTGAATGCTCGCTCCTCATGAGTGAAAATTGGCTGTGGATCTAGCTTTTCATACCGATATAATGGAAAATGTAAACAATTTAAATCTAAGATCTGGATTTTGGAGAGAAAAAAATTAACTCATTTCCCATTAATGAAGGAATTATCTGCCAAAGTTAGTAATGTTCTAAACTATGATAAATTTAAAAATTTAATATCCATTTCGCAGGATTCTTTAAGTGCCAGGTTTGAGGATTTTAAAGATGATAAAAAAAAATACTGAACTTTTCACTAATACTTTTTCGATTTCTCTTCAAGACATTAATTGTTACCCACCTCAGGTACAAATCGAAATTATTGACCTAAAGCACCATATTAATATGAAAAGCAAATATAAGAAAATTATTTTAACCGCAAATGATCCGAATTACATCGAATTTGGAAATCTGTGCCGCCAAGCACAATTTTTCCAAATGTACATGATTTAGCTGTCAGATGTTGTTGTAGGTTTTGATCAACATATGTTTGTGAAGAAATGTTTTCTGTTATATGAACGTAATTAAATAAAAATATCACTCAAAATTAACTGATATGCACCTAAAACAACTAATTTGCTTAGCATCTTTACGAACTAATCCAAATAAAGATGATTTAGTAAAAAAACTACAAATTCAAAATCCACATTATAAGAAAGTACGGACTGCTTAGTAATCTTTTAGAATTAAATGTTTCAAGTTGCTTAATTTTATTTTCTACATAAGCTAACTGACTGATCCTGTAAAAATTTATCAACAATAAAATATAAATTTCTACTTTTGTTTTATTTGTCATACCATTTTTTTTTTTTTTTACATTTTTATTATATAAGCTTGTATTTAAAAATATGTTTTAAATAACCCATAATAAGCTTATAAGTAAAATTTTTTCACCTTTTTATATTTTTTAGTTTGGTGGAAAAGTTGGAAGTGGCACGCGTAACTTTTTTTTTATCAGATTGTGGTACGCTTCCTGAAAAGGTTGGCCACCCCTGCCATAGACAGTGGAAGACTTAGTCTGTGAAAGATCAGCCAATCTTGAATTTTTCGTATATAATTACTAACTGCTAAAATCTTTAGGAGGTCACTCCAAAATGTCTCAGCGGTCCACCGGTCGATAGTGATCGACGTAATGCCCACCCCGGGCTCACAGTATCAAGGAACTGATGCACGTTAATCCTTATAGGGTGATTCGCTGTCAGACCGATAAACTTACAGGATGCGTAGAGGGTACAGAGACGACTCGGAATCACATAGGCTGTAGTTGCGAGTTATGGTTCAAGGAAGAAGAGTAAAACACAGAAGCAGCAGCACGTTAATGGTTCATAAGACTTATTATGAATCGGTTGTATTAGCAGATTTTCGAAATTACGACCAAAATTCGACTGGAAAAAGTCTAACTTTCAGGAAGATTATTCCAGGCATTTTTGTGGTAAATGACGCTGAACGGAAAGACCGATCCTGCTAGAAGTTGTCATTTGCGAAACACGCGAAAGTTCAAGCGAATTTAAAAACTCCGTGGTATATGAAGTACTTTGTTCTTTATCTATTATTGTATTCATTGATAAATATTCCATCATTCCCCCCCCCCAGCACTTCGTTTAATTTTCAGTGTTGATTTTATTGGCAATGTCATTGTTAGGCGCCAATATTGATCTTGAGCACAACCACTGATCACGATTTAAACTTTGTTACAAGCCCGGATGAATTTCAGCAATAAGATCTACTTCATTTTCTACTAAATTACAAAATTCTCCGGAAAGTAAAATATAACCTCCAATCTGCTCCATCTTCTTCCAAACATCCCCCACCGATTTTTAATTGCGTCTCTGTATAATGTTCCGAATTTACGTCGTTATGAAGATGCACTCTTATATTCGTTTTCAGACTGAATTTTTTCAAATTTCGCCCATAAGCTTGATGATTTAATACAGGCACTGATTTAATCTTCCGGTGTAACCCTCTGGATTATAGGGAGAGTTTTTCTGAAATCACTAGCCAATATATAAAACTACCATTCCTCGCATAATATCTGTACTGTCTCGTAAATCCTGAAGAATCCGATTTAACGCTTCTATAGCTTTCTTGTGAGACATCGTATTTTCATCCTAATTTAAAAGCTTACATTGTGGAAGCATCATGCCTCTAGAGCTATTTTTGATGAAATTGCAGATGGGCGAATCTTCATCTGCAATATTCAACGGTAATTTTAAAATGGAATGTGCAGTACGACCACCGGTCAGTAGTGTCGCGTCTATACCGGAAGAAGCCACAGCAACTGCTATCTTCTGGTTTTTTCTGTTGGACATTAATAATAAATTTAGCAAAACTGTTTTTCCTGTGCCTCCAACGGCGTCAAGAAAAAAGAGTGCACCACTGCCGGATTCTATTTTACGTAACACTTGATGGAAAACGTGACTTTGTTATGGAGTTAATTGAGGGATTAATTCTGTTACTTGGTGTTGCAATGCTATAAAATTGCAGTCTAATTCCCGAGCAATTTCATTATCGAAGTCATTTCCGTCGACTTGTCACGGACGAATTATTTCAAATTCCTGTAGATTCTTCCCAAACATTGTGCAAACCTTATTTTCCATTGTTATTAGCGTTTCGTTGTAGATGTGTTCATTAAAAGGCATATCTGCTCATACTTGCTGCAGTCGTCGCAAAATATCTTCCACCATGTACTCTTTGTATTTCTTCCAAAGAGTTTGAGGATTACAAAGACCGCAAGATAATATAAGTATTGTGTGAAGCTCCTTAATTTTATTTGGCGATTGACATTGTATGGCTTCTTCCATAGTAATATCTAGTATATATATATATATATATATAATATATATCTTCTTAGTAATACCTCCATGTAAAATATCTAGATTCAGTATAAATGAAACTGTCATTTAATATCACCTTAGAGCTTTCAATATCACACAATTTGCTAAGACTTTATGTCATTTCTTTCTTTAAAAAGTGGAGAAAATTTGCATTAAAATTTCTGGGATTGTCGGAATAGAGAATCTCTTAGCCAATTTGGCGATATTTCTCAAGTTTGAGTTTGACATTTAATAAACCTAACGTAATAAACACTTGACATTTAATAAAAAAACCATTTAAAAAATTGTTTTTTGTAAAGATATTAAATTACACTATGTTTCAGATATTTGTTACAATTGTGAGAAAATTTGTTTTAAAATTTCCAGTATTGACAAAATGCATAATCTTGGACCAATTTAGCGGGGAGTAAGCAACGCCCCGCGGTTTTGCCCGCGTAACTCCAGTTCCCGTAAGAATACGGGGATAAAATATACCCTCAGTTACTTGCTGATAATGTATCTTTCCATTGGGGAAAAATTTTTTAAAATCGGTCTAGCCGTTCCAGATTAGCCCAAACAAACAGACCAACAAATAGGCAGACAGACAGAAAAAAATTTTAAAAATTTATTTCTTGGTATAAATACCGTATATACTTTTAAATGCATGTAGTAAAAAGTTTTTAATTTTAAATTACAAACAGACACTTCTATTTCATCTACTTGTTTAGATACACCATGTGGTCCGTAATATTATATGAGTTTGGCATACCTGGTCTAAACTCATGAGAGTCATATGATAAAGTAATCACTTGTTTTCCGTTGAATTCAAACTTGACAATAAAATTTTTTTTAATTGTAAAATCTATAGATAATATTAAATTTGCTAGTTGGATAAAAATATCCAAGTATTAAAATTCTTCAAAAAAATTTTTTTATTAAAATTGAAATATTATGTGGGTATTTTTAAAGTAAGAGTAATTTTATTTACCTTGTGCATTATTATTAACAAATATATATTTTAAAAGAAAGTTCCTGTGAAGGACAAGCATAAATCGATTAGCTGGAAACACATGATTGCATTTATCACGTGACTATGACGTCTCATGAATTTAGTCTACAGGGTGTTGCCGAATTCGACGGACAAATTCAGAGGGATGATAATAAGCAGCAGGGGGGCTACAAATCACCGCAGAGCAGGGAGTTGCAAACCACGTTTAGACGGTGAAAATCACGATAATAGTCGCCTTCGGGAAGACGATAAGCCAGATGAGAGGTGCGGGATTTGAAGCGCCATGGTAGGATTGAAGAAACCTGTGCATATGCAAATTTTCCACTTCTGCCAGAGTTTCTTCAGGGAGTGTCAGCCACTGCGCACCAGGACGTCACCAGGTGCACCAGCACATTTTTCTACTACTGTGCGTAACCACCAACATGCTACATTTCTCGAGAGGTGGATTGGACTGGGAGGACCAGCTGGTAGGCCTCCACGCTCCCCGGACATCAATCTCTTGTATTTCTTCTTCTGGGGTCGCCTTAAATCGCTTGTGTATGATACGCCGGAGGCTACTTTGGAGAATCTGACACCATAGATCGTCGTCGCTTCATCTGACAGCTCCAGCACACTTGATTTGTTTGAACGCGTCCGACAATCCTTCATCCATCGGTGTCGTCTGTGCTGTGGCCTACGCGGCCTCAACTTCGAACCATTCCTGTGACAATCCCTTCTTGTTACATTTCTGACGTCGAGCTATGATGCATTGATCATATTGTAAGCATGATTTACTTCTAATAAATGTATTTCTTGCCACATATTGCCCATTTTCATTCCACTCAACATCGCACCTTTCATCACTGTTTTTGTTAATTTGTTTGGCAACGAGGTTTTCAATCCCATGTTCTATGATGATTTGTCGTCCCCATGCTGCCTACTGTTACGATCCGCATGAGCAGAGGGCGCTAGTAGTCTTCTGTGTTTACATTTTGTATTCAGTTTTCCCGCACACTCTAACCCGGAGCACGACGCACCAACCGTCTCAATGAAGAAATAATTTAGTATTACAGTCCACGCGTTCTCTTTGTTTGAGAAGATAAGTGATACATAAGTGAGTCGGCTTATAAACTGTTCTACATACATTTGTAGACCTCCCACGCCACCTACTATCACCCTTTTAAATTGATCCGTTGAATTCGGCAACGCCTTGTATAAGAAGTACCTTAAATGTGCTAATTGCATCAATGGCAGGAGTAAACAATGCTACACGAAACTCACAAGAAAAGTGACTTTAGGTAACGAAGAGTGACAGTAACGATTTTTCTTAATAGGTTTTATCAATGGGCCTATTTTATATTAAAAACGCAAATTTATCAATCCTACAAGCAGAATCAATAGATTGATGCAACAAACTGAAGTGTATATCTTCAGTAAAACTATGTTAATATGTATTGACAGTGGGTTCACAGTAGCATTGAGAGAGGACACAATAAAAAAATAGTATTTCGAGATCCGCAATATGAACAAAAAGGGTCGGGATAAAATGTTAATACAATAATGTAATAATAAAAAAGAATAATATATCATCATTGGCTCAGAAATTCGTGGTTAGGATATACTCATATTTTAAGAATCTTCTTCACTTAACGGGAAAAAGATTTCCGTCCATAGAAAATTGTAGAAAAGATGTGCTAAAATGCATGTCATTGTTTTTCTGGGTACCTTATCTTGTGGAATGTCGCTTGAGTCGAGTAACATAGTTGTTTACAAAAAAATGGTATGGACTTACCATTGAAAAATAAAAAGTGATTTTTATATGATTTTTTTCCAAAATTAAGTCGGATATTTATAAGTTAACATCAATCTCATCTGTAAAACTTGCCTATGTATTTAATATCCATAGGAATAAATTTTTTTGTTCATGTTGTTTGAATCAGTACATTTAACTGTTACTAATGCAGTAAGAAAGAAAATCATGCTTCTCAGTATATTATCAATTAAAATTTTCAAAACTTGTGATTTATATTTTTATATTAAATCGAAATAAAGTTAAATTATTACTTTTAACAAATCACAAATAACTATTTCTTTAAAAAATATTTCACATACGTGTCGTGTTCGTGAACTTAAAGGTAGAACGTAAACAAAAAAAAAGAAAGTTGGAAATTCTTAAAGCAATAATTACTAGAGCAATTGGCAACGGGGTAAGAATTATATTTACGTCACACAACAAAGCAACGTGAGGGCTATAAGCGGCGGACCTCCCAACTTTGAACCTGAGTTAAGTGACGAGGATGACACCTGAACAAGCAGTCCCTCTCCAAACTACCACATCACGACAACAGGAGGACGTTTGGGCTCCCGACAAATTTAATGTGCATCGACCCCCTCTACATGGTAAGTCTTCAGTGGAACCAAAACTAGAAGCCGGGACATTCCGGCCATAAGTTCGTGACCACTAGGCTACAGCTGCCCCATTCGGCCGTAATTCTCAATTTTGGCCCAAGTGAAGAAAATGGTACCTGAGTGATATTTCCATCTCCTTACTTCCATACGAACCACAATATGAGGACTTTGAATTCCTACAGATTTAATTCCGTTTCAAACTCACTAAATAACAATGTTTGGAAGCAAATAATTGAACGCTTACTCTACCAATTGAACACTACATTTCCCGTTTTAATAAAGCATTATTGAATAAAAATACTTACACTTTGGGACAACTTTAGAACACCCCTCACGTTCCCAGTCTCGACTCGACAGGTGATTTTCCTGGGTCTGCAACCAGTAGGGCTCCGACCTATCGCACACCCTACGACCAAGCAAAGTATCAGTACCTCAGTGCGAAACATTTTCTTTTTTTTTCCCTTCCGTTTTGATGAAACGCTCGCTCTGCAGCAAGTTTTATAATCTCAGCTTCCCTCCGTAACGCGAAGAAAGTACGGAAAAGGATGGGAATGCCCATCCTCCTGCGCTTCCAGGAGCTTTTGTTTCGTCCAATAAAAAAGAGCTATAAGCAATTCCATATTAAATGCACCCTGTTGTTGTTGGTTTTATACTGGAAGGATCAATCCAAATTTATAAAACAGCTCAAGTATCACACAAGAACGATGATAAATAATAAACATACATTTACTTTTGATAAAAAACAAGCATTTAAAGTAAGAACCTGGACAAATTAACATGAGAACAAAAGAAAAAGCTAAAAATTTAAACAAAAAGAAAAGAAACACATATAAGAGATGTAGTCTTTACAAAGAGTTCATGAAAGTTCTGGCATTCCAATACAGTTTCCTTATTTCACCACGGGTTTGCGACTCTTTATCTATTTCTGGGCATATAAAAAGATGCTCTGCATTCATGAACCCGAATTACAGATTTGGCATGTACTAATTGAAAGGATGCCCATTGTATTAAGATGACGTGCCGTGCAATCAGGTTCTATTTGAAGTCTGAAGTTCGCCACAGTTTCTTTACAAGACTTTTAACAAAACTTTTTCCGTCTTGAATGTAAGCTCAGAATTTGCCTGTTGATTTTGCAGCCTGGTCAGATTTAAGAGTATCCACTAATTTCTCAAAATGTTTTCAAATGACTATGGCGGAAGAGGTTTGTTATCTTGTAGCTCAAGTATTCCTCTCTTGGCTAGTAAGTCTGCCTTTTCGTTACCGTCAATACCTACATGTGAAGAGATCCATTGAAAACCGATTTTGTTGTATTTATGTAAAGAAAGTTCGTTTTTTTTTCTGAGTGTCTATGTCGATGTATTGCTACAGCCTGAATGACTGCTTTGGAATCGACTAGAATATCTGATTTTAGAGTTAAATGCACCCTCATTAAAACATTTTTGTCGACAACTAAGAGACCGAGATCTCTTAAAAGAATTTCGTTCTCATTTATATACTTAACTCGAAATATTTATGAAGTTTTCTTTTTTTCCCCCAATTTTTTAGTATTTATCTTAAAACATTATTGGCCACAGCAGGTGATGTGTCAAGATCGTAAACTTGCGACCGGCATTATTTCCGTGGGGTCTTGGATTCGATTCCTGATGCCAGTAAGGACCCTCGTATGGACCAGTTAATGAGCGTTAAATTTATCAAGGCTCAAAATGCTCTGGTTGGAGCGATGTAGAAGTTTAGAGGGTGGACTGCGTCTACTTAAATTTTCAAAATTATGAAGTCCATCACACCAATATCCTTGTCTTATCTGCTTGTAAATTGGTCAAATATCGCTTTTAAATTTTGTTTACGTTACAATTCACGTTTTTACCTATCAGGTGACTTTAATTTAAAAACTATATCAAACCAATGAATAATTTCTTTTTATTGCTTTACTCTTTGAGGAATTTTTATTAATTAAACAACCTTGTGGTGGCTGAAACTGTTTTTTTAAAACTGGTCGCAGAACAAATAAATATGCTGTAGTTCAGTGTAGTGGAGTACCAGTTTAATTTGCACTATTTTAATTTGTTCCATTTATACTTTAAGAAGGTTTAATCAAACCATAACATTTCTATTTCAATTCAGCTGTTTTTCAATGAGATCTCTACTTGACTAATACCAGATATTCAATATAAAAGGTATTTAAAAATACTTTCGACTAAAAAAATTGTAGAGAGATACTACGCAAAATATACAAAAATTCTAAATGCTGCATTCACTTCATAATAAAAGTAAAATCCGGAAGTTATAAAATATGTCTTCTCGTTAATCCTTTGAATGTGTTAAAAAAGAAATTAAATTTAATTGCATTATCAATGTAAAAAGATTCAAAATTTTTTATAAGAATTGCACCCGAGAACATTTTTTGAAATCCGGCACAAGCTTTTAATGACTTCACTTATAGTGGAAAGAGGGGGAAAAGTATACGAATGATCTCAAAACATGATTTATTAGGTCCATAATTATTTTGTCTCAATATTTCGCCAACCAAAGAAATCCAGTGAGACTAGATCTGGGAAACGTGGAAGGTAATTCCATACCCTTCTTCCTTCACGATAATGAACCCATTTACACGTGGATAATTGTGAGGGAGTACCAGCCAAACATAGCATTGGAACGATAATCCAACCCCACTAAAATCCAGATACGGCTGGTACAGATTATATTTTATTACCTGCGATATAAAAAAGTGAACAAAGAACCATATTTCTGAACGATATATGCAGTTAAAGCAACTCCCACGAGAGTGCAGAAACACTGCTGCAATTGCCTACTTCCAGAATACGTATGAAGACCGGAAAAAGCGCTGGTAACAGTGTATTGTTGCAGGAGGGAATGCATATTTAAAAAAATTACTAAAAATTACTATACTCATTTTCAATAAATTTCTTTTTGTAATTTCAATTTCGATATCTTTGGAATAAACCCTGTAGAACACCAATTCTTAAACTTTCATTCCCCCGTCGATAACCTCCAAGATTTTCAACACTCCTCCCTGACTTCCAACACGTGACTCAATTAAAGGCTTATTGAGGGATCTAGTCTAGGATGGAATGTCTTTCAATTTTTCCACGAGGCCTTTCAGATTCTGTAAAAGAGAGAACATTAAATGAAAGACCTTCGTGAGTCCCCTAAAAAAGCACTGAGGACACTCAGGGGCCCATGGTCCATAGTTTAAGAACCACTGCTGTAGAAGGAAAACGAAGACTAACGGGTTTCGTAATTCTAAACCAAAGTTTAGTGAAATACTTCTTAACAAGCCCACATTTCTCCTCTTCCGCACCAACGAAAGTCAGCAATTTTCACGGGCATCCAACTCCGCTACACTGCGGTTCATTTGGAGGCAGAAACCTTAACATACTCCCTATGGTTACTCTACCACTTAATCTCGCTTGGTAAAGCATGAATGGTCAATAAACATACTCACATTTTGAGATAAATGGAGGACACCGGTTAACTTTTCATTGTGGACTACACAGGTGGCTTTCCTAGGCCCAGGACGATGAGGTTCCCCACACATCCCTTTCTCAGCGACTAGACTCAGAATCAGAACTGCGGCGCGAACAAACATATTCCTTTTTGTTGTAGTTTCTCTTTTGATGAAAGTATCGCTCCGTAATTCAGTTTTATTGATACTCTCCCGTGACGTACACGTGATGTCATAGATGAAAGTGACGAAAAAATGATGGAATGTGTGTGATCCGTTCAACTGTTTTTGACGTTTCGTTAACTAACAAAGCATTGCAATATTATATGAAGGGAAAAAATATCACTTTCAGTAACTTTTGACACTCTTCAAATTTTTAAAGCTTAAAATGTCCTTAAATTTTGACAATATATACCTGCTCCTCGATTAACGACTGAGGCGACGTTACAGCATAATGCTTAATAAATAAGTAAAGTATAAAGATAACTACAAATTGATAGGATAGTAATGAATAAGATAAAATATTTTTTTTTTACGTTTGCTTCTTTCTCTCACACATTTTTACGTCACATGTAGATTGAATTTTAATGTTTTAGTTATAACCCTTTTGTGTATCAAAGTAATGTTAAGTACACAAAAAACATATTTGATCAAATGATAATTTTTTAAAGACAATTTTCATATAATTGTCCCGAAAAATTATTTAAAGTATAAAAATTCGTTTATTAAGTTTATTTATTTCTTTCATTAGGGCCGTAGGTAGCCTAGTGGTTAGAGCATTGGACTCCAGACCGGAAGGCATGGGTTCGATGCCCGATGCCACCAAATGCCAGCCAAGTATATACGGAGAACGTGCTAGTTAAATCAGTGGGTTCGAATGGTGTCGCCATCTATCGTGTTGTACCGAGTAAAATCGCACTGTCACCTTCATGGGGGCTCAAAAGCATAGGCTAACGACAGGCGTAAAATTCTAGCCCTTAGCCGCGATGAATTTCGTGGACATTGATCTGATGTCACTGTCGATCAGGTGGCATAAGCAACAACATTTCTTTCATTGAGAACATTAATAAACCCCGTGCACCACGCAATGTATCACACGGGGGCTTACAACACAAAAATCCATGCCTTCTCCAGGATTCGAACCCAGATCCTACGGCACCGTAGTCAGCGTCGCTAACCACTATACCGGATGGGTGGCTAGTTTATTTATTGGATGGCTGATATGATGAGCAAGCACCTATTGCCAACTGCAGTGGCACAGTGAAAAACTATTCAATTTTTAACGACTGCAAATGTCACATTTATTGAAGTTAGGCAAAAATTGAATGCCCCTTTCGACAATGACACCCTATCGAGATTTCAAATTTGTAAATGATGCATGCAATATCGTGAAGAAATTAAAGTTTTTCAATATCGCTCAGTGATAACTCATCAACTGCAATGAAAATTCGATGCATTCCTAGAGAATTGAATCTTTTTTCTGTATGGCCAAAAAATATAATACTGTGAACTGTGTGTGCCAGGGAAGGTAGAAGTATCAGATCACTTCAAAAGAACATTCTAGGGCTATCTGCAATATTCTTTCTTCAAGACAATTCAAAACTCTTCCCCCACGAACGCCCTCACACACGCAATTAAATTAAAGAAACTTTCCTTTATAACACTAGAACATACTCCCTATAGTCTGGAATTAGTACCATTAAACAACTATTTGTTTGAACCTCCCTAAAGAAACGCTAATAGGAGTAAAAATTTTCGTGCGTGAAGCGGTAGGATTTAGGAAATTAGCTTCGATACACGCTTTATTTCTTTTTTATCATACTGGAATAGCAATAATGATAAACTACCATTATAATGAAAAAAAATCTGCAAATTTAGATAGAAAGAACACTGGGTTTATGTCAGAAAATATGTTTCATAAAAGAATCGCTTTTATTTAATCCACCACCGACTGCTTCCTTCATTTTCATTTCAACTTTATTACCTGTTAGATTATTAATTTAGTGGACTGTAGTGATTATAATTTTATAAGAAATCCAAAGGTTTTTAAATCAATTTCTTTTTATTTATGCGACTTCCAACATGAAGTCTTTGGAAGGAACAGGACGGTTGTACAAAAGCATTCCAACTGAACAAAACACGAGGCAGTGGCAACCCTAAGCGTCACCCTTATTTGCTTACAAATTAACATCGCCACGCTATGGCACCAACATGCCAAGTAGACGTTTACATGGGCCTTAACACCGCCCTACCTTGAAATCCTCCGGATTTCAAGAGATAATTAATATTTTCAATAATCATGATAAATTCTTTAAAAAACAATAATAAACAAGAAAAATACTAATAAAATATACAGATACAAAAATACATTACATGGAATATTGTTGATATATAAACATTTCAAACAATACATTTTAAATAAAGCGTACATTTCAAGTATTGGGAATTGGTAAAATACATATATTAGAAATGCTGCGTTTGAAAATTCCTCGAGAGGTTTTTACTATGACAACTCGTACCTTTCCATCTTTCCCTATTACTACATCTTGTATTCTACCCATTGGCCAAGTACAACTAGGAAGATTTTCCTCTTTTAATAGGACAAGGCTATTTTTTTGTATATTACTTTTTTCAAATTTCCATTTTCCGCGTTGTTGAAGATTGTTTAAATAATCCCTTGACCATTTTTTCCAAATAATTTGATTAATTTTTTGAACTTGTTGCCATCTAGAGAGTCGATTATTTGGAATCTCAATTATATTAGATTCAGGAATGGAATTAATTGGACGACCGATTAAAAAATGTCCAGGTGTTAAAGAACTGAAATCGTTGGGATCAGAAGATAAAGGAATTAGTGGTCGACTATTTAATATACCTTCAACTTGATTAACAACAGTTAAAAATTCTTCAATAGTTAAATTAAAATTACCTATTGTCCTTTTCAAGTGATACTTAAACGATTTCACGCCTGCCTCCCAGAGTCCACCAAAATTTGGAGATCTAGGAGGCAAAAATTTCCAAGATATTGAATGTGAAATCAAATAAGATGCCAAATTATCTGGGGGAGTTTCCACAAGTTTGTATAATTGTTTTAATTCTCAATGTGCACCAACAAAATTAGTACCATTATCAGAAAATATAATGCTGGGAATACCACGACGAGCAACAAATCTTTTTAATGTTGCAATCAAGGCATCAGAAGTTAAATCACTTAAAATTTCTAAGTGAACAGCTCGGGTCGAGAAGCAAACGAATATTGCTACATAAATTTTGTTTAAAACCCCCTTACGTTGATTTTTATATTTAATATAAAAAGGACCGCAAAGGTCGATACCAGTATTTGTAAATGGGGGAGTTACTGTCACTCTTTCTTTAGGCAATGATGCCATTAGCTGCTCTTCTATTTTAGGTTTGGCTTTAAAGCATTTAATACATTGATGAACTATTCTCCTAGCATTATTTCTCCCATTTAATGGCCAATATTTTTCCCTAACAAGATGAAGTAAGGTTTGGGGACCGACATGTAAATTATTTATGTGGAAATGTTCCATTATAATATTAGTAAGTTTATGATCTCTCGGTAAGAGTATTGGGTGTTTCTGATCGAATGACAAATCAGAATAATCTAATCTCCCTCCAACACGAATTAATTCAAATTCATCCAAAAAAATATTTAAATTACTTACAGCTCCTTTGACAATTTCCTTTTTTGTTAAACTATTTATTTCTTTATAAAATACCATTGATTGTACTCCCCTAATGAGAAATCTTAAGGCATTCTCAAATTCTTGGACAGTCAAAGGACCATTCCGTTTCTCCTTATTTCTGCAATTGAACACAAATCTGAAAATAAAACTAAGAATTCTAATTATTTTATGAAAATTATTACTTAAAGAGAGGATTTGATTTATAAAATTATTGTTTGACGAAAGAATTAAGTTTGTAGAAGTCACAGTTTTTAGTTCTGTCAAATATAGTTCCTTTTCAGGGGAATTTAATTCATTTTGGCGTAAATCATCAATAATATCTTCCATGGCAAAAGATGGTACTGACCACCAGAGTTCCAGGCGCTTGAGATCAGAAGGATTGACTCCACAGGAGATGAGATCAGCAGGATTATCACAAGATGAAATATGTTTCCACTGATAGTTAGATGTAAGAGCTTGAATTTTGGAGACTCTGTTTGCAATAAAGGTTTTTATTTGATGTTTGCAATCTCGTCTATGTGTGTTTTTAAAATGTATTTCACAAAATTCTTCTTCTTTTCTTAAAGGTCTATCCAGGATGATTTCCTCTACTTCCCAAAATTTCTTAATGCAATTATCGATATTTTCCGATTCCGAAATTAAGAAACAATTACTTTTATGGTTAATTGCATTAATAGATCCGCTGACAATAAATCCGAAAACTGAATTATAATTAGTGTTACATTGTCTGAAATTACCTTTCGACCATCTTTTAATATTTGGTAGAATAGCTCCGCTCCTATAATCATATATATTTTTCCAGGTTTGTCAAAACTGGGATCAGCTAAGATAGAACGATTAATGTCATTGAACCTTTTAATTTTAAGATTAGGTTGGATTGAAGGAACAAAATCAGTAATCCTAGGAACAATTAAAAAATCTAACGGGGAAGTATAAGAGAAGAATCATTATTACTAATAAATGCATCATTTATTTTCCATTTAATATTTGTTGAATTTTCACTTAAGGCTCCCGGTGACACGCCACCACGAAAACCCGAGTGTAATGTTAATCCTATGGAGTTTCTTATAATTCAATTTACGTCTAAGGTATTGCTTTTAACTGTATGAAACAAAATGCATCCTAAAGATTAAAAAAAATTAATTTTTCTCGTGATTTCGATTTTTTAAAAAAAATTTCTAAATATTTTTAAATATTTATTAAAAGCTTGAAAATTTACATTTAGTGCGTTGAAACGATCATAAAAATATTTTCAATTATCGGATAAAAAAAGTTTTTCAGCGGAAATCCATTATTTTTTATGCTCTTTCAAACGCATATACTTTAAAATTTTTAAACTAATTTATTTGCGAATAATTAAATAAGTCAGCTTTGTATATTTGGAATGAGGGGAAAGTAAACTTGTAACTCCGCCTTCTTGCGGAAGGATACATGAAATTTTCCCTGCGTTCCCTTGGTGAAAGGGGGTAATTTATGACTTTTCGGTGGATTGTGTAACAGAGATGTCCCCCCCCCCCAAATGGGTCTTGTTTTCTAAGAATCTATAGGCATTCAAGATACTATTTACAATTACATCATTCTTAGGAAAGTTTGAGTCTGTGCTTGAAAATAACTACAAATACGTTTTGTACAAAAAGCTATCCTCTGTTTTTTATTCCACCTTTCTTAAAATTATTTATATATACTAAATAAGTTATATTTTATTAATAATTAAAATGAACAATAAATATTTATTAAATGCATTTGAATCGTCAGGATAAAGTGAATCAGATTTCGCATTATTTTCTTACATATCTCCAAAATTGAAATTCCTGTGTTTTTTTTCAAGTTAAAGTTATTTGAATATCAGCTGTTTTAAAACTTATTTTGCACAGTTAATTTCAGTTATTAAATAAAATGGATCATCGTCGCAGCTTCAAAAAAAGATTATTTCTTTCGGCTAAACGAAAAAAGAATATAGGACAGAATTTCAGGAATTGGAAAGAAAAGTGTGTATTTCTTTTTTTCTAAATTCTTGTTCCGCTGTTCATTTCAAATATTGTGAAAGTTTCCACATACTAAATGGATTTATTGATCATCGCATTTTAAATAAGATTCAAATATTCCGAAGATGAAATACCATTGATTTAAAATAAATCAGAAAGTTTTCCATAATTTTAAGAATATTTTTAGTAACATTAATAGTTTCTTCTTAAAACATATAAATTTCAATTAATTTATTTACTATTGCTACTGATGTTTTTATTCCGTTTTTATTTCCTTCACTGAAAATTCAACTTAGAAATAACATTGCAGAATTTTTTTTTTTTTTTTTTAAATTTCTGTCTGGAAAGCAGTATCTACATTTTGCATTTTCATTTATACATGTGTTTCATATATTATTCAAGATAACTCATCACTGCTTTTTTTTTTTCAAAATGAATTATAAGTTAATGCGCTATGAAGAATGCACTGCAAGTACAAATACAGGCAAATAGTTCCACAATTTTAAAGTTCAAGCCCAGCACCACTAAAGACCCACCGTGTAGGGGCGCGATGCACGTTAAATCTGTCGAGAGCTCAAACGTCCTTCCTTTGGTGTGGTGTGGTAGTTAGGAGATGAGGTGCTATATCAGGTGTCATCCCCGTCACTTGACCATGGTTCAAAATTACGAGGTCCGTTACCAAAAGCTCTCGTGTAGCTGAACAGTGTGACGTTAATATTCACTCACTCACTCCACAATTTGAATGTTTGACATCTGAGGAATTATATAGAGATTTTCCCCAAAAATCCCGGGAAATTCTGATTGGAATGGGGTTGTACGAAAACACTTTCTAGTTCTAGGGGTTCTACGAAAACACTTTCTAGTTCTAGGGGTTCCACAAAAACACTTTCAAGTTCAAAGGGTTCCTAGAGTTGAAAAAGTTTGAAGACCACTGCTCTAGAGCCATATATGTTATTTGCGACAGACTTCGTAATTCTAAGCCAAGGGTGGCCAACCCGCGGCCTTGAATAATTTTGCGGCCCTCAAGATTCATTACAAAATATGATTATTTTGTACAATATTTTTGTTTTTAATGTAGTGTTTTGTAACAAATATACTTCATAACTGTTTCTATTTTATTACCTTTCTTTTATTTTAATACATTCTTAGAAGTGTGCGGTATTGCAGCGCAGCATCACACTCGATTCCTGTAACTCCATCGCGCTGCCTATTGCTAGAATTAGACATATTTGATCCTTGCATTATTATTATAAATTATCTATGCTTGTATAGATGAAAAATAATGAAATCAATAATAATTCATTCCGTTTTTCATTCCAATAAATGTTTGTGATGGGTCTAAATATAATATAAAGATATATAATTTTTGTTTGGCAGCCCGCAGGATTATAATGTTTTTCCGAAGTGGCCCGCAAGGTCATTTGAGTTGGCCATCCCTGTTCTAAGCCAAGATCGGATAACGAGAATGACACTTGAGTTTACAGTTTCTTTGTATTCTTCATGACCTTTTTTGAACTTGGGAATCTCGCGTCTTTAGTCATTATGGTATATAATCCTCCACGGTTTTAAAAGCTGATTTAAATTATTTTTATTTTTTTTAAAAATATATTGCTGGTTTCTGTTTGTGATATTAAAAATATAACATTAGTGTGATAAATAAGAAAAATATTTAGTATGATTAGTGAAAAAAGTTAATTGAAATTAAAATCTGGAATACAATAACTTTAAAACGATTTTGTGATTTGCCGAGACGCGTAAATCCAAAGCAGAATGTATGCGAGATTTTTGACAAAAGAAACGCGAGAAAAAAAATTAAAAACTGAAGGAGTACAGCCGAAAAGAATTGCACAAAATTCAACTCCACGCAGCAGGGTTTTTTTTTTTTTTTTTTTTTTTTTTTGCAACAAACACAAATTTCTCAGAAACAAACAGCCGAACCAATTACTGCTTTACCAAATCTGTTTGTCAGTCAGGTAACTTTACGATTGTCCGCTCATAGCTTTTTTGAATGATGAGCTCAAGCTCGAAATGAACACAAACCGAAATATATCGACAGCTAACAGTGGTACTGTTATTGACGTTGTTTTTCAAAGGTTATTAAATACTTTAAAATCTCAAGTACATGTGTCAGATTTTAGTCATCATAAGTCTATTGTGTGCGTCTTCCCCAAATTGAACAAGAATATTTATTTTTGCTAAAAAATTACATGACTCTTTGTGTTAATTAAATAAAATTTTCATTAAAGATAAAATTATTTGATAGAAAATTATTTCCAATCATACCCGATTAATTTTTTCCAGGATTTATCTTACTATTGCGTATTTACCAGGATAACATGTCATGTTACACATCATATGCGACTACTGTAAGACTCGTTCCTTTTTTTTGTAACTGTATTTATATTAGAAATTCCAACACTAAAACTGTTCTTCCAAAAAATTGTGTGGGTCCCAAAACCAATACTCAATATACTTTATCAGTGGCGTAGCTAGGTATCCAAAGGTCTTGGTGCAAAAAAAAGAGAGAATATTGGTGGAGTTTTGTTTTATTAATTAAAAATATATTAGAGTATTTTATATATATATATATATATATACAAAGCTGGTTCACATCAACCCTGTGTCAAGCTCTGCAGAACATAGGAAAGCAAAGCTACAAACTACTTACATGTATTCATATGAGTTTTCTTGTGAATTTAGTGATTGCCCAGGTTCGACTTGACATGTGATAGACAGGAAATGATAAAAGAAATATGCACTAACAAGAAAATATAATACAAAATTATTATAATTATTTAAAATAAAACACACGAAAAAACAGAGGAGGGGGTTCAAAATTACATCAGTCTGTTGCAGATACCAGATTGTGAAACATTGAAAATAGCTTATTATGAATCATATTGTTATAAAAAATAAAATGACCAAGAAGAAATAGCTTCCTGTGTGGTTTTTTTAGATGTATGGTAAGACATTTCATGGAACTTGATGTTTATTTTCAAGTAACGATTAGAAAAATGAAAAAATTGAAAAATAATATAAACTTTTTAATAAGTAAAATTCGCAACACTATACACAAACAAAGGAAAGAATTTAGGGGAATTCCTTAAAAGGTTTGAAATTACTTTCAACGGAGTTGCCATGATTACAGCTATGTAACAATCTTTTATATTTATACCTCAATTATGGGAGAAATTATCGCAAGCTCGACTTGCTTGGTGGTCAAGGCGTGAGGGTCCCCTGAGCTCACGGCACCACCTAGCCCATTGGTAGTTATTTCAAAGTCAAGAAAATATTGAAAATTAAGAAAAAAAGGCATATAATTTATCTTTTATGAAGAAACTATTTACCTCCGATCATTAAGACCAGTACTCATAAGTACTTGGCCTTTCTTTTAGGAACGCCCATTCCCCCCTCCCAGAAGAGGGCGCTTTCATCGTTTTAGAGTTGGAATTTCTGTCTACGGGACCCTTAATCCGCTGACTGCGAGATTTATTTTTTTCTTTTCAAGACCAAGTTTTGAAGCAAACTGAAGGGTCATAAAATGCGATTGAGAAGCGCTGTCTAGAATTACCCTACCGTGAACATAACTCTTCAACAGTGGAGACCAAACACCCACAATAGCAGTGGAGAGAAAAACGAACTTATTCCCTCTCTGATTGAGAGAAGAGAATGGCTGGACCGTTTGGGGTTCGGTAGGATTATTTATTACCCCACCATTGTAAGAAACTGACGGAGCCGGCTGAGTAAATAACGTATTCGAAGAAGATCCTTCTGTGTCGGATTGTCCGTTTTCTGACCGACATAATAAATAATTGTGTTTTCCTCTGCACAATCTGCATGTATACTTTGATTTACAAAGCGCAACTTTATGATTGTTATTTAAACAATTAATGCAGAGTCCATGTTTTTTAATTAGATTGAATCTTTGCAAGGGATTCATTTTTAGAAAAAGTGTGCAATCATACAAACGATGTGATGTTTTGCACAACAAACAATTATTATTGTTATTGGACTTCACTATGAAACTTTTTCCTTTGCTTAGAAATGGAGTTTTCAATTTTAATGGAGGTCCCTGAACTCCGTGCAAATTTTCTAATATTTGCGTTCTATTTTGCAAAAATTCCAAAAACATTTCCCATTTCGGCAACTCAGTTGAAGTCAAGCTCATTTCGTACAATTTTCGGGATTCTATATCTAACTTTCGGATAATAATATTTATTAAAAACTGATGAGTGAGCTCATTAGTTTCTAAATCCATAAGCTTTAAACCTCTTAGGTTTTTATTTATAACATCAATCAAGTTCCTAAGACCTTTAGATGATTCAATACAAAGTTTTTCAAAATTTAAAATATTCATAATATGAGAATTTATTATTACACGTTTGTTTTCATATCTTTTAATTAAAACAGTCATTAATGAGTCAAACGTATCTTCCGAGGTTTCTATAGTTCGTGCTTCACCTTTCAAAGCAGAACGTAAATAAAACAGTTTTTGGGTATCATTTAGCACTGAATTATTTGTAATTAGGCTATCAAATTGTCTTTTAAAATCACTCCAATTTTCTATTACACCATGAAATTCGGGTAGGCTTACATCAGGTAATTTAAAGAAACTAGATTTTGAATTACCATTATTACTTAAAGCAGTATTACAAATAGATACATTTTTAGAAATATCATCATGTTTTAATAATAAAGTTTGTAAGCCTACCTTTATTTCTTCCAGGTCGTCTTCCATTTCTTCTAATATAAATTCCAAATTCGGCAATTGTTCATCTTCTACAACTTCATAGTATTCTATTTTTAGTGCTTCCATACTAGAATACATCTCCGACACTTTATCTAATTTACTTTGAAGCAACAATTGTTCTGCATTCGAGGCTTTATCCTTTAATAAATTAAATGTAAAAAAACTTTTTTAAGAACAAGCTTTTATTTAAACGCGCTAAAAAGAATAAAATAAACTTTTCCTTTAAAACTTTTTTTACTATCAACTTATAACGTCATTACACAATTTATATGATATAAAAGCTTGTCGCGAGATTTACCTGCGTAGATAAACAAGTAAAATAAATAACTTGACCTGATTGATTTTGGTTTTTAAAAATTCAAACTAAGTAAATATGAGTACTTAAATATTGCGACAAGCTTTTATATCATATAAATTGTGTAATGACGTTATAAGTTGATAGTAAAAAAAGTTTTAAAGGAA
Organism: Trichonephila clavata; assembly: GCA_019973975.1. NCBI lineage: Eukaryota > Metazoa > Arthropoda > Arachnida > Araneae > Nephilidae > Trichonephila > Trichonephila clavata. The sequence goes on along the minus strand of BMAO01000342.1, from coordinate 74,411 downwards.
AAGTTTATTTTATTCTTTTTAGCGCGTTTAAATAAAAGCTTGTTCTTAAAAAAGTTTTTTTACATTTAATTTATTTTTTACTTTTTAGTTATCGCTGGACAGGTTTCTCAGCCTGTTCAACTCATTGAACGCTGGTTCGCCATCCCTGGTTTAGCTGAATTAATTCTCGCAAAATGGTATTAGACTAAAAACACAATTTTTTTAAATCCGTAATTTTTAAGCAATTTTTTCAATCTTCATGCAGATTTTGGCTAACATTGTTCTACACACGAAAAAAAAAGGTTTAGTGAGATTATCTTCATAAATGACAAAGTTATTAAATGTTTAATTAAAATTTGGACTATTTTTGAAAAACTTAAAGAATATATTATTTATTTGAAATATTTTGAAGATAAGATTCTCTAACATATTAGAAGAAAATTTCAATTGTTTATTAAAAACTTCAAAAGGCATTTAAATATTTGTATTAATCAATAAAATGCTTAAGACTAAAAACGCATTTTGTAATCAAAAAAGAAAGTTTTATGAAATAATGATAATTTTTTGCTGGACATTGAATATCTTCTACGTAAGAATCTATTTTTTTTTAATTGCTCAGATCATCTTTAGAAACTTGATTTTGAAAAAATCAATAATTAAATTCAAATAAAATTAACAGATTCTATTTGTAATTAAATTTAAGGACACATGTCGTAGTGTGTGTTTAGATTACTGGTGATAAAATGAGGTATATTTAAATTACTCGTAGGCTTAAAATTAGAAAATTTCTTTAAAAAATTACTTCATTTTATTGTAAAATTATTTTTTTAATTGAAAATATATTGCATTTCTAAATAATATTTTTCTCTTATTGTTTTCCTAGCGGATTCCTTTTTGATGGGTAAGATACATTAAAAAAATGATCTTTCCGATTCTGTAATTATTTTTTGTCTGAGTTTCATAGATTAAATTTAGATAAATTATTTAAAGAATTTCTTCAATACTCCATCTCGGTTTAACTTGGCAGCGTTGAGAAAGGTATACAATGTACCAATCTACTTGAAAAATAGCTCTACTTTTTTGTTTTGAATTTAAATCCAAGGAAATAGATAGAAATTTGTAAAAAAATTGCATACGTTGTAGAAATTAGATTGTTTTTACGTTGTAGAAATGTAATTATTTTTTTAGACAAAGTTAATTAATACTGTCAATAGCGCAACGTTATGAAATTCCAGTTTGGCTGAAAACCAATTTTCGACGCCAACTTTTGTCATTGTTGTAACAATAAAATTATTACAACAATGCAGATATATCCAAGTTGGCGCCCAAAACTAGTTTAACGTTTTTAATTAATATCTTTTTAATTAATTGCAATATCGGAATATAAATGGTCAAAACATGCATTGTCATCCAAACTAAACGTGTATACAAAATTTCAGCTCAATGGGAGGAAGATATCAGCTTCAAAATTGAGTTGCAAGATTCCACCCGAACAAATTACATACATACATACATACATACATACATACATACATTGTAAGTTAAATAAAAGCTTTTAAAAAGGATTGCAATTTGGTGATTTTAGCTTTGTAGCTGCCACGACGACGATTTAAGGTTTTTGTTTTTTCCGCCAATGTTACGGAAAGCATTTCATTTGTTTCAAGAGCTCCTGCTACTTCCATTTTAATAACGAGACAAAGGACGCGTAATTCAACAACAAATTATTTTAAATTTTACGCAAGTTACCTCCGGCTCGACGGACCAAAATGTTAGATTATTAATTTAGTGGACTGTAGTGATTATAATTTTATAAGAAATCCAAAGGTTTTTAAATCAATTTCTTTTTATTTATGCGACTTCCAACATGAAGTCTTTGGAAGGAACAGGACGGTTGTACAAAAGCATTCCAACTGAACAAAATACGAGGCAGTGGCAACCCTAAGCGTCACCCTTATTTGCTTACAAATTAACATCGCCACGCTATGGCGCCAACATGCCAAGTAGACGTTTACATAGGCCTTAACATTACCTTTATATATTTTAAAATATTTACTATCTTTATATGTTAAACCAGAATAGTAATAATATTTAAACAACTTCTTCAAAATCTTTTAGATCATTTTTCTGAAATCTCGAAAAATATTTCTCAAAAAACTAACAGCTCCATTTTATAATTTCATTATTCAATATAATTTTTATGACTCAGCTGATACCGAAGCATTAAGAAACTGTAGCAACAAAAGGCTTATTAGCTGTTTTTCAAAACTTGTATCACACGGATACGTATTTGGAGCAATTTTTCTTTCAAGAATCCCTTTTGAACAATTTACACCTAGTTGCCATAGCAACGGCTTCGAACAACTGTTTCCTATTGGGCTGATAAAATTGCTCGAAATTCCAGCCAATGGAACGTTTTCCTGCGTCATAAACAAGAGGGCAGCCTCAGCTTCATCAAATGCATCAGAGAAATGGCGCATAATATTTTAAACAGAACGGCGCTCCATTTCTGTTCACGACCATCAACAAAAGAGCGAGCAGAATAAAAGAAATAATTTTGTATGTTCGAATTCCGTAGCAGAAAAATATGCGTTTAATTTTTCAACGTGAAGATAGGACGTGACTGACGTCAGAACATGTCATTTTGCTTACGGCAACCCTTCACACTCAAAGCTGCTCTAAAAATTTCACGAAACGGTTGTTCGAAAGAGACTCGAGTTGTTCGAGACATGAATGTGTAAAAAAAAAAAAAAACCTTAATACAAACGACGTGAAATACTCAGCTCTCCGGCATGCATTGAATACCGCGAGATAGTGATAAAATAAAATAATGAATCAACAAATCATTAATTTATTATAAATGTTTCTGTTTATTTCTTAATAAGTGTTGTATCGACCGTCAGATCGGGGGCGCGTTCGAATCATAATCTTACATAACTATAGCCTTTGGAGTTAAGGCAGTCAGATTTTGTGTGAGGTGGACCATTACAACTGTGTATATAAAAGACCCATTTCTTGAGTATCAAAAAAAAAGATAAATTAACTTACTAATGATATTTAGAACTAAATATTAAAAAATGTATCTTTTTCTCGCTGCAAAAATGTGGATGAATTTCAAATTCGGGCTAAATAAGGAACAACAGAGCTTTTTAATGGAGTATTAGCTTTGAATCATCCATGCATTCAATGAACACGAAATAAAAGTTTTCCCTAATTGTTCATATTTTAAAGGAGATGCTTTATTTAACCTTCATAAATACCATTGGGGTAAAAAAACTAAAGGTGTAGCTTTAAAAAAGAGTGGAATTGGAAACAATTGTTTTGGTGACGTCATCCCACATATCTCCTCTATCCATGTGGCCAGTTTCGTCTTGATCCATCACTCCAGTAGGGAATACTATGTCATTGAGTTAACAAGTGCAACTGCATTCTGCCCTTTTCAAACTTAAGAAATCAGCCTCGAAAGCATTTCAGATATTAACCGAGGCCTATGGAAATGGAACTTTGCCTCGGGCACATGTAATTGAAGTGTACAAGTAATTGGGGGAGGGTCAGTGTGGGGAAGATGATAAATCTGTAGGCGCCCAAGGTCAGCGATTACAGACCAAAACATAGCCAAAATTCATGATATAAGTGAGTTCCTTCTCACATCAGTGACCAGACTGTTAATCAACACTACTACATTGAAGTTCTAAGAGGACTTAGCGAAAAAATTACGGGGGGGGGAGAGGCCAGAATTGGGGAGTGATGGATCGCTATTGCCCCAAGACAAAGCATCCGCTCACATGGCCCTATCTGCCAAGCAGTTTCTAACCAGCAAAAACATTAATGTGATGGGACATCCTCCTTATTCGCCTGATTTTGCCCCATGCGACTTTTTTTTATTTCCTATAGTTAAATCTTGCTGAAAGGGAACCCATTTTATCTCAGTTGAAGAGGTTCAGGTAAAAACAGAAAATCTCCTAAAGAGACTTCCAAAATCTTCGTTCCAGAACTGCTGCCAGCAATGGCAGCACCGAATACTGAAGGGGACTACTTTGAAGGTGATGCTGTCACGGAGAATCGATTCTGTAATTACAATGATTTATCGGACCAGTCTCGTTTGTGTGTGTGTTACACACCTCGTGTATTTCTTTTTTTTTCCCACGGATTTTTCAAGCGGATCGATTAAGAAATTTGTTATCATTAAATGGCTGTTATTGTTTTAGCTACCAAAGGAATGCTTCGATTACGACATATTTTGAAAGCGGTCAAATTGTGTGTTTTGTTTTGAATTGCATTTGGATGCTGCTAAATGAATTATTTTCCTGTAATTCAGTTGTCCAGGTCGGGAAAGTAAAAATCTTCCCCTATCACAAATAAACTACCTTATAAAAATACAGCTAGATAACTTTTATTTCCTGCATAAATTTTTTCCCCCTCATTTCTACCACTCTTTCATATCTTAAGACCGCTCAGGTATCATTCTCGTCACTTAACCATGGTTCAAAATTATGGAGTTCGGTAGCAAAAGCTTCGACGTTAATATTTAACCAATCATTTTAAAGATTTTAGAAGGAAAAAATTAGATTTCAAAAAATAATGAAATTAATATTAATATACATCAAAAATATCATCATAAGTGAAAAATATTTGTAGCCTATGTTGCAATTAGCTAAGTGGTTGCATTTTTATAATACAATGTCATATTATTCATTCGACAACAAAAAGGGAAGTATCCCTTTCGCATGCAACAGATGAACACTAATTATTTCATACTTATCAGAAAAGAAATGAATTTTAACTAAACAAAAATTACTAAGCCATCTTTAAAAAAATTTGTTTGACACGTACGTTCGTAATTTTAATGGACTATGAAATCCATTATAATTGTGCTACACTTCTTTTTCTTTTTGTCTTCTGTTTGTGTGCAATAATGTCTTTTCCTGTGGGAATAATTTTGAGTTTAATTTTTGGAAGTTAACTTTTTTTGTGACACGGTAGGCAAAAATTTTCGTTACGCGTTACGCCATGAACGTGAGGTATGGATGTATTTGTGTATGTGAAAGTATGTATAAGTGTACACCACACTATAAAAATATATTCGGGATAGATACATTATACATTCAGTCTGTTAGTAGGTTTTTAAATCATGTATACGCTTCGGTATAATTAATTTAACAGTTGTGAACGTGTTATACAGTGCTTCATTAATTTGCATTTTAAAATCTTTTCACCATATTCGCTGTATATGCGTAAACTATATTAAGTGTATATGTATAAGCATTGACAGTGCAAGTTATTAGTTAAAAAATAATAAGAAAACTTTTTATAACGAAAAAATAATAAGGCGTGGATAAAATTTTTATTTATAGTTATCTTAACCCGTTCATCTACTGTAAGTATTAGTAAATTATAATTATTTATATATACCCCTAGACTATCAATTTATCTTATACAAATAAAAATAACTTATATCAAATATTAATGCTATAAATATGGAAAAAGTATTAAATTCATTCGGAAGAAATTACAAAAATAAGTATTTGTATGAAATAGATTGTCTCTTAGTTCATATATATATATGTGTGTGTGTACATATGCATATATATATACATATGCTTTTTTATACGTATACATATATATATATATATACACTATTAACACTCTTACGAATATAAATATATTTTTAATGATTATTACATTTTCGGTAAAAATAATAATGTTAACCCCAATATAACTTTTTATCCCGATAACTTAAACCTAATTAAAATTAATTGTATTCTAGTTAAAACTAATTACTTTGATGTATCATTGCATATTAAAGGCTATAAATTACATAGTAATATTTATGATAAAAAAGATGATTTTAATTTTACATTCTTAAAGTGCCATACTGAATTCAAATTTATCAATATCTATATATAGAAATATTATTTTTAATTGTATTTATCGTAATAATGCATTAGTTAGTGTGATAAATCTAATACATATTTAAATTTTAAAAACTTTATTATACATTGTATTGAACATGTGTGTGGATACCCTGCTAGTTTTCTTTACATTTATATTTCTAATAGTTCAGTGAAATGACAATATGTAATAACAATAGCATTTTTAATTAGTTGTACAGTTAATCGATAGATGGTGCAACGTGCTGAATAAATTAATAATAATATATTTCATTTAAAATTTATTGTATATATCTGGTTATGTGGGTTATTGCTGTACTCACGAAGTAAGTTTTATCATCTAATTATTTTAGCATTGATTTTAACATATGCTAGTAATTATTAAAGGCTTTATATTATCATTTCATAAATAATATATTGTGGTTTTATTTGTAATAGAGTTAAACTTCTCTTGATATTCCTTACTTTCCCTATGGCCCACAGAATTAGTAAATACAGGTGAAGGTTGGCTATCCGCAAAACTTTGTTTCAACCTGCAATCCTGGTTCCTAAGGACAGGAGTTTGTTATAGTACTACTGTATATGAGTATGCAGGGACGTCTTAAGGCACGAGATAACTAGACCGGAGTCCAGGGTCTCATCTGATTTTCGACTCACCCTCAAAAAACATCAAGATCTGTTTAAATTGTCATATGTCCAATGTTATTTTCAGACATAGAAGCTTCGAACTAGATGCTAAATAGCAACAGTATCTGACTGCATTATCATGTGATGACTGTCGTTCATGTCTAGGCCTAGGCTTACTAACATACACTACAACTATTCATTTAGTCGAAAGGCTGCAGTTAGTAGAGCTGGTTTGTGAGTCAGGAAACATTTATTTGTTTCGGGTATTGTTTGTATAAGTATTTGGCAACGCATGCCTATACACTATATAGGGGTCCAGGGCCTCAAGAAGTCCCTGTGAGTATGGCATACCTTTAATGCCAAACCCGAATTCACTTTCAGGCCACTACTATAATAGAATGAGCAATTCCCCGGATATGATACAATACGTGCTGGGTGACACCTGCATGGTATTGAAATTTCTTACTCTTCAAGAATTTCTAACTCTCCTGAATGCACTTGGAAAATTGTGTGTGTAGGCTCTAGACGCGTAGATCTTGATATCATCTGATTTATCTACATTTTATGAGGTTTCCGTGATTGCGATCGATCACCAAGTTTGTTTTTTTATGTCTGACATGTTTATTCCTAGGTGACAATCGAAGTAACACATTATCCACTTGAAAGAGAGCAAAAGAAACCAGCAAAGGGATAAACAGTTGAGGATTGTCAACAAACAAGACGAAGCCAGAGGTAATCACAGCTCCATTTGGAAAAATGAGATTATCTTGTAAATATGCTCTAGACCAGGGATACTCAGCCTTTTTTTCAGCCGAGCCACATACCATGAGAAAGTTATTTCACGCGGGCCGCAACATGAGGATTAATGGGATGGGGGGGAGAAACGCTTTAATACCAAGATAACATAGGAGACTTAAACTGTATAAAATGATCCAAATATTATTTAAAACTGATATTTTGCTTTTTTTTCACTGAATTTATCAAAAACTAAACTGGAGAAGCATTTAAGACACTCCTTCACAATTTTTGCATCAGTAAATGGGGTTTCATAAGATTGCCAATAATGTAACAAATTTCATAGGATGCATTTGTTACCACTGTGACTTTACCACTGACAAAACACTTTGTCAGTGGTAATTAAGTGGCAAAGATTATACATGAAAGACTATTTTTTGCCTCTTGAAGAATGTCACTGACGATTCGTAATAATTGGTATTTTTGAATGCAACACTTTCAAAACAAATTAAACAATTACGAATCCATGTTTGTTTTTCACTATAAAATAGTCAACTTTCGACTCGTCTTAATATAACCTATTATGCACGAACTTTTTCGTTTGCAAGACATGAGGGAAAGTTAAAAATTAGATCCACTCATAAAATGGTTGCTACTGTTGTTACCACTAACCATTATAGTTACAAGTAGAACAAAAATATCAATTCACATTCCTAGGATATAGACAGCAAAATCGATATACAGTCGAACCTCCATATTGCGAACTTTTTCCTGGAACCAAGAACATTTCACGATTTTTTTCGTAAAATAACCTCCCAATAACGGAGAACATTTTTTATGTAATGAACTTTTTTATTGTGATTCAATTTTTTCCTCCCTACTTTTAAAGTATTTCAGGACATTTCAAGTTATCCTCTCTTTTAACACATTGTAAGGTGGTGCTTTTTAGGTCTTTTTCAACAGTCAATCCATTTTATTGGGGGTCTTGCCCTGATGTCTATTTCCTAAGGGCTTTGCTAGAAAGATTTTTTTGCAGCAATGATCTTCATTCATTCTAGCCAGATGACCAGCCCATTTAAGTCTCCCTTCATTACAGTTAAATAAAAATTTCAGTGCAAGCGAACCTAGTGCTTGCACCATTCGGCACACACACTTTCATATAGCACAATCAGGGGTATAATTTGCGACTTTCAATTTGACACGATTTTGAGCATTCAATTGTTACACAATTTCTTTGCGGACTCGAAATATTTTTCATACGAGGATAGATTTTGTATTTAGATATGTAGAATCAAAAGTGGAAAGCAGAATACATGCAATTTTCTTTCCTTCAAACAATTAAATCTCTCCAGCAATGGCATTCAATAACTTACAAAGTGGCTGTAAATTTATCTTTAGAACTAGCTTTCAATTTTCTTTCGTAAATCTCCATTATTCTAAAAATGTTTGTCAAATAAGATCCATTACAAATTTATCAACTTCCGTCCAATCAAAAATTGACAAATTTGTAGAGTAGTGCAAAGTGCTACAGAGAACTGTACCCTGTGCCACGCTTGCCGACCCCTGGGTTATATTAAGAATGTGTGTATAGTACGTTTTTATTCAGTGAGTTGAGAGTTATATTAACGTCTCTCTTTAAAGCTACATGAGGTCTAATGGCGACAGAGCTTTAATTTTGAACCATGGTTAAGTGAAGAGGACGACACTTGAGCTGCCCCCCCTCCTAACTTCCCCACTACACCAATGGGTGAACATTTAAGCCTCAACAGTTTTTATGTGCATCAGTCTGGTCTTCAATGGTATTAGTATCGAACCTGTGACTCTAGAATGTTGTCAAAATGACTAGGTCTGTCACTGATAACTTTGAATATTCTAAACTTTTCTGCACGAGCCTCAAGACCTCTCCCTCTTTTCACCAAAATTGTTGCTATATGTTTTTATTTGGTGTTTGGTTGAAGAAAAGGGAGGGAGGGCTGGAATTTGTAAAAAAAAAAGAAAGAAAAATTGTGAGGGGGGGGGGATAAACAGAAAACCCGATAATTTTTTCCAAATTTAAAGAGGGAAATATGTTAGGAGGTCATTTTACAGGAATGGTGTCAGGGTCAATTTTCATGCAGAACAGTGTAAATAAACATTGATTTTTCTGTATTGTATCAATATAAATCTATTGTTTTGTAAGAAATTAGGAGTGTGACAAACTTTTCAGATTTAATCATGGAACAAAATTGTATAGCAAAAAATTCAAATTCTGCCTAATGCAATGTCTTTCAGGAAATTATAAATAATCAAAATTATGGTGATAAAGTCAATTTTTTAATGTAAGTGCAATTTTGATTGTTTAGGATTTTAAAATAATTTACATCCATATTCCAATTGTTTATTATACACAAAATGAAAAAAAAGAAAGAAAAAGTAAATAAACAAGCACAATGCGGTTTATTCAATTAATAAATTTACATAGCTTCCAGATTTTTTTCTTCGGCTATTATCTAAATTGCTATTAATAAAAAAAACATTTTTTTTTTAAATAGAATATAGTCTAAGTAAATTAGAAATTCTTGCATATATTCATCTATGTAATTTAAAAAATTTCACATTTAAAATAATTTTCTTCACAATATAAATATTTCAAGTGATTTTGACAAAGAAGTTGGAACTCCTTACACTTCAATTGTTTATGAAACATTGCTGAGCAAACAATGTTTTTAAAGAATTCTAAAACCTGTGTTTTAAATAATGAAATTATCAAAATTTCCAGAATTTTTTTCTTGATATGTTACATTGCATTTCATATTTTTCTTTTTAATAACTATCATAGTAATAATAAAATAGATATTCAAAATAAAATAACACATCATTCATAACCAAATGAACTTACATTTTTCAATGGCAACAAAATCTCATGTTCTAATTCAATTTCACAATTTTTAATTTACAACACAGTAATAAGAAAATATTATCTCTTTATGTATTTATACACATAATGTTCCTAAATTCAAGATTCTTTATCAAGAAATGCCTTGCAGCAACGGACACATTGTTGATACACCTCTTCAAAACCTACATCATCATCATCCTATATTAAAAGAAACATTTCAGAATTACACCACTTAAAGAAAAGTGTAAGAATAATAAATGAAATGTAGGACATAATATTTTTCTACAGAGAATACATATTCTCTACATAAACTTGAAATTTTTTTAAATAAAATTATTTTATTCTATATGAGTAATTTCAGAAATTTATATAGCAGAATGTGACAAACCCCTAAATTTAAGAATTTAGATAATTTGTTAACAAAATATTACTAAAAAAACTCAAGATATCCATAATAAATTTAGAATTTTCAAAAAATCTGAAATTTTCACAAACAGTTAACAGTGATATTCATATAAATAAACAATAGGCAGTTAATTATATCAAAAATAACACATCCTTAAATCAAATGAAAAAATATTAAATTTCCAGCACACAAAATGCAATGTGTGTTAGTGTCCGATATCAAAAATAAAGCAAATTATTTTTGTGTTACATTAAAATCCAAACTCAGAAATGTTCAATTCATAAAAGCAGTTAAATATGGGGAAAGGAGAATTTCAAAATTTTACACTTGATAAAAATAATACAAAATATATATAGTAATTTTATTGAAAATTGGTAAGTATCTGTGTGCATAGGAGTAATTTTATTCTCAATAATTTTAAGGAGTGTATTCTATAAACTTTCAATATTTTATTTATTATTCTTTGCATTCAAAATATTATCTATTGTATGGTATTTTCCGAAAGTTGTAGTTTTGATATAAAAAATTATTAAATCAATAAAATATGTGATACATTTCAAATGTTGTCACTAAAAAAATTAATCCTAGTGAAAAAAAATTTATGGTGCAGCAGAATAATTAAAAATTTAACTATGTTCATTTTGTGATATGTATTTCAATACATTTATGATAAGAATTATTCAATGTGTAAGTTAATGTATTTTACTTTTAAAAAAAAGCACTTAAATTGTAGAGATTAAAAAAAAAACTTTTAGAAAAATCAAGTGCAAAAAATAAAGAATCAAAGATGTCCGTCCGTTCAGCAATTGAAACAACTATTATATAAATTTTTCTTCCCCCTCTCATGCAATAATATTTTATAATAATACTAGCTGACCCGGCCACGCGTTGCTGTGGCTTTGTTTTAATATGTTAGTTCAATATTTTCCTAAGCTATTCAATGCAGTCAAAATAATCTTCGTTTATCATTTTGGAGGGTTGAAATAAAGTATAAAACAACAAATTATTTTAATTTTGCATTTCATTCATCTCCTATTTGAGTATAGTATAATGCATGAATTACTAACGAAGTAATTAAGTAACAACATATAAAGATTTAATTTTTTAAATGAGGTGAATAACGTTGATTCTTTGCAATTTTTAAAATTATTTTTATCATTTTTAAGTATAATAACAAATAATTTTATACAACTAATCGCTAATCGGTGCACAATATTTTTCGGTAACCCAGATTTTGCTAACTCAAATAAATTCAACGGTTTCCCCACACGTGAGCATGTAACATCTAGTTGCCCATTCGAGAAACATGGAGATTCTAAGTCCAAGCATCAAATGAATATTGTTCGGCTTTCAGATTCCTTTATGGTCGTTGCGAAAGCCAAACGAATCGGGAATTGAAGCCTTTTGAAGGGTATTAAAGATTCTGACAGTATCAGTGGAATACGTGACAAGAGATTGCGTAGTAGCGACACCGAAATTTCGTTTAAACTTTACAGTCAAAATGTTTGCTTCAAGAAGTTCCCGGTATAATTGTTTTGATGATCAAACGTGCACCGTTGCATTATCTAGGTGAATTTAAGTTATGCAGATAATAACCAGGGAACCAACCGAAGATTTTGTGGTGATATTCCTGATACATCTAGAGAATTCAAAAACTCTGTTGGAAAATTTACGGTTTTGTTTTCATCAACAATAGTGTCGATTGGTTTAAAAGGCATTGGATCAACTGGCAACAACCCTGTGTCTGGAGGTTTATTTCATCACAATATCAACATTTTTTCTGATTAAGTAGCAGGATTACAGAGGCAATAATTATCTAGATAATTATACAGTATATCCAGAAAGACACTCTCAATCAGTTCCTTTTTGCCTAAGGAACATTACAGAAATCGTCTGGTTATTTCATGTATTATGTACTGGGATGAAGTTCCACTTCACTGTTTCCAACATTCAGTAGTTGGTTAGGAAATAATTGCTCAGATTGATCATCTTGCAAATGTACTTGCGTGTTTATAGTCAGTCGAAGTGTTTCCACATTTCGCCATAAAAAACGATTATTTTAAACAGGCGTTAATCTCGTGAGCAAAAGTAGAGCGTGTAATGGCTGTTAATGTCTGTCGAAAATCACCAGACAGCAATACAACAGCAACACCGAATATTCTCTTATTGCCATTTAAATCTTGCAAAGCTCTTTGTAATGCATTGAGTGAATGTTTATGGGTCATGGTACACTTATCCTAGATCATGATTGAATTCATTTGCAATACTGTAGCCAATCCACTCTTTTTTTCAATGGTACACATTGCATCTTGTATTTTATGAATGTCCAATGGCAGCTGATGCGGAATGTGCAGTTTTCCACTATCTAACAAAGTGACAACAATGCCCGAAGATGCAATTTCCTATTGGAATCATATTTTAGCACGACTGCACCTGAAAGTTTAGTTGCTACAGGTAATGAAAATCCGGAGGTGGAACTCAAACACAAAGCCATTTTATTTCATTCCAGCAATATCCAGAAAATTTACGGAAGCTTTTGAAATCTGTATCCAGATTCTCGTTCCCACCCGAGAAGAACTCGGTGCCCACTGCTCGTGTTCAGTTTCTGAAGGGGGACATTACGGCCGGCCGGCATTATCCGGCAAAGTTACAGGAGTTTCTAAAATACGATTTCAGATTATTCTTGTTTCCCATCCAGAAAAACACCAGGAAAGCATTTCTCTCTCCTCAAGAATTTTAAAGCAAGCCCCTTCTACATATCGTGAAAAATACTTTCGTCAGACATTATTTGACGTAGATATGAGATTATCTTGAATTGGATTGAAAATATTCGGATTGGCAGTTCCGAAATACAATTAAGACCCACTTTTTGCGTCTCTGTGTTGGCAAGTTAGGCTGGTACTGCTGTCCGAGAATATTCCAATTCCCCGGCATTATCTGGCAAAAGTACAGGAATTTCTTTATTTTGATTTCAGACTTGCTTAAACCATCTCAAATTACACCAAGAATACGCTTTTCACGCACCAAGACTAAGGGTGAGCTCCTGCCCCGGTTTGCGTAAAAGGCGGTCATCCTGAATTTTTCGGCGAAATTACTGTTATTTCTCAGATTGAATATCTGATTCAGATTATCTGTTTTGAAATACATCAGGGACCAAATTTTTACAATCCAAGGCTTTTAAGGCAAGCCCCTGCTACGGTGTGTCTAAAATAGGTCGACTGGCAATTTCCGGAAAAGTTATTGAAACTCCTAAAATTCAATTTCAGATTCTCATTTCACACTTCGAAATGCACACGGAGCTGACTTTTGATGCTCCAGTGCGAGCAAGTTCAGTCGCTAGAGAGAATGAAAATCCGGACACGGGACTCGAATCATATGCCTTTTCTCCTATTTAGACAATATCCGGCAAGTTTAGTGGAGTTTCTGAAATATGATTTCAAATTATCATTTCCCGCCCCTAGATACAACTGGAGATTACTTTTGTGCCCCTGAGCCGCCAAGTTCAGTCCCCGGAAGGGGCATAGGGACATCTAGCAAAGTTACAGGAATTTCTAAAATTCGATTTCAAACTCTTGTTCACCATCCCGAATTACAACAGTAACGCACTTTTCCCGCACTAAGACATTAAGGGTAAGCTCCTGCCATGGTTTGCGTAATAAATGGTCGTCCTGAATTATCCGGCAAAGTTACAGTTATTTCTCAGATTGAATATCAGATTCGGATTATCCATTTTGAAGTAAGCCAGGGTCCGAGTTTTCCCGATTCAAGGCTTTTAATGTAAGCCCCTGTTATGGTGTGTCTAAAATACGGTTGGCCGGCTTTATCCGGCAAAGTTAGTTATTTTCGGAAACTGACTCGAAAATTGGATTCTACACCCCGAAATACGCCAGGCACTAAATTTTCGTGCATTTTGGTTTGTAATATCTGCTTCCACAGACACATGAGCATTGTGCCATGGGAATATTCGCAAATCTGGCAATGTGTTTTCTGGATTCTTCACATTTCCGGCAATAAAAAAAATTATGGCAGCATTAATTGAAATAAAAACTATCCTATGTTTTAAGTTGGATGAAATGACACACAGTATGCAAAATTATATTATGATCGGTTGAGTAGTTTTGCAGTCCATCGCGGACAAACACTGTGAAACGTAATTTTTATAGATAAAGATTTGAATATATAGTGCTGTAAATTATACATTCTAATCAATTCATTAATTGAATATTATTAATTTTGAATTAATATTTTCCAAACAATTATGTATTCTGAATACTTCACAGCGCACAAATATTTCCCATTTTCAAATATATTCATCTTTAAACAATACCACTAAGGATACTTTCAAAATGCAAGCAAATATGTGACTTTCCTTTTTTTTTGTCCATTATGAAATTAAACTTTTTACAATGAATATCTGGGGGGGGGGGACATTTCAAAAGATGTCCGCATATATATATAAATAGATTTACAAAGTCTACTTTAGAATAACAAAAATAAAGCATATAAAGATACTTCAGTGGATGAAAGAATCATTAATACAATCCAAATTTTCTGAAGCCAAATAAAATGTACAGAGAATTTTTTATACTTTTCTTCTTTTATGTTAAAGTATTTCATATACCATATTTGAAATAATTTGAAGCATATTTCACAACATTTTACTTGTATTTAAAAAAAAACTTAAAGTTTACTTTAACGCAAAAGCAAACTATATTACTTTATGAATACTATTTACATGAGCATTATGAAATTTGTACACATTATAAAAATCACTTACATAATAGGGATCACGAATAATGCATGGTCCTTCTGGATCATAATCACCCAATAATTCAATTTTGGCTGTGCTATTCTTTGGAGCCATACGTTTTAAATCCCTATAAAAAAATTAAAAACAGATTAGCATTCATATTTAAAACTAATAAATACAAAAAAAAAATTGTCAGTAAAATTAGATAAAATGATTTATTTTAACTATTTCTGCAAAGAAGTAGCACAAGCAACACTTAATACAACAAATAACAGCATTATTTATTTAATAATAATACACAAAATGGTGGCTGGTTTATGGTGTCTATCAATAAGCTTTGAAAGATATAGAGCAAGTGGCAAACTCAAAATTTTGTCACAAACCATCTCTCTCCCTTCTAAATTTAGAAAAAAGAAAGGGAGAAATAAAATGGGAAATGAAATTCATGGTATAGCAAGCGGTAGTTAATTAAACCTTGCTAGGTGGTCTGTCAACCAATGTCAGCACATCATGGCATTCTTAAGGGGTTCACCCATGTGATAATTTCAAAAAATCAAAAGGAAATTATTATTTTTTTTATAAATTGTTTTCTTAACATATCTAAAATATGGTGGTAAAGAGATTTTTTAAAATTCAAAGTCGTTATAAAGAACCAAGTGTTAGAAGTGCAGCTGTTCAGAGTGTTGAGTTGGAGCACCTATTGTGTACAGTCGGCTTGATACCATTGACCCTTCTATGAAAATATACGATCATACAAGTATAGACAAGTTTGTAGAGGTTTAAAGTGAAATATCTATAGTTATTGAGTATTTCATCGAACTTGTTTTAGTCTTCGCCACCAGGCATTGCCGATTAAGGGTAAGTTAAGATTTTTGTTGTTTTAATCGGACTTTAAACTTTAAACGCATTTTTCTCAAAACTGTGTTTTTCAAACTTTCCTCCATTGTATCTCAAGATCGGTTTGACCAAATTACTTCAAATTTATAGGATAGACTCAGCACAAAAATGCATCAAATTGACTACAATCATTCCAAAATTCAAAATATTTCTATTTTTTATAAATAAGACAGATATTTTAGGTGAAAGAACAAGGCAACGTGGATTTATCCGTGAAATACAGTTTTCTATTTAGCAAATAAATCTACTAAATAGATATAAAAATCTCTAAAATTAAAGATTATGGTTTTTTTAATTCAGATATGTTCAATGTTAATGAAGGAAACTTTATAAACTTTTTTATTATTTGATAGCACCATGGTTATTAAATTTTTTCCCATTTCCACTTGAATGGAGCAAAAAACAATTTTCGAAGTGTAAAAATTTTATATAATAATTAAGGATTATATTTATATTTGGAATGGTCAGATGCAATTAGTGTGATAACAAATATTCACTTTGAATAACAAAGATTATATGGCTGAGCCATATACTAGAGTCATAATTTAATCTTGGATAGCATATGTATAGGAAAATGAGCAATCAAAACCTCCTGAAATATATATGCAACAGAACTTTAAAAATAAAAATATTAATGATTTGTAAAGCAAAAATACATGCAACTAAAATGTTAAGTTTCCTGTCAAAAATGAAGCCTACAAAACTTAATTATGTTAGTCTGCAGAAATGCATACATGCAATTTTTATCAAAGAAAAGTATAAACCATTTTTATTTGTCCATCTAATAATTTTATTACTGCTCATCCAGAAAACATCTCTCATAAAGATACATTTTTCTTCCATGCTTGAATAATAAGATCTTCAACGAAAGATGGTAATTGTGAAATAAGAAATAAAGTGACTGCTTTGTGATATACTTTCTTCCTAGGTAAAAATATCAAACAGCTATATCGATTTTTACTATGAAGTACCAGATTTCCAAAAATGTTTGATTATAAATACTGATATTCTTCTTAATTTGCAACTGCTTATGTCTTTCAGAATACTATACCTACTCAGGTGTGATTGTATATCTTCTGAATGCCAATGTTTGTCCAAGTAGTGCAGAAAAATCAAATGGAGCTGAAAGCATTCAAAATGGACCTTGTTACATCAAAGACCTTTGGTGAATAAAGCAGCTGATGGTCTGTAGAGTTTAGGTCTATACTGTGGAGTTTAGCTAATATAGAAGGACAATTAGGAGAAAGTTGAATGTCAGGATAGAGAGGGCAAGTATTGTTTTTGGATATTTTCATCCCTTTAAAGTGTCTAGTACAGTCTGGCTAAGGTAGTTGAAATTTTGCGGTCGCTCTGACAAATTTTATTTCCATAGTTTGTGCAAATATCAATGTTCATAATAATAACAATAAAGTGTTTAGCTTGAACAAAGGCATCTAATAATATATATTCAAGTACGTTTCTTTTTTAACATTAGAATAGAGAAAAATATATGATTCAACCATTATATCTATTAACATTCATATATTAAGAAAAGAGAATTGATAATCTTTATTAATTAACAAATAGCATTCTTAAAATAAGAAAGTGTTTGATTCAACCAACTTTTTTTTAAAGTTCATTGATAAATTTCTCATTTTTCTCATGCAAATTGTAGAAATAATAAAGTAACATTTATTACATTTGAAATTCTTTAAACAAATTTGTGGCCATATTATAAAACAGATTTCTAATTCTACTAGCAAGGAATTGCAAAAACATCTTTTAATAATAAGAATCTGATGTTTACAGTCCGTTCTAGGCATATCTGAAAGATTATTTTCAGAATTTATAGTGCTTGGAATTTACAACTATAAAATATACATGAGATCATCAGTTTACAAAGATGACCCCAGTAAATTATTATAAACTGTAGCATCTTACCCATTATAGAAGACAAGAATGGAAGTATAATACCTCATAATAATCAATATCTAATATATCAAATATTTTAAGAACTGTTTGTTAAAAACCATCACATAGACTATTTTAGGAAATAAATTGTGCTGCTTCAATAGTGTTTTGTGCAATTGCATCCGATACAAAGTGAGAGAGCAATGTATAAGAGAGAGGGGGAAGGACATGAAGGGAGAGAGTTTGAGAGTAAAGTTAGTGAGTTTGTATGAGAGTTTTGTTTTAGCAGTTGTAAAATAAAATTGTTTATAACTGTTAAAGAATGGAAATTAATTTAGAAAGTGATACCATCAACAAAGACAGTTATAGTGACTAACTTCCACAACTGACTTGTTCAAAATAAAAGATGTTAATTTTTAAAAAATTTTAACATATTTAATACATATCATACTTAATACCTCTCATATAAGATTTGAAAAGAATCAATATATTTTGTATTGATGAAATGTGTTGAAATCTCATGGATAATCATTCATTATTTCATTTTTTATAGCAGTTACATATAAGAGGTATAAAATACACAAGATTAATAAAAAAACTAACAATAGTTTTAATCAAATAAGATCATAACTTAAATAACAGTTATTGAAATGAACTCTTATTTTGGAATTCCACACACACACAATTTATATTTACCTAACCTTATATTATCCTCGTCCATGCCAAAAATGTAATTGAACTTTCTGAAATCCTCTGCAATGATTGGTCTTGCTTTGTGATTCATTTCAACTGAATGTTTCTCCATGCAGTTCCGGGCTCTCCTGTCAGGATTCTTTCCAGTATGATAATCAGCTGTTGCAGCACTGTCAATGAGCCACTGGAAAAAGAAATTGTATGGAATGAAACAAACTTATACAAATGAACATTAAAACAAACAATATTTAAATCCTATGCTAGGAATAACAATTAATAATTCAAATATTTAATTATATTGTAGTAGTGAGTACAGTCATCTTTAAATTAGAGTAAACATAGAAAAAGTTTGGATAACAAATATTTAATAATCAACTCAGGCAAGGATTATTTTCTGGTTTGATTTGTTAAAATCCAAGACAGGCACACTAAATTTTCCTAACACACAAACTTGATCTTGGTAATTTATGGCAGCAAACCTCAAGCTATTTAAAGTAACAACAGAGTTACTATCAGTTATTTTACTGAATATTCTAAAACAAATTGGTTACAAAATGTTCAATATATATGAAAACCTTAAACTCCTGACTTTTAAAACACATTACCTTGCAACCAAATTAATATTAAAATTCAAAAGATCATGTATCAACTATATAAATGACTAGCTTTTACCAGCGGCTCCGCTCGCGTTGATGTTTTTAAATAACTGTCAAAGTCGTAATCATTATCATTAAAAAGTAAGTAATATAATATGGTAATTTTTTTTATTGCTTGACTGGAACCAATAAAATTTAAAAATTCTAAAATTGAGCTTAGTTAAAAAAAACTGAAAATGTAATTTATTATAATAATTAACAACAAAAATTAAATAACTTAAGCTATTAATATTTTTAAAAATCGAAAGTATCTACATTTAATATATAATTTCTCTTTAAAAGAGCTCAAAACAGAACTGTGTACCATATTATATGTCCTTCCGTCAGTTGCAAATATGTGAAGATTTGAGCATTGGACACACCGATCAGGCTACATATAGTTGGCCATGGGAAAAACATTGCTTTTCCAAATGCACCCCTGCTACCTGAAATGTTAGCTTTGTTAATAGCAACATTAAAACTGGGGATATTGAAATCATTTGAGTTGAAACGGTAGGTCAGTGGAGATACTTAGAATTCGAGGCAAGATAACACTATCCCTTTTCATGACATATGTTAAAATATTGGCACCAAGTATATTCTGCACCAGTTTTGTGATCCTAAGCCTTGTTCCTTTACATAGTCGAGGAGCATCGAGATTTTGCATAACTGGTATATTTAATTTTAATTGAAGTTTATGTGAGGGTACACCCGAAAGTTCAAGTTAATTTAAGACCTCCATGGGATATGAAGTACTTTGTTCTTTATCCATGATTGCATTCATTGATAAATATTTCTTCATCCCCCCTCCCCCGCACGTCGTTTAAATTTTCAATGTTGATTTTATGGAGAATGTCATTGTTAGGCGCCAATATTGATCTTGCGCACAACCACTGATCCCAATTTAAATTTTGTTGCAAGCCCGGGTAAATATGAGCAATAAGATTTACATCATTTTCTTCTACATTGCAAAACTCTTTGGAAGTAAAATATAACCTCCAGCATTTGCGTCCAAACATCCATAACCGATTTTCAATTGTGTCTCTGCATAATGTACCAAATCTATGTCATTATGAAGATACACTCTCATATTCGTTTTCAGACTTAATTTTTAGTGAAAGAATTTTTAAAATCGCACCAGCCGTTTCCGAGATTAGCCGGAACAAACAGACAGACAGACAAAAAATTTTAAAATTGATTTTTTGATATAAGTACCGTATATACCTTTAAATGCATTTAGTAACAAACTGCTAATTTGAAATTATAAACAGACACTTCAATTTTATTTATTTATATAGATTGGGATTATAATAACTTTTGTTTAAATGTGACTAAAAAATGTAAATAAAAAAAAGAAAGGATTAAAACTAACCGTAAAACTTATCAATTTTTTTGTTTCTTGCATTGCTTTTTGCTTATGAAGCCTTGGTTTATTATTTTTAAAAGTGCATCCGAAACAACCGATGCTCTACTTAACTGAACAGTGAGATAACTATCATAAAAAAAAATTATGGCACGTGTCAGTGTATTATCATGTGCGCGTAACACTATTATGTCTCATGAAGAGCATCGGTCACCAGTAACCAAAACAACGACTTCATTAGCTCAGCTTGGCGTTCAGTTTCACGTTCACCCATATAGTTTCCGTTCCCGTAAGAATACGGGAATAAAATATAGCCTATGTTACTCCCCGTTAATGTAGCTTTCCAATAGTGAAAGAATTTTTAAAATCGCGCCAGCCGTTTCCAAGATTAGCCGGAACAAACAGACAGACAGACAAAAATTTTAAAAATTGATTTTTTGATATAAGTATTGTAAATACCTTTAAATGCATTTAGTAACAAACTGCTAATTTGAAATTACAAACAGGCACTTCAATTTTATTTATTTATATAGATTGTAAACATAATCGCTTGCACTTCCTGAATGAGAATCAACATATAAAACATTTGGATAAAAAATTTAGTTACTGATGTATTAATGACATCACAGCGAAATTTGCAACATACAAATTGTGCCACTTTCCACCAAACCCTGACTGACTTGGTTGTTTTTCAAATAAAACATGTAAGAATCTGTTTTTATTTTTGGTATGATATGGTGCAATTCATGTTGTGCATATTTGGCAATGCTGACATTAATACTTAAGTAACAAAATTTTAAAAAAATACTTTTCAAGCTGGATTTTTAAAGAAAAGTATTGTTTAATCTGTAAGTATTTCTCTTATTTTCTGTTACAAAATAATATAAAGTATATCTATGACCAAATAAACCATTAAATGAAAATCATCACTTAAATAAAATAATTTCATCAGACCATAAATTAAGATTTACATGAATTTAAAAATGAAATTTTCTTCATACAATTTAATTTCAAAAAAATTTTCAAATAGATTTGACCAGGGACAAGGCATAGGCCCAGGCCCTTGATGGGAGCCTTGTCTTGTTCTCAACTCAGTCTTAATAATGATGATTCGGATAATTTTAATGGTCAAATGTTATTCCGGGATATATTCTCTGAAAAACTGGGAATTTTGAGCTACATGTTGACTGAAAACAGTGCCAAGGCTGCATTTTTATTTAATGACTTCCCCCTTTTAATGACACTCCTATTTTTATTTAATGACACTCCCGACACTTTTCGTCCTAGGCCTACAACTACACACCATCATTACTCCTTTAGTCAAAAGGTGGAAGTTGGTCAACCTGTTTTGTGCAACATTTCATTTACTTTAAAACAATTTGTTTCAGGTTACCATTTGTCCAAGTATATGACAATGTATGCTATATACTGTATGCTTTTAAAAGTCATAGGTGGGGGTCAGGGCTTTAAGAAGCCTTAAGATGTCCCTATACATAACTATTCCATTTATTCCACATTCCTCTATTATTTAAACAATTTTAATCAATTGATTTATCACCTATTAATAGAAATAATTTTAACAAATTTTTAAAATAGCCACAAAATGTTAGATATGCCTTCAAAATTTTACTGTATAAAAAATTAAGAATTTGCATATCATAAGCTAAGAGCGATTTTATTCAATGTATGTTTCATCTTTCTAGCAAAGAATAGGAATCATATGCATGTATTACATATTAAAAAAATTTATTTCCAAATTTACTTTGTCAGTCAGACCTCTCTCTTTCACCAAATGAGCAAAAACTGCTTCAGCTGTAGGAGAACGACATATGTTTCCTACAAATGGAAATAAAAAAAAAACTGTTATTTACACATAATCATACACAAAAGAAAGATGGTATTAATAAAATTGTATTAACTTAAAATTAGTACCAAAGATTAAACACCAGAGAATCTTTTAAAATTTAATATATAAACTTTGTTAATTTTCTTTTAAATTGTTGATAAAAATTAAATTTAATTGCTACAAATACATCCTAACTTATGAAATGATTTTCCGGCTTTATTAATTTATGAGATAAATGACCTTTTTCATTATTTTCTAAAATTCAAATCATTTTTATTTTTATCTAAAGGTAATAACTTCCTGAATTCACAAAACACCCCATTTAATGAAACTACATTTTCAACAACATAAATTGAATCAATTATGAAATGAAAATCCAAGATTCATAATCAATTATGAAATTATCCAAGATTCATAAAAAAGAAAGCAGGAAATTCCTACTGAACATTAATAATATTTATAAATTTATATTCATATATAATGCATGCTCTTCAAAAAAGAAACTTATAATTTGTGGATCACACAGATCATTTTTGCTTTAATGACATAAAATGCTTTCTTTGTCTCTGCTCATGGGAGAATCATACAAAATATTCACAAATTAATTTTAAGCAAACTATTATGTTGATGTTAAATGATGCATAATTTTTGTATTTTAATTTTCCATCATACTATAATATATTTTCAGTTTTTTATTTATTTTATTTTTCTTGTAAAGGGTTGATATTAGAAACATTTCTGTTAAAATTTATGAAGTAATATACGATCACGGACATCTTAAGACTGCTTGGGCACATACTCAAAAGTAGACCTTGTGCATTCATGTAAAAGCAGGCCATTTGATGTCAAACGCTCGCACAAACCTGAAACATAAAAAATGTGCATGACTAACAATCACACAGACCAGCTGCTGCCTTTTGACTGAATGAGTAATGATGTATGGTGGTAGACCTAGACAACAGTCATCACATGCAGCCAGTTTACATATCGTTCGAAATTCCCTGTTTTTCAGAAAACACAACCAGAAAAAACATTTGACCATTGAAATTATTCAAATTATGATCTTATTAAGACTGAGTCGAGAATGAGACGACGCCTACAACCGGCTGAGGTTTTGCTACAGAGCCCAGTTGGCCCATGTCCCTTAAGACATCCCTATATACAACCATAATGACTTCCACATGCTTTTTTATATATCACTTAATTTAATCAGGTATGTATTGCAACAATCACCAATATTTAAGACAACTCACCAAGCTGACAACCCCAATTTCGCATGTGTCATTTGCGCTGAATTGGCAAGCATATGTTTTGTTTCAATAATATGTAGGAACCTTTAACCATTTAGTTAGATCACTTATTTTATTTTATTAACAGTTAATGCAATACTTTTAACATATATTATAATATTACAATTAATTTAAAAAATGAAGATGACTCAATGATGAACTCAATAAAGATCTATATCTACAAAAATTTTCATAAATAAAAGTCCAAATTACTGCAAGAATTCAAGTTAAAAAGCATATCAATAAATAATTTACATATTGCATTGATTTTTTTAATACCGGCATTTTTTTGAAGATAATGGGCATTCTGAAAATATTATTTCAAATGTAACAACATATGACGAAAAAAACCGTCTAATCATCTGCATAGTTATAAGTTTGGTTGAATTGTCGAATCGGCCACTTATCCGGTGAAGTGTTGTTTTCTTGCCAAATCGATAAGTGCGCCAGCTCTGGTAACCCTTTGGGACTGAGTGAGGAACAAGTCGGATCGTCTTGCGATAGGGTTGCTACTCCAAAACACAACACGCTGAAACGCGACAAAATAGCGGTTTTTCAAAATTTGGCGGATCAATGGCCGAATCGACAATTTCACCAAACATTTTATCATAAAGTTAACAGTAAAATTCATGGAAAAAAAATGTGAATTTTCTAAACTTACCCAAACAAACAAACAAAACAGATTTTTTGTTACCTGCCATAGTAACAATAAACTTAAGTTACAAGAGTTTTATTCGAAGAATACTTCACGATAAGGTTGTTAAAACAGTTACATGCACTGCTTGCTTATTGATTTACCAGAATAACGTTCAGTTCATCATTTCAATTCAGTTTAGATGTATAATCTGAGCCACTTTTAAATATTGTTGTTTGTTATCCCACTTGATCGACAAAAACATTTATTTCAAGTTCATGAACCCATGCGGTTTCAAACAATGAAGAACTTTAGTAGGACTTGTGAGCAGTTGGCTCTTATGGCAATCAATATAAGCTAAGATGTGGTTTAAATATGACTGTTGATTATTGGATAAATTATAAAAATCCAAGCAACTCGTTCTCTAAATTAAGATGCTTTTTTTTACAAGAAATAAACTTTTTAAAACATAAAATAAAATATAACATATTCTTTTAATTTTAAAATTATTGAAAAAATTCATGCATACCTTCAGAAGATAAACATCTCAAAGTTGGCTTTTCTCGTACACGGTAACCAAGGGCAACCGTGCACAACATATCAATGATACAGCAACAGTGATAAGAGGGCAGGTAATGATGAATTTACTGTTTGCTAAGTAGATACAAACATGCGTTTGAAGCATTTAAAAACACTCCATCCGGCCCAAGATGGGGCCGAGAGGGTTATGGCCATGTGCTGGTCACCAAACAACAAAAAACTTGCCGTGTGCACAGCTGATCGTACTGTTTTGCTGTTTGATTCAAATGGTGAAAAACGAGACAAGTTTTCAACAAAACCAGCTGATTCTGCTTATGGAAAAAAAAGCTACGTTGTCAAAGGTATGGCTTTTTCTCCAGATTCTATACGAATTGCAATTGCCCAAAGTGACAATATTGTGTTTGTTTACAAACTTGGGGATGAGTGGGGAGAGAAAAAAGTAATTTGTAACAAGTTCTTATGCCAGAGTGCAGTCACTTGTGTCATTTGGCCATCTGAAGGACCTCTTGTGATAGGTTTAGCGGAAGGCAGGGTTCGAGTTGCTCATCCAAAGAATAACAAAACATCCACCCTTTACAGTTCCGATTCCTATGTAGTGTCATTAACAACCAATATTTCTGGGAAAGGTGTCATTTCTGGTCATGCAGATGGTTCTGTGGTCAGATTTTTTTTTGATGATGAAGGGAGTGGAGACATGCAAGGTAAGATTTTTACACATACTTGTCCACCTTACGCACTTGCATGGGCGGCACATTCTATTATTGTAGCAGGATGTGACAAAAAGATAGTGATCTATGGAAATGATGGCATGCTTAAAAAACAAATAGACTATAGTCGCAATCAGATGGAAAAGGAGTTCACAACGGCTGTTTGCAGTCCCAGTGGCAAGTCTGTGGTGATTGGTAGTTTTGACAGACTACGTATTTTAAACTGGAGCACACATCATCAGGAATGGGAGGAGGCAAAATCAAAAGAGGTTACTAATTGGTATACAATATGTACTCTGGCATGGGCCAAGGATGGCTCAAAACTATCTGTCGGCACACTTACCGGACTCATAGAGTTATTTGATTGTAGTATGAAAAAATCTCTTTACAAAAAGATATTTGAAGTGACATACATAGATCCTAGCCAGGTGATTGTCAGAAATATTACTAATAACCAACAAGTAACAGTGAAATCCTCCAGTGGTAATGAAATTTTGGATATAAAAATTTTAGGAAAAAACAGATATCTCGTAATGCACACAATACAGACACTGATTCTGTGTGATATGGTCACAAATCTAACAAGTGAAGTGCCTTGGAATGGTGTAGGAGAAAATGTTAAATTTTTCTTTGATTTCGAGGATGTATGCCTGGTTTTCAACGTTGGCGAATTATCCCTCATTGAATACGGAAACAACATGATTCTAGGGTCTGTTAGAACTGAATTTATGAATCCTCATCTCATTAGTGTTTGCCTAAATAAACGAGAGAGTAATCCATTGCAGGATAACAAAAAGCTTGCTTATCTTATCGACCTTAAAACAATTGCAGTGATAGACCTTATGACAAATCATCTATTGAGTCAAATAACTCATGAGGCTAAAATTGATTGGCTGGAACTCAGTGAAACGGGACGAAAACTTTTGTTTCGTGATCGACGCCAACGACTCCACTTGGCAGATATAGAGAAAGATGATAAAAAAACAATGCTAAACTACTGTTCCTTTGTGCAGTGGGTTCCAGGGAGTGATGTAGTTGTTGCCCAAAGTAGAGGAAGTTTGTGTGTATGGTACAATATTGAAGCACCTGACAAAGTTTCCATCATCCCCATAAAGGGGGAAATTATGGAAATACAAAGAAGCGACAATAAGACAGATGTTATAGTGAGTGATGGTTCTTCCACAACCACTTATGCTTTAGATGAAGGACTGATTGAGTTTGGAAGCGCTATCGACAATCAGGATTTTAAAAGAGCAGTTGTGTACCTTGAAAAGTTAGGGGTATCAGAAGACACTGAAGATATGTGGGCCAATCTAGGAAAACTGGCCTTAGAATCAATGAACTTGGTGATTGCGGAACGTTGTTACGCTGCCGTTGGAGACATATCAAAAGCTAGATTTTTAAGAGAGACCATTTCTATTGCTAACGAAGCTGGAATCAGTTCAGGTGGAGATGGTTACGATCATTATCAAGTTAGAGCTCGTTTATCAATTATGATGAAGGAATATAAAATTGCCGAAAACATTTATCTGGAGCAGCACAAAGTAGAAGAAGCTGTGCAAATGTATCTAGATTTGCATAGATGGGATGATGCCATCGAAATTGCTAAAGCAACTGACCATCCTGATCTGGAGAGATTAAATGAAACTTACTTTGAATGGTTACAAAATACTGGACAAGAAGAGAAGGCAGGTGAGTTGAAGGAAAACAAAGGAGAGTACAGAGAGGCTATTCAGCTATATTTAGCTGCTGGTTTGCCTACCCGTGCAGGAAGAGTCATTACTAACATGCCCATTCTAGCAGAAAATGATGAACTTGTTCAAGAAATTGCATCTGCTCTGATGAAAGGGGAATTCTACGAACACGCAGGAGATCTTTATGAAAAAATTGACAATTACCACAAAGCATTGGAATGCTACAGGCTTGGAAATGCTTTCAACAGAGCTGTTGATCTAGCAAGAACCGCATTCCCGGAAGAAGTTATTCACTTGGAAGAAGAATGGGGTGATCATCTTGCTTCTATTAAGCAACTGGAAGCAGCTATTAATCATTATATAGAGGCTGGTAAATCGGTGAAGGCATTAGATGCAGCTATTAACGCTAAGTTATGGAAGAAAGCTGTCGAGATTATGGAAATAATCGATGACACGCATTCATTGAGTAAATATTTGAAACCAATGGCACAACATTTTTATTCCGTCGGGCAATATGAATTAGCTGAACATCTTTTAGTTGAAGGAGGAATGTCTCGAGAGGCCGTTGATATGTACAATAGACTGGGAGAATGGGACAAGGCATATAAACTGGCCAGTCAGTTTTTGGATTCAACGGAAGTCAGGCGCATGTATTTGTCTCAGGCTAAATTACTAGAAGAAAAAGGAGATTATAAAGATGCGGAAAAGTTGTACACATCGGCTCATGAGTATGAAATGGCGATTGCAATGTATGAGAACTTGAAACAATACGATAAAATGATCAAAATGATAAAGAAATATTATCCAGAGAAGTTGCCAGAGACATATCTCCATATAGCTAAAAAACTCGAATCAGATGAGAAGTATGTTCAAGCTGAAGAATATTACATAACCGCTGGTGAATGGAAAATGGTTGTGAACATGTATCGAAATTTGGATATGTGGGAAGATGCATATCGTGTTGCTAAAACAAAAGGCAATGATATCGCTGCCAAACAAATTGCGTATTTATGGGCCAAGAGCATTGGCGGAGATTCAGCTGTAAAGCTATTAAATAAGTTTGGTCTGTTGGAAAGTGCCATCGATTATGCTGCCGAAAACTGTGCTTTCGACTTTGCATTTGAACTTGCCCGAACTGCAATGAAGCATAAGTTGCCAGATATACATCTGAAGTATGCAATGTTTTTGGAGGACGAAGGCAAATTCAGAGAGGCAGAAATTGAATTCATACATGCTCATCGCCCCAAAGAAGCTGTTTTGATGTATGTACATAATCAAGATTGGGAGAGTGCCCAGAGAGTGGCAGAAGCTCATGATAAAGAATCCGTTGGTGATGTTCTTATTGGACAAGCAAGATTTGCATTTGAAGGTGGAGAATATCAAAAGGCAGAATCATTGCTGCTTAGAGCTGAGCGTGCAGATCTGGCTGTGAAGTATTACAAAGAAGCAGGAATGTGGAATGAAGCACTGAGAGTATGCAAAGATTACACTCCCAACAAGCTGCTAGAATTACAAGAGGAATACGAGAGCGAAACCTCAGAAAGTGGATCCAGAGACGTTCAGCAGTTGTATGAACAAGCTTCCAGTTGGGAAGAAAGTGGACAATATCAAAAAGCCATCGATCGATATCTGCAGATAACACCTTCAAATACAAAAGATTACGATTTTATTGAAAAATGCTGGGTGAAGGCAGCTGAACTCTCATGGAAATTCATGAACAAGCAACACACTGAACATTTGATTCAGCAGATTGCTCCTCGCCTTTTACAGATGAAGAAACAAACAACTGCTGCTCAACTTTTCCTCAAAGTTAATTCAATTAAGAATGCTTTGGATGCACTAATTGATGCCAAGGAATGGAGTAAAGCTAAGCGAGTGGCAGCAGAAGTCGATCAGAGGTATGAAGAATATGTTGATAACTGTTACAAAGATTATCTACGTTCGGAAGGCAATACATCTGAATTAGCAGATATAGATATTATGGCAGCTCTAGATTTGTATGCTGAAAGAAATCAGTGGGAAAAATGTTTAGAAGTGGCTCAGAAACAGGGAGTTAAAGTGTTGCATAAATATGTTGCCCTTCTAGCTATCAAACTCATTAAAGAGAAAAAAGAGCAAAAAGCTCTGAGTCTGTACTTGAAATATGGAATTCCTCCCATGAGTCAAAACTTTACAATTTATAGACACATTGTCTCGGCAATCTTTGGCATGAAAGATACCTTCTCCTACGAAAACTATCAGTTGTGGGCAAACTTAAGAAACATTCTCTTCCAGTTATGTCAAAGTCTTCAAAAGATGGGTACTGCTGAGAGTGATGAATTTAATAACTACTTAACCATAGCACATTACTATGCAAATCGATCGGCCTGCATGGGTCATTCTAGCCTAGAGCGACAAATGGTAAAAATTTGCCTCAGTCTACTGAGATATGCCGATGTCATTCCAGCTGACAAACTTTTCTATGAAGCAGGAGAAGCTGCAAGGAGGATAGGGTGGAACAGCATCGCTTTTGTCTGCCTCAATCATTTGATGGACATCTTTGAAGCCATTGAAGAAGGATCTGGTGAAGTGGATAACTCAGACTTTCAGGATACAGATATCCCATCCAATATTTTGATTCCATCCGAAACTTGTTTGTCAGAGGCCCAGCATGAAGAAACACGAGAATGGGTTCTTTCAGTGTCCATGGATCAAACTGTGGATCAGACTTTACCATTGGATGAGAGAAAAATGTTTGAATCTTCTCTTATCTCGCACGATGGGCGTCAGTACGAACCATGTGTCATTACTGGCTACCCTGTCATCAGGAATAAAGTAGAGTTTGGAGATTCCAATAAAGTAGCTAACAAAGATGACTGGAACAAACTAATAATGGCAGCAAAAGTACAGCATGTCTCTGAATGTGAGGATGTTCTCAAATTTATAGCTACCTGGTGTGGTGGAACTGGTAATACAGGCTTCACATTTCAGTGAAACCAATGAAATGGAAACATAGTCAATGGAAACATATTTTACAAAGCTTAATTAAAAATCAGAATTCAACAATGCATATGCAATGTAATTTTTTCAACTCTGCATATTCTGTTACTAGTCAAAACAGGCTTATTTTTAATAATTTGTTATTAATGATTTTATTTGTTGTTTAATATTCAGAGTTAATGTGTTATATAATTTATCTGCATTATCTTATATTTACTTGTTAATGTAGCATGTATACTTAATTTCAGTCATTATTAGGATAGCATAAAATGGAACTTATTCCTTTCAGGAGACATAACTAATGATTTATTTCATTATTTGTTTATTTTTAATAAGGAATAGTATTTGAAGAATCATTCATCTAATTTAGTTGAAGTAAAAATGATTTAACTCTTGCATATATACATTAAATATTTCTGGTCAAACTCTGTATAGCTTATAATGATTTTTGGCTTCTAAAAAAGTTACACAGCAAATTGGTTTATTGTTAATAAAAAATAAACTTATGAAGAAAATGTGTTATGGGGAAAATAATCATCAATAATAAATTTTTTTTTTATAAAAACGTTTTTTTTTTTGTTAAAAAGTTTTTTTTTTTTTTTTTTTTTTAACCAACTGTTTAAAAAATACATACTTATTTTAGTTAAGCAAGTTTGTTTTAATTAACAATAAGAAAATACTTTGCTTGTGCTGTATGAAAATTTTTTACAGGTTGAAACATAAGAATGTATAGTTACAGGAAACTAAAAAATGTATTTATTTAAAGCAAAACATTGATGCATAAAAAAAAAAATTTACAGAACACTATAATTTAAGAATGCATGTATGTTGGTTTCTTAAAAGGCTGATATAATCCAACTGTGATATATTCTTAAAATGTTACATTTTTGTTTGTTGTTAAATGTTGTTTCAGAAGAAAACTTATTAAATATAATATGAGACACTGATTTTTAAAAATCCAACACATTCAGCATAGTATTTGCATGGCATATAGGATTGGAATTGACAATTGGACATTGGAAAAATTGGCATTTACTTACAACTCATCAAAAGTTTTTACCCAAGATAAATTTTTTTTCTTCTTGTCAACTAAGTTAGAGAATAAAAAAAACATTACAAATAAAAATTTGAAAGACTATTAATTGCATTAATAGTTTGATTGACAACCTTAAGAAATGAAATTAGGTCAAAATGAAACCTTTAAAAATTCAGGATTAACTCCTAAATATAATCTCATCCCTTTACTCAGGTAATTTCTTTCACTTCCTGCAGACCTCAATAGAATATTTTTACATATATGATTCATAAAAAAGTAATCACTGATATTGATTAGTTTAATTCAAATGTAAATGTGTGTATATTAATATTCAATAAAATAAGAAGGATTTTTAAAATTTTGTTAGTTGAAACATTAGTTACTATATAGTTATAAATGAAATAAAACTTTCAATTTAATTAAAATTATTTTCTTTTTAAATCAAAGATGGGGGGGGGATACAATACATTTAATGCTCAGCTGTAGTCAAAGTAGGAAAAAATCATTTGTAAATCATTATTATTTTTTTTCATTCCAAAGGTCAATGCATGAATTTTAAATTCAACATATTAACATAATTTAATAAATCAATTTCTTCACTTTCAATGAATCTATTTAATTATGATTTTAATATTTTACAGAGAATAATATTCAAGATAAACTGAAGTTTCACAAAATAAAACTTGATTGATATATTGAGAAATCCATTCAAACTAAGGTGTTAAATATCATCAGAATGAGGACTAGTAGTGGTATTTATCTTAAACTGGGCCTGTAAATTCTGAAGATGTTCCTTTAAGCCTTCCAAGTCCAAGAGAGTATCTTGTCGAGCTAATTGAATGAGATGAATTGCCAATTTGATTTTTTCTTTATTTTCACCACAAGAAACACCATCTTCAGAATCCTATAAATATAACTTTGAACACTGAGAAGCATCGAATGGAACATATCATCAATTATAAAATTTAAATATTTTTGAAGTTTAGAAACATTAGAATACAACTTCATTCTTAAGTTTTTCTTTATGACTTCTGGTTCTTAACATGCTATTTGGATAAATAATACTGTCTTAAAAATGCATTTCAACAAGGTGTAAATATATATGCTCACAAAGTCAGCATATTGAGCATACATACAAGGATAAAATAAAATAATTTTTCTTTCATTAGCATCCAAAATTAAGATGTAATTGGCTGACATACTTTATTAATTACTCAAAACAACAAAATAATTTAATCATAAGGCTACAATACATACTGGACTTCTAGTTTCAGACCAAGCAGTTACAAGCCTCTTAGCTTCTAACACAATAGTTTGAGGTAATGTTGAAATTTCTGCTATTTTGATGCCTGAAAATACAGTTATATAAAAAATTGACATGAAAAACCCCTTTTAAAGACTTTTTAATTTGCAGTTTCAATATTGCTTTGCAAAAAAGTATCATGAATTATGAACCCACAAAAAATTATAATTGGTATATTTAATTATTTGAAGCTCAGTGGTAGCATATCACACTTCCATGCCACAGGTCCGGGATTCTAATCCTGGGCTGAGCAAGGTTGACTCAGCCATTCATCCCTTCAGTGGGTCGATAAAGGAGAGCCAGGCTTGCTTGGGAACAAAACTCTGGGGAGTTTCACACCACCTGACCGGAACATTTGCTCATGCACCTCAGCACTTAAGTCAGGTATACTGAGATGGGCACAGTAGGCCTTGGCACTTAAGGGCTGTTGCACCACTGAGTTTAGTTTTTATATTTAATTATTCATTTGAAAATAAAAACAATCATACAACATGATTTAATCAACAAAAGGAATACAATTTAATAAGACAGTAGTTAAAAAAATTAAATGTACTTTAGCCTAAAGAAAAAAATAATTGCATAGATTTTTATGTTATGCTACATTTTTTTAAATAATGAAAGTTTCAATTATCTATAAAACTATTTAGTACTTAGTTTTGAAAGAGTAATATAAGAATTTCACAAAATAAGAGGAATTTTAAAAATGGTACTTATTTAAGCACCATTAAGTACTTATTTAAGTTCCAAGTAAAAATTCAAAAGTATATATTAATGATATATATCATTGTAAATTACCATAATATTTTTCTTTGCATGGCCCAGGTGTCAGTGTATGGGTGAAGTTGCATGTGCAGCCTTTTGTTTTATCAAGGATATATTCAACACTGAAGTGGTAACTGCAATAATGAGCAAGTTTATATAAATTTCATATATTAATATAAACAAAAGAATTTAATGAAAAATTTAAAATTCAATTGCATTAAGCTACACAAAACAAAAAAAAATACATCATGGAGCAATTCTTATTGCAATAAAATTTTGTGTTAAACACACAAACATGCTTTTAGCCCCACAAGTAAAATTTTTCACCAACATGCTAATTATAGGTCAATGAATAAACTGCTAAAATTCTAGAGTATTGCAACAATTACTATAGCATTTTTAAAAGAACATTTTTACTTATAGAGAAAAAATATCATATTCTAGAGTATAACTTCTACTCAAATATGATTCTGTCTATTGCTCTTCTGCGTACTGTACCAATTTTTCAGAGATAATTTGTGCGTAAAATAAAAACTACTCATTTATTTGAGAAAGGGTATATAACTGGGCAAAAGGAAACAGAATGGTAAAAAGTGCCTTCCTTCAATAATATTGGCAGAAATCATTGAAAATAAAATGACTGGTTTTATAGCGACAAGATATGGTAATACAAATTATGAGATGATGTTAGATGATCAACTTACATTGTCAGCCTAGATAAACATCAGAATGATTGTATTACAACAATACTCTACACTCATTGTGTTGCCATTCTTTCATGGCATTCATGGACTTACACTTTAAATGAATGATGCTGGATTGCAGAATACAGTTTTTTCCATTGAGTATCTTTATTTTTGTCAAATACTCTGCTGGTCAGTTATATTTATATCTCTTTCCAATAGAACACACTTGATGCCTAATGAGTAAGATCTATAACCATTATGTAA
Source organism: Trichonephila clavata (assembly GCA_019973975.1). NCBI lineage: Eukaryota > Metazoa > Arthropoda > Arachnida > Araneae > Nephilidae > Trichonephila > Trichonephila clavata. Next base: position 39,930 of record BMAO01000342.1, on the reverse strand, counting down.
TCTCCTAATCTAACTCTACAATAGAAAACAGTTTGGTATGAAGTACTGTAAATGAAAGATGAATGATAAATCTACAAATCAATGCCAGTCCCAAATAATAGTTTATCAAGAACCAAGGTGGGTCAATACTTCGGTGACTGGTTACTAAATGAAGTTTATGTCTAAAATAAAAAAACCCGTTCTTTTAAAATTTTCATCACTTCCTTCTCTTAAAATGTATCACAACTATCAATTTTTTTTTCTTTCTGATTTTAATAAATCTTTCTTATTCTTGTTACTTTTAAATGTGGTTTGTGTTAAAGTTTTGTGAGAGTGAAAAGGATAACTTGGATATATGTAGATAAAATAGCAGAATTTTACTTTTCAACATTAGGGTATACAGAAGCAAGCTGAGTTAGTCGAGAAAAATGAGTTGAACACAGAACAAATGCCTAAAATGAAGAAGAAAAAAAATTAATATAAGAATCAAGTAGAAAATTCAAAATAAATTTTTTAAATTATAAAAATTAAGTTGTTTCTTTTCAAATTCAAAAGAAATTTTTAAAAAAAGTTTTAAATTTTTACTCCTACAAAATGTAATTTTAAAAAAAAGATAGCGAAGTAATATTTATATATCTCACTTCTTTTTACATACTACAAACAAGAATATAATTCTGTGCTAAAATATGAACTGAAATATTTTTTAAAATGTGATGATTGACGGATCTTTTTGAAAGGTTATTGCACATTTTTCAGCTAAATATTTGAAAAAGAAAGCTTTCACTGGAAAAATTTAATTATATCAATCTTAAAATACTTTTAATCACCTGCAAAAATAGAACGAAAACTAGACAAAGCAATCATAAACATAAGGTAAAACTATTTTCATTGATTAGACATAAAAAAAAATTTCTCCTTAATTTTCTTCAATAGGAAGAATGGAAAAAATATGTATGAATAATAAGTTATATAATCAGGGACATAGTTATATATTCATTGCCATATCAATTATGAAGGGTGCTACCCCCCCCCCCCCCAAAATGTGTACATAAAAAATCATAAAGTGTTAAGAAGCCCCCAAAAAGAGCTCCCAAGAAATTTTGATACAGTGCCCACCAAGACTAACTATGCTAGTGTATATAATGCATATATATATATGTATATATATATAAAATATGCAATAATTTTGTTTTGCAAAATGATAGTCAATAGAACTATCACTTTAAAAATTAACAGAATTTGATTTAAAAATTAAGAAAGTTTCATTTAAAGATAAATTAAAGAGAATATTTTAGCTAAAAATGAACATCACTTAAAAAATTTATATGCAGTTTTAACCTCTTAATAAAGTAAACATAAAATTTTAAATTTACTACTTGAATAATAAGCTTTCAATTTAATTATACACTTTGTTCATAATTAGTTTACATAACATTCAATTTCTTAAAAATATCAGAAAATTCAGTATTTTTCATAGTTTTTTTTATTTTAGAAAAATTATTCTGTGAACAGATAAGTAAATTTTATTATTAATTAATGTATCAAATATACATTGTAATTCATGTGTAATTCAGAATTTTTTTTAAAATAAAAGCAAAATTTAATACTAAGATCATTGAATAATCTAAATTCACATTAATATTTATGTCGAAAGCTGAAATCATAATGTGAGTAAAAGGAGAAAATATTTCTTTATTGTCATAATTGACTTTAATCAAAATACATTGTGAGTGGAGTTTTTTCCTAATTATTAATTTTAATTCATCCAAAAAAAACATGCATGTAAATATTATATTTCCTTACCTTTGTCTTCAGAAGTTCCTCGCATATTGCATAAGCTATTGCACAACCTTCTTCAATACTTGTTCCTATAAAGAAGTTTTTTTCATTTGGTTAAAATAGCCTAAAACTTATGTTTTAAATACAAAATACAATTAACATATTTATCTTAACCTTTTCCTAATTCATCCATGATTATTAGAGATTTTTCAGTAGTATGTTGTAATACAAAATTAGCTTCCTTCATCTGAAAATATGAAGTACAAAATAATTCTCCTTTCAGATAAGAATTTAAATTTATTTTTTCATATTAACTAAACAAAAATTAATTTTAATTCTAAATTGATAATTTTATAAATGGATAGGAAATTCATATAAAAACAAACCACTGTTAATTTTATTGACTAATTTTATATGTAATTTTTCCAAATTTTTTAACTTTACTTTTAACATTCATATAGATTTTAAAATACATATATTTTAGGCACAAATTTTTTTTTTAACAATTCTGACACACTATTAAAATAACTGAGTATACAAAATACTTAACAAAGGAATAAATTAATAAGTTTTAAAGCCCTAGATTCAAATTCATAATAATTAAGTATATTGTAATTGAAACTTCACAATTCTATCTTTAAATCAACATTTTAACATTATAATCTAAAAAAGGTAATTGTAACATATTATTCATCTTGCTCATGATAAACCAGTTCATTGAGCAAAAGGTAGATCATAACTAAAGTTTAAATTAAGAGAACCCATAAAGTTAAAAACTATTTCTATAAATGAGTTATATGCTTCTTTTAAAATTCACATTTTGAAAAAAGTATTAAATATTGAATAATATCAATCTATTGTATGTACTTATAGAATTTAATAATTCAAAAATCATTAGTACTTGAAGCATAAAGGTTGAATAATTTTTCTCTATATCACTGCTGCTTCCCATACGAGTTAAAATTTGATCTGCAATCCTAAAAGAAGCAAATTCAGCAGGGACATAAGAACCCATTTGAGCCATGATTTGAAGCGCAGCCAGCTGCTTTAAATAAGTACTTTTACCACTCTAAAAAATGGGGAGAAATTGTGATGGTCATTTATACATCAAAATATTAAATATATAATTATTTTTTAATATTTTACAAATTTATTATTGCTCATAGTTTAACAATATATTTGCTTTTTTCCACAACTTGAGATCATTATTAAAGATTAAACATCTGTTAGGAACAAATTATCTGATACCTAGATAGGAAAGTTTTTTAATAACTTAAATTTAATACATATATTAAAGAATTAATATTTTAACTAATAATAAAATCTCTAAGACATAAGAAATCAAGTAAAGTAATTAAATGCTGGTACACTTTACTTTCTAAAGCTGTATAAATTGTCTCAGCATAAGTAATTTTAATGTTTGTGATGGAACATGGTTAAAATTTGTAAATCAAAACCAGTGATTAATTAATGTTAGCAAAAACATTTTTCAGAAAAATAAATTTATATTGCAGCAAAGTCACATTTAAACTTTATCTGCCAAAACTTACCATATTAGCACCAGTTAAAATCATGAAATTCATTTCCTCACAAAGGAACTATTCGAAAAACAAAAAAGAATTTAGATTTCCAAAATAATATTAAAGCACTGAACTCAGTTTCAGGAGATCAGAACAACAGAGAAAAAACTTACAGCATTATTAGGCATAAATGTAGTTCCACATATTTTTTCAACCACAGGATGTCTCCCATTTTTTATTGCAAGACTTGTTGAAAATTCAGGTCTCACTGTCAACACAAACAAACTCTTAAAAACAACTGATACTGTAAAATGATAAATTTTGATAAATCATGGAGAAAATTTAAAGGAAAAAAACATATAATGATTGTGCAAAGAAACTAATAGAAGCAGCTATGTTTTTACTCTGTTTCTATTATATATTAATTTTTACCATGATCAGAAAGTGTGCAAACATGTGCAAGAGAGAGAAGAAAATCTATTGAAGAAACAGCTTCAGTCAAATTATACAAGCAACCAATGTGCTCACGTATCTCATTTAGAACTTCATTGATTATTCTAAGGGGGAAACTAAAATTAGTTTGATATGCAGTATTAAGAGATAAATATAAATTAATTTTTTTAAAGAAAATGCTTCCTTCAAATACTTAACTGAAAAATTGTTTTCTTATAACTAAGAATAATTTCTACTAAAAAATAAGATGAATACTTACAAATCACTCATGAGATAGATTTCATTTAAAGATTCTTGAATGCGATCTAAAATAAATCTGAATCAGTGAGCTTCATTTTTTTCAAAGAAAAGCTTAATAGTAAAAAGTAATATTAAATGAGAAAGAGTATACTACCAGAAACATCCATATTATTTAAAACTTCACTCACCATTAAGTTTTATCTAGTAAAAATATCAAAATAATTTTATTTTAGATTTCCTGGAATTAATATTTTATTCATAATTACAATTATTAAATAATCAATAATATTAAAATTATAAAACTGTGTAATTTTTCAAATATATTTATCAAATCTAATAAATGTATATTAGACAAAAATATAGTTTTATATCAATTGCTAATTTTTTTTATCAATATATGTACCATAATTGTTAATTTTTGACAAGTTATATTAATCAAAAATACTTAAAATGTAAAAATATGCACAAATTATAATTCAGCTTAAAAACTTTTCCTTGTGATTAATCATTGGGAAAGTTCTAAAAAAAAAACCATTCACCTATCAATGTGCAATCAAAAATTAAAAAGTGAAAACTGATGAAATAGATAAACATATTTTTTCTATTAAATATAAATTCATTCTCAAATTTCAGAGGGGATGTTTTATAAAAAAGTCCTCACCAGATCTTCTGTGGTACATGTGATGAAATTTTTATATTTATTAACCTTTAAGAAGATTTGAGGTAGAACTTTCCCAGCAGGCATCAGTTTACATGGTATCTGGATGAAGAAGCCACGCATTGAACTATATCCTACTTGTAAAGGAAGGTTGTACTGTTTCTCTAATTGCTTCACAATATCTAAAATGACAGTTTTATTAATAGAAACATAAAAACAAAGATATTTAATACCTGAAATCAGTTGTAGATTAAAGTTTGTGGTTGAAGGCTTGAATACAACAGAAACACTGAGCCCCCCTAAGAAAAAAGTGAGATAGGGAAAATGCAATACATTGCCCCATATTTTTAAATATATTTTTTTAATCATAGTTTAAATATGTAAGAGTAAAAAGTTAAGGTTTTGTAGGACTCTTCATAAGTCAAGGTTCATACTGCTAGGTGTACCTTGTATTAAATCTGCCTCTGTCCAAAATATATACATATATAAAAATGATACATAAAATAAGTTATAAAAAGATATACTTTATATAATGTTTGAGTGAGTTAAGAAAAAACGGCATTTTAAAAAATAAGAATTGCATTTTCTTTTCAAAAAATAATTTAATATAGTTTTGAATATTTTTTCTGTAATTATCAGTCTACATTGAGAAGATTACAAGATCATCATTAAAGTACAGTATTTCCATTAGAAATTAAACAATGGAATATTTTTAAAAAGTTATGTATCTAGAATCTTATTTACAAAAAATTTATAACTTTCAAAAATTTAAAAAAAAATGCATTTTTCAAAATAATCCTATTTTTATAAATTGAAAGTAATAAACAAGATCTTTAAAGAATAAAGTTTGTCTTCTAAAAATTGAGGTAAATATACAAAAATATATTAAAAATTAATTATGTTTAAACAAACAAAAACTTAAGGAATTGAAATTATATAAAAATTATTTACTGTTTAGAATGATACAAATTTCACTATTCACAATTTGTTCTAAAAAAAACCAATATTCATAAATTCCTACAAAATTTAAAGTATAAATCGAATGTTTCATGTTATTCAAAATGTCAAAAAAAAAAAAAAAAGGAGCAGCAATATTACACATTAATCAGAAAGGCATTGGTATATTTTTAAATACTTGTAAAGAGAAACTGTTGTTTTAAAAAACTTATAATGCTGAATCAATGATCAAGAAATTAGGATGCAAATGTTGACTAAAGATATAATAGGCTATCTTGTGAGGATTTTCTCTTAAATAGACATGGAGTAATATTTCTAGAAATTTCACACGCAGCATTTAACTGCCACTTCCACACAGTGGAAATGCTGTATGCAGATTAGGTTCCAAAATATATAAGTGAGTGACATATATAAGATTGGAAATTGATAGCTGTTTAGTTAATTGAAAAGCTAGCAATTTGCAGCAAGAGGATTTGCATTTTGAAAATTAGAATCGTTTACTAGTGGTTCTTTGTATCTAGATCCAAGAAATTATTAATGCTATTAGTGCTAGTATTATTAATGCTAAAGTTTTTGGACAAGCCATATTGATCATGGGATCCCTCAAGATACTTTTGGGTTCTTCTGTCATTTTGTGGAAGCAAGTGCTCAGAGTCTTTCTCTCAATCTTCCAGATAAGTTACACTCTAATTATTATAAAACTCTAGTTGTGATCATCCTCATAACTCTTAATAGTTTAAGTAAATTCCTGAATAAATACAAAAGATTGATTATTTTTGCTTGTGATCTGTATCATGGCAACTACTCTCATTGTAAGATTGGGTTTGAGTCACAATCTCTCGAGTGTGGCACCCTCACAGAGTTCAATCATGCTTTGGAAGGACCACAACAAAAACATTAAAGTATGACAAACGTTAAAATAACAGCACATCACAAATTTACAATAAGTTCAAGAGAAAATAACTTGTTTGTTGATATATACAAAATTACATCAAAGTCTAAGAATTATTAAAACACAGAAGACTTTGCATTGCACTTTATAAAGATTACAAATTAATTAGCATGTTCAAATTACGTTTGAAATATGATTTTTTCATACTTCTCACACAAGTAAATATAGTCAAACACACTGATGAAATAAATTAAGAGAGTGTGCATATTTTTTCGAATTGCATGAATACAACAGAATGAAAAACCCCTGCTTCTAGAAAGAAATGCAAATCTTGTATGGTAAATACGTAAGCTTACACATGTGTGTAGGTGGAGTCAGAAGAAAAACAGGCTTTATAAGTGTGGGTAAGTTAAGACATATTTTGTTCACCAGCACACCTCAGCAAATTTCTTGGAGTTATTTTGAAGCAATCGGTTCAATTCAAATTGTAATCGTAAAAATGAGTAACCACAAATGTTTAGATGATGGAATGAGGTGGCGAATTGTGGGGGGGGGGGCTAGAAGCAGGCTAATGTCAAGTCCAGATTTGTAGAGATTTCAATTTAACACTCAGCACAGTGTGTAACTTATGGAAACAGTTCCAGGATACTGGATCCATTGAAAGAAAGCCTGGGCAAGGTCATCCAAGAGCCATGACGTCCAGAGAAGATCGCTATTTGTCAATTATAGCGAGGCATAATAGAGGGGCTACAGTTTCTCAGCTCTATCATTACTTCCATGCAGCCACAGGAACCTGTGTATCAAGGGTGACTGTTTCAAAAAGACTTCATGAGAGAGGGTTGTTTGACAGAAGACCTGCTGTTTACATCCCACTCACATCTACAAACAGGAGAGTCTGTTTAACATGGTGCAGACAGCATAGAGACTGGAGTATGGATCAATGGACGACTGTTCTGTTCACCGATGAGTCCCGTTTCAGCCTAAACACTGTTTCTCGCTGTACGTTCATATGGAGAGAACCAGGAACCCGCTACCTACACTCCAATGTCAGCGAAATCAAGGCGGATGGATTAATGGTCTGGACAGGCATCATGTTGGATGGCCATACACCTCTCCATATCTTTGAAAGAGGCTCTGTGACTGGTGTGAGGTCTCGAAGCCCATGTTCGCCTTTTCAGGGGTGCATGTGGCCCCGAGTTCATTTTAATGGATGATAACGCAAGGGCAGATAGAGCTCTTCTGGTTGATGAATTTCAAGAGAGTGAAGATATTTGCCGTATGGAATGGCCAGCCAGGTATCCAGACCTCAATCCTATAGAGCATGTCTGGACGCTCTGGGAAGGGCAATTGCTACTCGCAAACCCTCTCCAAAAACCATCCAGGAAATGAAAAGAGCATTGCTGAATGCGTGGGATCAACTGCCACAAGAGCTGATAAACTGCTTTATTTCAAGTATGACATCAGGCTGTGACGTCTGTATAGGTATAAGACCCCCTAGCCCCTATTAACCCATTTCTTTTGTTTATTCCGCAACTGCTGTTTCATACCATCCAACTCCAATGAGTGTTATGCATGTGTATTGTAACTGTTGAACAGTTATTTGTTTTGTACTGCATGTGATTATGTGATTATAAAATTTCATTAAAATCTGCATATTAGTTCTAGAGATAATCGATCAAGTCAGCAAATTCTCTTAATTTCTTACACCAGTGTACTAAAAAGTAATGTATTCTACATAATTTTAAAATTTAAGAAGGAAGCTCAAAGTGATTCTTTTACCAGATACATCATTAACAGATTCAGAATAAGCCCGTCGAGCCACATCTAACAAGCCATTAATGTTAGGCTGCAAAAACAAATCATTGCCAAAATAATATTAAAATATGTTTTAGTTATTCAATGAAGCAATAACATTTTGAAGAAAACTTTAAATTTTTTTAAAAAACAAAAAAATTAAATTTTTGATATTTAAAAAATTTATTTAAAAAAAAAAACATGAAGTTTTAATCAAAGGGTTGAATGTATATTAGACCCAGTGTGTAGACTAAAAATTATTCATTACTTTGAAAAACAAATAACAGCAATATGAAAAAAATCAGTTGGTCTGACTTACCTTCACAGCAAAACATTTTTGCATATGCATATTCAAAACACCCTTTTGCCAACGAGCATCAGTATGAATGACAAGGCCAATCTTTTCTTGCAGTTTAAGAAATCTCTCATCAGAGAGAATCTGTGACAAAATAAAATAACTATAATTTTAATAATTTAAAATTATAATTTTAATAATTTTAAAAATTATAATTTTGTCACATTTATTACAAATAATAAAAAAAATTAAAGAACATATCTGAATAGTTGTAACTTTTAAATTTAAACATTGCCATTATTAAAAATAGAAACATGTTCTGATATTCTATACTCTTTTTTATTGTGTGAATTCATTTTGAAAATTTTATAGCAATTAATATGATTATATGTATCAAATAAATAATACTTATAAATTTTTCAAGGAAAATTATTACAGGCATGTTCAATTTATTCATGATTATTATAATAAGCCACAAGTGTGAAGATTCAAAAAAGTTTTCACAAAAATTCAATTTTCAAAAACAAAAAAAATTAAACAAAATCTAAATTTATATTTTAATAAGTTTTAAAAAAAGTATTACATTAACAAAACTGCATGTTGAAATAAATATGAATAATTTGAATTGAACACAAATTGCAGTTGAATATATATAACTGAAAATAAATTTATTCATTCATATATAAATGTAATAACCCACAACTTAAATGAAATATATGTATTAAAAAATATCATTATTACAAATGGAAAACAGAATTTTGTTTTATTTATAACTTCTTGAAAAGATAGGAATAAAAAAGTAATAATGAGATTTATTATATTATATCTTAATATTCTGAATTGTATAATTTTATGAGACAAAGAAACAAATAAAAGTATTTTTTGGATGGAAAGTCAGAAATGTCAAGAATATTTATGCTTTGTTTCATTTTCATAAAGTAAAAAAAAAAATCAATACCAGTTTTGGGAAGAGTTATCAAGTATAAAGGCATATATTTATCAGATTTAACATCCTCAAACATTGAAATTTGTTATAATGATTTTAATTTTTTAAAAATTAAAGACTTTAAATAAATAAATTAATGTTTTCTTTGGCTATCAGTACTCACTTGAAAATAAGTTTGAAATAATGCATTGCTGCAAGGTTCAAGACAATTCCGTAATGGTTTTACCAATTCTAAAGTATGTTTCATACAAATAACATTTGCTATTTTCTGTTCACAACTGCGAACATTTTCTTCTTTTGGAATTTGAATACAGAGTGATAGTAAGTGTTCAGTATCAACAAATTTCCCAATAACAGACTAAAAAAGAAAAAAAATTTCTTTTAACAATAGGCATAGAAATAAAATTATGTTTTCAATAAAAAAATGTATCAAAAAATATCACTTCTTAAATTATCACTGAAACATCATTCAATTTTAAAATTATGTGATCACAATGATTAAGTATTTTTAATGCATCATTTTAAGCTTAAAATGTTTTTAAAAATTAGAGAATGGTAAGACAGGTTTTTAAAAATATTTGGTTTTGAAGAATGTAATTTTTATTGCTAAAGTAAGAATCTATGAAAAATTTAAACTCATGATCACTAATAAATATTTTTCTTTGATTGCTTTTTAAAACTTAATATTATTTTTAAGCATAATTGTTGCTTAAATGACAGAATAATATGGTAAAACAATGGTACTCAACCTTTTTTCCCAGACATATGATGGGAATTACATGTGGGCTGCAATATGAGGATAATGGGGAAACAACACTATAAAACCAAAGCAACATAGGACACAGCAAAATTGATCAAATTGTTAAAATTTATTTTTTTGCTTTTATTTGAATACTATTTTAACCTTTTTATCAAACACACTCAAAAAAATATTTATTACTTTGTACTGAATTATAGGGTATAGTTTTGATTTACTTTCATCAATCATCAAGCCTCTTATTTACATTCTACCATCAAAGTAAAATTCATACATTTGATTGCTTGATTGACAGAATTTCCCACTAAAGTTTTAGTACAATGTTCTTAAATAATTTAACTTCTTAATGCAATGAGCCCTAACCAGGTCACTAAAAAAACCCCAGCAGGTCACATGCAGTTCACAGGTTGAATATCATTGTGGAAAAATACCTCTTTAATCACATATTGCCAGATGAAAAAAAGGTGAAATTATAAATAAAGTTGTTTCAGAAAAAATAAACAGCCAAAAAATATATATTTAAACTCATTCTCCAAACATCCTCACTTTGAGATCATAGAATAACTCTTCTTTGTCAATCAGTTCAGAGATGCAATCTAGACGTGTATTGATGGTGTTCAGGTCACAAGGAGGCTGTAGGATGTTAGCTCTCAGCAAACGATCTCCACCGGGTGTCAAGGTATGATTCAATATGCCATACAGGCAATGCTCCAATTTACCCAATTCATTCGTGACTAACTCTAAATGACGAGCTGTTGCCATACCTGCATGTCACACACAAGCAAAAAAAAAAAAGAATTACTACCCTAAATTTTTAAATGAATTGTTTTTTTATTGGAAGAATATTATTATCAAATCTATCATGTCTAAAAAACTTTTATTAAAGTCTACAAATATCTAGTAAATTTTTTTTGTCTAGAAAATGCAACCTTTTTTTTAAAAAAAATGGGTTATTACATCTTGAAGTTCCATGATATACTATTTATCAGTAATATTAAAAAAAATATAATCAATGCAACATTAAGTTAAAGACATATCCCATCAGACTGACCTTTCCGATCCTACATGACACCCTTTGTATTCTTTGCTTGTTTATGTATCAAGCATTTATTGTAATATAATTTTCAATATTTATATAGCTCGAAAGCAGAAAATCTCCTTTCCAGAATAAAAATAAAATTGCATATGAGAAATTTGTATCATTCTTGGCTCAATGTTAAGCATAATTTTTTTACCAAGAAAAATATTTTTTCTCACATTTAATGCGCTTATTCAGAGCTACAGATAGAATATACTCTGTGAATGTATTTATATTTCAACTATATTGCTTCAACTGACAAAATAGAGAGCAAATGTAAATATCCCTAATTCCAAATGTGGCTGTATACATTTAAAATGAACAAACAGTAAAAAGCCTATGTAAAACACAAAATTGTTTAGTAAAATAGATTAAAAAGTTCAAAAATACATATTTTATTTGGAAACTTATAATGTATAAAATTTTAAGTAACTAACTATCAATTTTCAAAAAAAAAATTTAACAGACTCTTTTCATACTTATCATAGTTGTGTCTGCACTAGTACAATAAACAACTTTCAAAGAGTTGCAGGCGAAGGTGACATTTTGCTTGAATTCAAAGTATTTCAAAAGTGCTGCACAAGCAGCTAAGCAGTAATACCTAATATAAAAAAATTATTAAATGAGAGCTTGTAACCAATATTATTCAAAAGTCAATGTCCAAGAAAAAAAATTAACTCATACTTTGGGCTCACTTCAATTTCTACAGTTTTATATTCTGAAGCACAAAGTTCCTGAATATACTGTAGCCCCTTGATTTCATTAAAATATTTTCTTTGAACTGTCACAGTTGTCATTTCTGGAAATAGTTCTCTAATTCTACAAAGCAGCTTTGTTTTAGATCCATGTTCCAAGGATGTATTAGGCATAACGACCTAAAAAACAGGAAAGTAATAGAAATAAACAATATTAATTCCTGCTAGATTCCAACACTTTCAAAAATTTAAAACCCCTTCAGCATTTAAGAATAATACTACTTAAGAGGATATGTATAAAAAAATGACTAGGTCTCAAACATCTGTAGACCCTTAGGCTTCAGCCAACAATCAAATTTATGGATAAGGTAACAGCTATGATCAACAAATGTTATAGAAGAAAAATAATACACAGTTTGTTTTGTTTAAATTAATGTTGCACTAGATTTATGCAACATCTCATTTAGAACCATGGTTAGGTAAGACAATATGTAAATAGAGGATATAAATCTAAAAATTCTCCTTAAATTCATCCTGCCCATATTCATGACACACACAACACTAAATTTCTTATAGATCTTATTGATAGTACAAAGAATATCTAATAAATATATGTGCTCCAAGATTTCTGCACTCTATACTTTATGAGGACAAAAATATATTAAGATTTCAAATGATAGTTTTTAGTGGAATCAGGACTATAGCTTTTCATTACCCGATCCTTTATGATCTTACTTCTATGGATTCATAATACAATTTTACTTGAAAAATAAATAAGAGGCAAATTTTGTGTGATTATAATTCATAAGTTTTTATTTATTGAATTCATTATTACTCATACAGTATTATAACAATATATCATTTAAAAAAGATTAACTTATTAGGCTAATTTACAGGAGTTTAAAAAATGAATTGCAAAAAAGTGACTTAAAATTAAATTTAATTAAATTAAAGGTTAAATAACAAAGCTTCAGTATAAGATAACTAATAAAACTTTGGGTGAATAATGAATAAAATAATTTGAGTAGATTGTAATTAGTTAAAAATAAGCAATCCAAAGAAATTAGTTTTTGTTAACTGAAAAAAATATTGCATGCAAACATAATTTTGTACAGCATGAACAAAATTATGTTTTCTTTATCACATTCTCAAAAATAAGGGATAAACTATAGAATATTCATTCAAAACAGATGGAAATGGCTCTGCCTTTGTCAAGATTATATCTAAAAAATTAAATTTGTACATAAATTTTTAAATATGAGTGAAAATTTTAATTTTTGAAATAATTTTGAATTGTATGTAAACGTAAAATTTGTGGTGTATAATATAAAATATAATATCAGTGATATACAAAATAAAGCCATCTGCCAAAAAGACTAAAATGCTTTGAATATCCTATTGGATTTTCTGGGGTTCTAAATTTTGATTTATTAGAGGTTAACATTTTTATTAATTTTACAAAAAATGAATGAAATATTATTCACAAATGAAAAATTATTTTCATATCCTAGATAATTCCTTTTAAAAAAGTGATTTTTTTTTTACCATTAAAAACAAGACTTTGCATACTATGCTTTTTACATTATGCCTTAAAAGATTTTCTTTAAACGTTACTACAGTTTTTAATAATGGTTTCAGAAACAAAAAGCTTTTAAAAAATTATAAGTAAAAATTCAAGAGTTTTTTTTAATTCAAAGTAAAACTACATTGTTAAAATCCATAAAAAGATTTTGTAACTTTTCTGTGTTCTGATCCCAAAAAAAAAAAAAAAATTGTTTTAAGGAGATTCAAACTTAGGCAACTGGATGTTCTTTTTTAAATGAACATAACAATTATGAATATAAATTAAATTTTACAAAAGTTGCATATAGAAAATTCAAAACTTAATTTTAAATTAGATTCTATCACTAATTAATTTATTTACTTCAAATGGTTTCAATACATTCAGTTGAACTGCTAGCCTAAGGTAAGCTTGAGTATCTGCAAACTGAGACAATAACAATACTGGGTTTTTAATATCAATGCAGGCCATTCCAATTTCTCCACGAGCTATACCTCTGCCCTCTACAATAGCTAAAGAAAAAATATTAAAAATTAAAAGTTGCTCAATTTTCAGGAAAAAAAATTTAGCTTATTAGAAACAAAACAATATAGGGATATAAGTATGATACCATTAACCACTCTGTCAAATAAAAAGACATAGCCAAATATGCTGCAATATCCAACCAATAATGGAAAACTGTCCCCACCCATGTATAAACATAATAATCTTGTCTTTGGGCACACAATAACAGCATTTCAGGATATCTTTTGATTTGGCAACATTTTATGATTTAGTAGGTCAATAGTATAAAATGCAAGTATCAAAGAATATTAAGAAAGCTTAAACAATAATTGTAATTAGTAGTAGTAGCAAAATTTAAAAATATAGTACCAAAACTGCTTTGATGATACAATTAGAGAAACATATAAGCAAAAACAAATGCTCCCCCTCCCCTGCAGTTATCCCTATATCTTGCAAGACTAATTATTTTCTATATATATATATATATATATATATATATACTTTTAACCATTAGCACAGGTTCTGTAAAATTCTTTTCATATAAAAACAATTCTATTGCATTTAAATGTTGATTGATAAATATTTCTAATGATTTAATTCCCCCCCCCCTCAACCAAGGAAGGATTATTCTAAATTGGAATTTTGTTGTGAACACAGTCCAATTTTAAATAAAAAAATTTAACATCAGAATTAATGCAATTCACAGTTTAACAATAAAATGCAATGACTTTATTACAATTTTATTCTTTACATAAATGAATTACTTGAAAATAAAACATTTTTGTTACACAAAAACTTCAATTACGATTTTTTTAAAATTTTAAAAGTTGCACAAATGATTAATTTTTTTATACCTAATTGATATGATTACCAATTTTTGGATTTGTTAAGGTAAATCTTTGCAAAATTTGAATAAGAAATCTAAAATATTTAACACTACAAACTATAAATATAATAAAAAATTTCAATTATACCAAGAAAATCTCTATGTTGTTTCTTGTAATGCCACCTGTCTGATGGTGTCAGATCGAGGCCCATGAAATTCAACATAGCAAAGGACTAGACTGTACGCCTGTTGTTAGCCAGAGCTTTCAGCACCATGCAGGTGACAGTATGATTTGGCTTGTTTCCACCCCAATTTTGAGGGAGAGCACCCTGGGTGTGGTTAGGGGCCACACACCTCTCTTCCTCTTCCACCAACCTCTTGAGAGGACTTGCGCCACAATGGCTATTTAGAGTACCCCCCTGCTGCAAAGGCACTATACATTTACAAACATCATCATGCCTTGAAGCCAGGTTCTACGGCACAGCAGTCAGTATTGCTAACCACTATACCACATCGGCAGCTGAAAATTTCTATGAAACCCAATAACCCTCTATTAAAACAAGAGAGTCCATTTCCTCACCAATTATTTTGGTATTCGCACAGGACTGTGGAGTAGTAGAAGATTTGGAGACAAAAGATTGTTCTCCCATCGATAGGGAAGTAGAGCTTTGTCTGCCACTGGTTCTTTGAGCTGAGTTGCAGTTTGAAGTTGACCACAGCTTTCGACATCTATATGAAATTCACGTAAAATTTGAATTAATTACTTTTACTTAGACACTTCCTTTTTATGTATAAATCGACAAAACTAAAATACTCTTTGTAATATATGTTTCCCAGTTAACACACACAGCTTTTATCTTAAATAAAAATCACAATTTGTAACAAAAGTAGGAAAAGAACATAAAAAAAAAAAATATATATGAAATTATAACAAAGAAATTTTCTAAAATGCTAATATTTATTTTTTTGGCCACTGCATTTTATATAATACCAATAAATTGTCATACCAAACCATGTTTTATATTTATTATTTTGTCAATTTATGTCATTCTCACAAAGGTGAAGGCCCACCTTGGGCTGTCATGCCATTGAGGAAGAATGGAAATTTTTTATTACAAGACTAGAAAGTCAATTGTCAATTTATTTTATCACATTTTTAAGCTCAGATTCAAATAAATGTTAGTAACATTTTACTGAGCTTATTTTTTTAAAAATATCACATTAGTTTTTAACATTTAACTAAAATCTTCCAACATTATTTAGGCAAAAAATTCTTAAGAATCCCACAAGTATTTAGTTTTGAATTTTAACTGAAATTTCCCCCACATCTAGTACTTTCATCAGTGTTATTTTGCACAATTTTTTTCTGGATAAATTCTCATATCAAGTGCAACATTTTCTTCCAATTCTCATTTTGACAGATAGTTATTCTTCAATTTAAAAGTATTTTCTTTTTACTTACTTCAAAAACAAAATAATTTAAACATGTTTGTATTACTTTTGTAATAAGATGAGAACTATTATTATAAATGAAATTTTAAAAAGAACTTGTGCAAAATATTTTAAGTTTTACATAGCAGTACTTAAATATTAATAGCACTGCCAAATTTGAGAAACACGAATCGTGCCATTTTCCCACCAAAATCAGACTGATTGGGGCTTTTTTAAAAAAATAAAACATGCAAGATATTTTCTTGTTTTGATATCATGGTGCAATTTGCGTGAAACAAATTTTGCTGCGATGTCGCTAATATAGCTTTATAGAAAAGTCAGCATTTATGTATTATCCCAACTAAATTGACAACATTATATGAAACGAAGCACCTGGTTGCCAATTCAGGGCATACAACACATGTGAAATCAGGGTTGCCAACTTGGCGACTTATCTTGAATGCTGGCATTGTTGCGATAATATGAAAGCACCCAAAAGTCTTAGCTTATTGATTTATTACTTATTGATTGTAACAATTTCTATCTATATTATTGTTTTAAGAGTCAATGAAATTTTAGTACTAAATATGTATTTATTTCATTGTAAAGATTGTAAGGAAATAAAGATTTTCAACTTCAGATAGAAATAAAATTATTTTAAAAAATCACTTTTTTGTAGCATTTGTGTATACAGCAGGATGAAGAAACTTTGAATTGTTTTGAGATAACTCTTCTTCTCCAGATGTACCTGCAAGAAAAGTAAACATAATGCAATATCTTGAATAAGCTTATATGCAAAATCACTATGAATAATTTTGGTTACGAATTGTTCCCAAACAATTTTGTTGATTGCATACACAATATATATAAGTAATTCAAATAAAATTTTAGCAATCATTAATATTTTTCTGCTTTTATTAAACCTTTAATGAAAGGATTAAATCTTAAATTACAATCTATTGATATTTATTATACTTTGTTATAAATAATATGGATAATGTGATGTGATAGCATCATAATGATATGGGACCCCCAAGCTACAAGGGCCCCAACATGTATGAGAAAAAAAATTGTAACATGTTAAGGAGCATCCAAAAAGGGTCACACTCAACACTAGTTATACCAGTGGTGATGTGCCATGCATTAATTAAACATACAAAAGGTTGATTTAAATCAAAATTATTAATGTTGACACAAATGCTACTAACCTGTAGAATTTTATTAAGTGAGTAAATTTCTGATATACCTAATATCACTTAAAAAAATATATACATATAAAAAATTTTCCTACCCATTATATTTTCGAAAATTGGATGTTATTGGCATTAGATGCCACAAGCAAAATACATTATTTAAAATGTAGCAGCTAAACTTCAAGAATATATGTATAACCTGAATGATGAATTTTCATACGAAAGGTTAGAATAAGATACGTAACCCCCCCCCCCATTATCTACAAACCAATTTTAAAAATAAAGGTAGAAAAAGAGAATAAATACTAACAAGTTCTTATACACTATTCTGCAAACTATGTCACACTGTCAATCAATAGTGTTTAGTGAACATTCTGTGGCTGTTCACATCCAGCATCATGTTCACTACCACAATCAATATGCCTCCTAATTTGGAATTATGGTCACATTGTGAAGTCAACACCTAAACTGGCATCCTCCCATGCCCCAATGTGAGCTTCAATAAACTTTAATGTGAGCACCAGCTAATCCCTGGGTGGGCATTACGTTGATCGTGATCGACTGGTGAACTGCCAAGACATTTTGGGGTGATCGCTTAAGGATTTTACCAGTTATAGTTTCCAGGAAATTCAAGATTCAGACTAAGCATTCTACTGACTTTAACAACAAAAACTAATTTTTTTAAAAATGTATTTTTAATTGTTTCATAATAAAAGTATTTGATATAATTATATTTGGGGCTATTATTAAGTTTTAAACTTGCGTTTTACTTTAAACGCAGTTTTAAAAGTGTTGCTTTTTATTTTAGTTCTGTAGGTTAGTACATATTCCATACTTATTATTAAATAATAATAATAACCTTTTCCTTACCTCCCTTTACACCTACGACATTGGGCAGTAGTGCACACAAGAATTTTTAAAGAAGGGGGTCGAGGGTTGAAGGTCTACCATTTTCGTATCATACCCCAATACGCAGCTAAAAATTTTTTTGTCGATTGTCGAGAACAAAAAACAGCAAAAAATAAATTACAGAATAAATAATTAACATTAATAAATAAAAAAATTACTAATATCAAATATTTAATTACATTTTACATAATATATACATGGGACTATAATTAATTGGTAAAAAAATGATGGTTATGATGGAGAGTCCAGACAAGTGGACCACTTCCACCCCTTGGACCCCACCGAGACTGGATGGACCACAACTCCTTGAAATAATTAGAAGTAGCCCGCACTCTGGAAAAGTCTGCCCACCCCTGAGCTAATCTATGAAGAAAGCTAATCTAAGAGGAAACTGACTTTTCAATAGGCTTCAACTATGATGTGACTGGCCACAAATTCAATACCAAGACCACTTGTTTAAAGTGTAGAATAGAGGGCCCATTGGATTTGGTGATTTTTATCTAGAGATCATGGTGAGACAACAAATGAATGTATAATCTGATAACCTTTAACCTTATGCAGATAAGGTCATGTTTTCTTTTAATTAATTCCATTGGTTATTTAAAATTTGCAATTATTAAAAAGGCAAACGATTCTGAAAAATTAATGATTCCATTGTTTATTTCATTTTCATTTTGTATTTTGATGAGTCTAAGTCTCTGCAATTTTTCAACATCAGATTTGGTGCATAGAAAAAGGATTGATTGTTGCAAATGCTGAATGTTTGGTTTGCAAGAAAACTGTGTTTGATTACCAAGGATTCGAGTGATGGATATATTTGGATATGCTGAAAGAAAGGAACGGCAGTGTATCATATAAAATGATCTGTAAGGAAGAATAGCTCGTTTGAATAAAGTAAATTGAGTATGCATGAGATTCTGATGTAGAAGAATATATGCATGTAAAAGTTGAACTGTGACTTCCATTTCTTTCAAAAATGTATCAAAGAAAAGTCACAGATTAGATGAGTTTCTGCAAAGAGGAATGTATGGAAATATGTGTGTACAAAAGTTCTACGCTTGGTGGTCCTGATGTGATAGTGGAAATTGATGAAAAGCATGTTTGGTAAAAGAAAGTATAACAGAGGCAAAAGAGTGAGTGGAACCTAGATATTTCGCAGGATTGAAAGGGGTTCAAATAAGTGTTTCAATCATGTGGTTCTGGGTAGGTCAAAGGATATACAGCTACAATCTAACAAGAGTAACATAAAGGAGGGTACAACAATCATTAGTTTTCTGTGAGTATGGAAAGCTTACAATTGTCTAGAAGATGAAGGTTTTCCCTCATCATTCAGTCACAGCTTACATTTTAAAGATCCTGAAAAGGAGGCTCACATGAACTCCATCAAAAAATCTCTGCATGGAGCTCACACGTGTGAGGATCAATTTGATTCTTACCTTGTGTACATGAAGAGAAAAATGAATCCCCCTTGCAATACAAATTCTTTTTAGAGGCAGTGAAAAGAATTTACCCTTTAGAACTTTCTTGAGCGCAGGTATATAAGCTTTTTCCTTAAATATTCTAATTTACAATTTCCTTTCATTTAAAAAAAATTCAATTTTTATTTTTATGCATAACTGAAAGCTTTATAGATATTTTTATTTCTCCTTAATATTTCTTTATGTTCATTGCAAAATACCCAGAACACCTATAGCTAAATTAAAATGTTGGCGACCGATTTCAGTCGCCAAAAAATTGGCTTTGCCAAGGACTCCCTATTCTACACTTTAACTGACAACTCAATAATTGTAGTCAACTTTTATGAAACATTTTATTGTGATCAACAATCTTAAATTTTATTTTATAAACTATTTAAAGATAATTTAGTAGGGCGAAAATATTCAGCAGGAAAATATGTTTATACTTACCAACATATTAATAACAGATTTTTTAGAAAAATAAAATACCACTGCTTCAGTAATTATAATTTTATTTCCACAAAAAGCAATGAAAAAAACAAAGTATCATTTAATGTACAAATATACAAAGTTGCAAATGATTTTAAACTAATTAAGATCACTTTGTTTCATTGAAGAAGGTTGATTTTTATTATGTTTATTTTTCCAAATTTTAAAGGGTAGTAAACTAAATTTTAGTTATAAGTTATTCATCAACATTCAATACTATTGCAGTTTTCAGAAAGTATATTCTATACATTTTAATATGAAACACCAAATTTCGGAGAATCCTGTATTCTTCATTATGCATTTGAGCAAATATCTTTAGCTAATTATTTCAGTTATTACATTATTCTCAGTAAAAATAAGTTTGTACACACAAGTTATTTACCTGGTGTTGGTGATTTAGAAACTACAGAAATCTCGGACATTTTCGTAGATATTGGTCATATTATTTCATTTATTCCATTCACGATCTCAGTTATATCAGACAAACGATTTATTTCAAAACGAATTAAACACTTTTAGACGATTAATGAGGGGGGGGGGATGAAATAGCGAGGTGCTGTATTGGTGTTCAACAATTTCATTTTCGCTTATTTATACACGGTTTGAATGCCAAACTTCAAAATTTTTGAAGAGTCTTTTAAAAATTTAAGAAAATAAGAAAAGAATAAAAACTTCGGAAATGTGTCACAAAATATTTACCATATTTTTTTTAATTGAGAACATTTATAAATCCTCGTGCACCACAAAGTATTACACGGGGACTTACAGAAGTTTGCATGAAACACACATCACAAAGGAAGAAAAAATTTAAAGTCATGAAGGAATAAAATTCAAACATCCATGCCTTCTTCGGGATTCGAACCCAGGCCCTACGGGGCACCGCAGTCAGTGACACAAACCATTATATCCGAGGGATGCGATTTCATATATTGAGGACGATCATTTCTCGCGCCGTAAAAATTATTGCTGCCATACGATTTTTTAAAATTTAGTGATATATTCTGGATCAGGGGTCGGCAACCTACGGCACGCGTGCCACATGTGGCACGCGGAATGGTTTTCCGTGGCACTCTGCACTACTCTTCTAATTTGTCAATTTTCGAGGGGATGGAAGTGGATAAATTTGTAACGGATCTTATTTAACAAACATCTTCAGAATTACGAAAAAAAAATCTGAAAGATAACTCTAAAGATTATCAATGTCATTGCTAGAGAGATTTAATTGTTTGAAGACAGAAAATCATGCATGTACTCTGCTTTCCGCTTTTGGTTTTGGTTCTACATATCATAGTAAAAAAATCTTTCTTCGTGTAAAAAATATTTCGAGTTCACAAAGAAATTGTTTGATAACTGAATGCTCAAAATCATGTCAAATTGAAAGTTATAAATTGTACCTCTGATTTTGCGACATGAAAGTAGAGAGGTGTAATCACCAGGTTCACACATTAAAATTTTTATTTACCTTTTTATTTAACTATAATAAAGGGAAATATTTTTCTTTTATGTTGTCTATTTCTTATTTTATTAAAGTAAATATGTTTAAAAATACACAATATACATACAATTTAAATTTTTGTTGAAGAAATAGTGAAATTTTATGCTGTTTATTTTTGTCAAGAAATATCTTTAAATGATGCAATTTTTTTTTCTCTGAAGGGACCTTTTCAGACATAGTACATTCCCCGGAAAACTGGTATCACTTTTTAGTGCGGCATCATATAGGCGATACCAATTGCTGCAAGTAATTTTGACGCCCAGTTTCCTCCCCAGAAGGAGGCACTTAAGCTCTGACGATGCGAAATTGTACTTAGGAATTTAATTTTGCCGAAAGCACCCAAGCCAAACGGACACTCAAGCTATTTTTTATGCCACATAATCATACGACATGGTCGCTGCCGATTTTCTGCATCATGAAAATCCACCGATTTGGGTCGGGGTCCAACCCGCTAATTTGTGTGTAGAAGGCCAGCGACAAACCAACTACGCCACCCAACCGGCAAAATTAATATGTAAATTATTATTAATATGCAAAATTAATATATAATAAAACTGTAAATCTTTATTATTGACCTCTGTGTACATTATCGCGGGAATTGTTTCAAAAATGTCCTACTGTGTGGCACGCTGAATCATTTTAATACATTGTTTTGGTACGCCACAGCTAAAAGGTTGCCGACCCCTGTTCTAGATGCATGCGCATGAAGTGGAACTGTGGTTCTGGTTTCGGATTAAATAGCTAAATTTCGGCAAGAAGCTCTCTTAGATTGTAGTCTGTTGGTGAAATTGTTCTCGTTTTTATGACAAATTGGTTTTAAGAAATAAAGTTTATGATTTTTTGTTGAACAGTTGTAACAAAAAAATATGAATTTTTACAATCTGAGAAAGACGAGACGAATCATGTTATTAACTTCAAAGAGAGTCTTCAAAATAGAAATGAATCTAAATATTCTAGAAATTACAATTGCTGTTGAATTTATAATTTTATTTGTATAAACCAAAACAAAAAGATTTTAAATTTGTAATCATCAAGCAATTTTGCTGTCTGCCCATATTCATAAAAAGATCACAAATTCCGTGTTTCATCAATAAGATGTGGACACGGTAGCCTAGCGGTCGAGGTAACGGACTGATGGCCGACGTGTCATGAGTTTGAGCCTAGTACTGCTGAATACCCGCCGTGTAGGGAAGCGATGCAAGTTAAATCTGTCGAGAGCTCCAATGTCCTCCCATTGGTGTGGTGGGAACATTAGGGAAAGGGTTGACAGCTCAGGTGTTACCTGATGGTTCGGTCATGGCTCAAAATGATGAAATCCGTCGCCAAAAGCCCTCGAGTAGCTGAACGGTGCAACGTTAATATTTACTCACTCACCAATAACAAATAAAACATGATAAAGAAAGAGAGAGAGAGATTTCTGTGCAAAACTATACATTCATTAGGAAAAAAAATTATGGCTATGAACAGAGAGAAAGAGAAAGAGAACTAGTTTAGTATGTTGCCTATGCAAATGATTGCCTTAAGCAAAACGTTTAAGTACAATAATCCTTTGAGACCCTCTCCCCATCAAAATATGTCAAGAAAGCTAAATTACACTCATGCCCATAAATTAAGGATAATGAAATTCAGGCAAAGAAAGAGACAGAAGGAAAACAAATTTGACTTATTTGTAAAGTCTATTTATTAAACAAAAGGTAAAGAACCAAAAAGATGCTATATGTTTGCAGATTTTTACTCCCTGGAGCAAATTTCAAAAAAGAACCTATTTACAAAAAACAGTATAACACGGTTAGTATGATGGTTAATACGGAGTATGTCTCCCGGACGATGCAATACAGGCCTTACAACGCCTACGCATACTGAGTATCAAATTATCAATCTGATCTTGGGTAATATTACACCACTCATCAAGCAATGCCCTCCGAAGTTCCGGTAGACAGATGGGAGGGGGTTGACGGGTTGTAATTCGTCGGCCAAGCATATCCCACACATGCTCTATTGGATTCAAGTCCGGTGAGTATGCTGGCCAATCCATACGGGTGATATCCTCCGATTGAAGGTATTCGTCTACAATGTTTGCACGGTGAGGACGGGCGTTGTCATCCATAAACAGAAATTCAGCACCCATGGCGCCCCGAAACAAAACGTACATGTTGTTCCAGAATGACATCTCGATAAATGTGGCCTGTCATCGTTACACTCTGAACATGCAGGTCAGTTCTGGAACCAAGAATAATTCCTCCCCAAATGAGCCATCCTGCAACACCGTAACGGTGTCGTTTAATGGTGTTCTCTTGGTGGTAACGGGTACCTGGCGCTCTCCAAATCAAAGTCCGGCGTGAATCAGACTGCAAACTAAACCTGGACTCGTCGGAAAACATCACACAAGACCACTGTTGGGGTGTCCACAATGCATGCTCTCTACTCCAGGTTAATCGCAGGCGACAGTGAGTTGCGGTAAGGGGAACACATCTGACAGGCCTACGAGTATATAGACCAATGTCCCCTAAGCGTCTGTACACGGTCTGCCTTGAAACTGTCGTACCGGTAGCTGAAGAGAGCTGACGAGATAGGTCTGATGCTGTGCTCCGTCTGTTTCTTTTGGCAGTAACTGTCAAATACCGGTCCTCATTCGGCGTTGTAACTCGGGGGCGACCTGTGCTGTAACATCTACTCACATTACCATCATCTTGGAATCATTGCCAATGCCTGGAGATGACACTCTGGCACGTGTCTCGGATACTTCCAGCTGTGTACGTCCACATTCCAGTCGTCCGATAATTCTACCACGTAAAAAATCATCCAAATGCTTCCTTTGTGCCATAACTATGCGGTTATTGCACTGAAAGGCTTTTAAAGCGCTTGTGAACAATTTTACTTCTTTGCCACCATTCCTTATATACCCCTCTCTTACACTCTCTTCATTGTGAAGTACTATCCGCGCCATCTGGTGGTTTCCTGTAATTTGCATATTCTTCTTCATGATGTGTGTGATAATTCTACAGGTGAAATTTTTAGTTTAGAGTTCAATTTCTGTGTGATTCTGAATTATCCTTAATTTATGGACATGAGTGTATAAATAAACTGTTCCCGAGATAAACATGGTAGCCTAATGATTGTTGCAAAATTCTTATTAATTGGATCATATTACAATTTTTAATTTGCTGATTATTGCTACTACTACAAATACATCAAGGGACTGATAAAAAATAGCTTGACTTGATATAGGTTTTGTTTCAATCCAATGTGAATTATAAGAGAAATGTAAAGCTTTTATAACATACTAGCTGTTACCCACTCACTTCACTAGGTATTTCATGATGTTGTAAATATATACTGTTTATTAGTTATAAATATCTAAGTATTAGCATTAGCGCTCAATTATATCGGATCGATTCTTATAGCACTCAAAAATTTATTTGAAAAAGTCTTGAATTTATAAAATTGAAGTAGAATTATTTTGACAATCCCGTAAGCCCCAGCCCAAAAGTGGATTCCCGTAAAACCCATCTTTAGCGGATTTCCATTCAACAGAATAAACGTGCTAGAGAAAATTTTAAGTCTTAGTCTAATAGTTCAGAAATGTAATTTTTCTTATCAATATGCGCCTTTCTCTTGCCACACTCCGGCTCGAGAGTTAATTTCCGTAAAATCTTTCCTTAGAGGATCTGTATTTAGCAAAAGAAACAAGCTTACCAAATTTCGTGTGTTGATCTAAAAGTTCAAAAATACGAATTTTTACCTGTAACGTCCCCTCAACTCTTTGCAATGTCCTCCTCCTGGGAGTCTCTTTCCAAAACGCTCATTTTTAGCTAATCTTTAATTACCAAAAGAAGCATACGCACCGAATTTCAAGTCTGTACATTTAATAGTTCAAAAATGGAGTTTTTTATTTATAACACCCCGCCCCCTAAACTCTAGCAACACCCGTTGGAAGTCAATTTCCGACAACATTGTTCTTCGTGGAACAATAGAAATCTGCGAACGAAATTCCAAAACTGTAGGTCTAATACTTCAAAAATGGTTTTTTTTTATTTATGCACCCTCATTACTACCTTTGGGAGTCAATTCCCGCGAAACCCTTAGCAGATCTCTACTCAAGTATAGGAGCGTACGTAGAAAATTTTAAGCATATGGGTGTAGTAGCTCAAAAACTGGAATACGAGGTGTGACACACACACACACAAAACCGAGACTAATCCACTATGACATTATCATCTACAAAGTATGTCCCTTCAGCATTCACACACTTCTGCATTCGGTACTGCTATAGCTCGTAACAGTTCTGGAACGAGGTTTTTGAAATGCCCTTCAGGATATTCTCCGTCTTTACCTGAGCCCCTTCAACTGACGTAAAATGAGTTCCCTTTAAGCAAGATTTAACTATAGGAAATTAAAAAAAAGTCGCATGAGGCCAAATCAGGTTAATAAGGAGGATGTCCCCTCATAGTAATATTTTTGCTGGTCAGAATCTGCTAGACAAATGTGAGCGGATGCATTGTCTTGGGGAAACAGCAATCCATCACTCCTCAATTCTTGCCTTTTTATCCTAATTTTTTCACGAAATCTTTCAAGTACTTCAATGTAGTAGTTTTGACAAACAGTCTGACCACTGATGTGAGTGGAAACCCACTCATATCACGAATTGTGGCAATGTTTTGGTCTATAATTGCTGACATTGGATGCCCAGCATGTTCATCATCTTCCACACTATCCTTTCCGCTTGAAAATTGCTTATGTCATTTAAATACATCTACACGAGACAAAGTTTCGTCTCCATAAGCCTCGGATAATATTTTAAATGTTTTCGTGGCTGATTTCTTGATTCACAAGAAGCTTGATCTTGATTCGACATTTTTCCGGCAGAGTGCAATTCCACGTGTTCATTCAATGACACAGTATTCCCAACTGGTGCGGTCGATTGTGGTGAAGCTGGCCACATGGATAGAGGAGATATGTGGGATGAAGTCAGCAAAACAATTGTTGCCAACTCTACTCTTTTTTGAAGCTGCACATTTAGTCTTATTTTATGTACCACCTTGTATTTATCTACAACGCCTCTTAACTCATCGCAACCCACTTAGTGGTCGATTTTCACACAACCATTTCTTAGCGGATCTTTATTCTATGAAAGGACCTGCCAAATTTCAAGTTTGTAAGTCTAAATGTTTAAAAACTGGAAATTTTACATATAACGCCCCTTAATCCCTTGCAATCCCCTTTGAGGGACATTTTTCGCAACACCCTTTCTTAGTGGATATTTATTCTATGAAAGGAACATGCCTGCCAAATTTCAAGTAAAGTGATTTAATATTTCTAGTAATCTCGTGATGAGTGAAGGAATCTCAGCGAGTCACTTTTCTCCTTTATATGTATATTGTTACTTAGATCGGGGCTCATAGATTTTATGCTAGCTGTTTAAAGAGTAAAACAGTTCAGAATGATGGAAATTTTTTTACAGTTAAACAATCCGTAATATAGGAGATATAGGAGCAAAATTCGCAAAATAAATCCCAAAAGATCTTCACGCTTTCTACAGCACTCAGACACAACTATCAGTGTGTAACGATAAAGATTATCCACAAGAATCAATCAGTTGTAGCAAGGAAAGTCTGTATCAGCTGAAGTAATACTGACTCAGTTTCAGCTATCTACTGCTATCTGAAATCTGCGTGTGAGTTCCTTTCAGCTCTCTCTCGAAAAATACGCTTACATCATAGATCGTGATGCCTTAAATTTCTCCAGCAATTTCTAGAAGCATCCATATGGTTGTCAGAAATTATGCCAACTTGGCAGCATCACCAATATTTCGCCAAATTTCCATTGAATCGCCAAAATAATGTAAGGGAGGGCTTGCGAATATTACAATTTTTATTACAAGATAAATACAACAGAACGTATTAAATATCCAGATATGAATAATTTACACAATTTTAAGATGAAATTAAGTATTTTTAATTACAAATAATTCGTAACAATATATATATATTTAGAAATAAGCTTATTATTCATGAAAGCAAGTATTTGAAAAGTTTGGTTGGGGCAATTTTGAATCAGTAGATGATGAAGAGGTAAAGTCTAATTTCATTTATACCAAACCAAATGCATAAAATCACAATTGCATCGCGTTCTCTCACGCATATTCCCAATATTCATGATGTAATTATTACTATCTTGGATCAAAATCACGAGATGTATTGATTACGTATAATTCTCTGAAAAAGGCGAGTATAAGACAGCTGTAAACATAAATAAATGATTAATATATGGTTAATATGTGTGCACGTGTTTTGATTTCAAGGATTTAGGCAACCTTTTGCTATTTTTACAACCTTATATTTATTTGTTTCTGTTTGGATGCCAGACGAGTTGTTTTTTAAAAAACTTTTATCAATCATTATTTCATTGCACAGCATTATAATGTCAGATATAATTCAAGACAAAAATCAAGACTCAAACTCTGAATTCAGCGGCGAAGATACTCAGCCAGGCTCTAAGGCAGAAGAATGCAAGAGTTACGATCCAATCGCTGCCATAAAAGAAGATCTGGTATCTACTGCTGCCGATAAAGTCGAGGAACAAAAGAAAGAGTCTTCAACTGAACAGGATGGCCAAAAATCTTTGGATGAAAACAAAGCCCCGAAAAACGAAGGTAAAGATTCTGATTCACCTGAAATGAAGGATTCTCAATCCGGGAAAGATCCAGGATCATCATCTGAAGAAAAAGGCTCAGCGTCTGAATCAAAAGACGCAGATAAAAAACCTGAGAACAAAAAGAAGGATCATGAGTCTTCATCCGAAGAACAAAACTTGGATAAAAAACCTGATGACGAAAAAAAGGATTCTGAATCATCATCTGAAGGGAAAAACCCAGTTCCTGCACCAAAAGATAAAGATGAAAAATCGATCGATGAAAAAAAAGATTCTAAATCTTCTACTAAAAAGGCCACTTCTTCAACGGAGAAAGGGATTGATATCCAAGACACAGGTCTTGTCCAGAAATATTCAAAAATCGACAAAGATGAGGGACCAAAAGACCTCTTTTATCTCTTCCAAAAATACGCTGAGTCGGGAAAAGGCTCGAATGTGATTTCTCTAGATCTTCTCCAAAGATGGTTGATGCAGGCAGAATTCATAGGCGAAGGAACTGATATTACTACGCAGTATGTCGAAGATCTTTTCAAAAAATGCACTAATAACGAAAACATGATGAATTTTGATCAATTTCAAGATTTCCTGCACAAACTTAATGATAAAATGAAAAAAAACCCAACCGAAATGATGCACCAAATTCTGAGTGCTGGCAAACCACAGTCAGCGACAGATAGAGATTGGGAATTTCAAATGGAAATTCTTGAAAGTTTAAAAAAGATTGGAGCAACAGCGGAGTTTTCTAAAGTGGATAAACTCGAGGGGAAAAAAGAAGAAAAGGAGACATCAAATGACAAGGAAGATGTTGAATCCTCAAAGAATAAAGTAAAACCTGAAAAGACAGACATTAAGGAGCATGATGAACCTTCTAAGAAGGAAAAAGAAAAAGAAGAAACGCCAAATGTTAAGAAGCATGACGAATTTTCAAAGGAGGAAAAAGAAAAAGAAGGATCATCAGATGTTAAGGAGCATGCTGAATCTTCTAAGATGGAAAAAGAAAAAGAAGGAAAATTAGATGTTAAGGAGTCTGCTGAATCTTCTAAAAAGGAAAAAGAAAAAACGCCAGATGTTAAGAAGCATGACGAAACTTCTAAGGGAAAAAAAGAAAAAGAAACGTCAGATGTTAAGGAGAATGTTGAATCTTCTGAAGAAGGAAAAAGTGTAAAGGTATCATCTGAGACTAAGTAATCTTTAGAGTGTTGAATCCTCAGGGAAAGGAGAATCGGAATGAACACCAGATGTTCTGTTGTGAAGATTAATATGAAAAACATACTCTTAGGCGGAAATTTTAAAAAAAATATTTGTATATTATTAATTTTATAGCACTAGAGTTTTAAAAGTTCATGTATTAATAAAGATATGTCGGTAATGGTACTCGACTGAAAACATTATGCTACAATTTTAGAAGAAATAAGCTTTGAGATTAATCTGAGCAATCAAATGTTGATTTTTGTGTAACACAAAATACACACCAAGAAGATCTGACATGTCCTATATTTTATAGATTGTGCATGGGCGCTTCATTGAAGACTTTGAAGCTTTTAAAAAGTAAGCATTTTTAGAGCTATTTATGTATTTAGTTCTGTTTAATAAATTGGAAATATTTCTATGTTTTAATTGGATTTTACTTATACATTATTGTGAAATTTTATTATTTAATGATACACTATATTTTACTTCAAATCAAATTAAATTTAAAATAATGAATTTTAAGAAATATTTTTTTTTTTGTCAACAATTATGTTGTAAAGCTAACCGGATAAAATTTTACAAAACTAGATTTGTTTCTTGAATTAAGCTAAAGTGAAGAATAGATGGCCCCTTGGATTTGGCGATGTTTATCTAGATGACAGCTCATTACATCGATTTATTACTCTTCGAACACCTGTTGCTACATTTTGGTAGTCTGACGTCTGATTCTGGTTGCCAAAGAATTGGCTTCGCCAAGTGAGTGAGTGAGTATTAAAGTCGCATTTTTCAGCTACACGAAGGCTTTTGGCGACGGACCTCGTAATTTTGAACCATGGTCAAGTGACGAGGACGACACTCCCTCTCCTAACTACCACACCACATCAACGGTAGGACGTGCATCGCTCCTCTACATGGCGGATCTTCAAAAGGTACTAGGTTCGAACACATGACACGCCAGCCACGAGTCCATTACCTTGACCGCTAGGCTGCTGCGGCCACTTGGCTTCGCCAAGGAGCCACCTTTTCAACACTTTAACCCTTGAATTGTCATTCTGAACCGGATGAACGTAACCAGTCTGTAAACCAAGGGGGGGGGGGTCAAATTTAAATATTTTCTACGGTTTTCTTTTCTCAAAAAGAATAGAAAACAAGTAGACAATGCTGTTAATTCTAATTTTGTTGTTGTCGTGTCCTTCCCGAAGGGAAGAAATGAAAGTTGCCAGATCCTGAGACAGGTTGGACTTCTACACGATAGATGATGACACCACCTATCACCACTTCCACAATTTAGGAATTTTTTTTTTGTTTAACATTTATAAACCCCGTGCACCACGCAATGTATAACACGGGGGCATACAACACAGACAGAACAAAGGATTACAACACAAACATACATGCCTTCTCCGGGATTCGAACCCAGTCCCTACGGCACCGCAGTCAGCTTCACTGACCACTATACCGGATGGGTGGCACAATTTAGGATTGAGAGGGAAATATTCTGCAGCCCTCTGCACCGGGGTTTCTGCTGTGACCACCCACAAGACTTTGGACCCACTGATTTAACGAGCACGTACTCCATGTGTACTCGGAGGGTATTTGGTAGCATCGGGCAGCGAACCCAGACCTTCCGGGCTGGAGTCCGATGCTCTAACCACTAGACTACTAATGGTCCTAATTTTCTTTAAGGTATATGGGTAAGGTATTAGCCTCAACGCAGCAAATTTTAAGCCACGCGAATCACGCCATAACGAAACTACAAGAAGTACACATGGATTTTTACATGTTTTATTAGGTAAAAGAGCAATCAGCCCGATTTTGGCAGAAAACGGCGCGATTTTCGAGGCGCAATTTTGGCTGTGGT
The DNA here is from genome assembly GCA_019973975.1 of Trichonephila clavata. Classification (NCBI taxonomy): domain Eukaryota; kingdom Metazoa; phylum Arthropoda; class Arachnida; order Araneae; family Nephilidae; genus Trichonephila; species Trichonephila clavata. The sequence goes on along the minus strand of BMAO01000342.1, from coordinate 8,319 downwards.
GACGTTAATACGTAAGTATTGGTATAGGTATGAAGAAACGTGGTAAGTCATTTCACAAAATTATTTAAAATAATTCAGGTACTAGCCAAAGGGTATGAAAACTTCAAAATGTTTTTTTTAGTAAAAGTATTTGTTTAAATTCTATCTTAGCTCACACCTTTATTTATCGTCATATTGGCAATTTATGCTAGTCACATCAAATAGAAATCCAATATTAAAAAAAAAAGGAGATGTTTACGAAATTTCTTTTTTCGGCGTATTATACATGAAAACCAGTCTCTGGCATTTTGAAGCTATATGTGTATTTGTCAGTTTTATATTCGATACCAGCTGTTTCAAATTTTTCCTTTTTATTGGAGAACAACAATCGGAATACATTTTTCTTCTCGAATAGCAAGTTTATTTCAAATTTTACATCCTTATTTTTTGAAATTCTGCTAAAACCTAGGAAAAAAAGAGAAGAAATAAGAAAAGTATTTTTTTGTAATAATACAATCCCTTTTGGTACCGAATTGGCGCATTTGGCTTGGCTTTTTCCTTTGGATACAATTATCCTTTTTGATTTTTTTTAAATGTAATTTTCTGTGGTAAAAATCTTGGTTAGCTCCAAAAGCATATAAATATTCTGTACTACTTATTACACCGTCGACCCCTTTCTCCAAATTTAAGGATGTCACCAAATGATGTCATCGTCCTTTCTTTTATTATTGGCTGCATATCGCGGCATTACGCACTGTCTCTCGATTTGACGCAATTAGTCGAAAATATAATGCGTAAAAACTGAAAATGGTGACTTGTTTAATCAAGTTGATTCTTGGTTGTGAAAAAACGGAAGGTACTAAAAACTATTTATTCCCCAGAAACAATACTGAAATCCAAATAAATAAAATATAATTACCCAATACATATTTTCAATCTGTATGAAATTTTTCGGTTCTTATTATGTAGTTGACCAGTTTCGTCAAATCAAAATACGTCGGCAAAAGTCGCAAAATACAACCATAAGTGGAAATCGTACCATCTTACGTTCGAAATCAGTTCTTATAACGATCGCAGCATTTGGCGACATTTTTAAATTGGCGACGTATTTTGATTTGGGGTAATTGATCGACGGTATAATACATAAGTACCTAAAATTTTTGAAGTTATAACCTCTTTAGGCACGTTTTGCTGGAGAGAACTTGAATGATGCGTTTTAAGAAGTCAAGCATTGTTACGCACGGGTTTGTAACGCTCGTAACAATGGATCGGAATTTTCTGTAACAATGAAAAGTCCTTCAACAAAAAAGACTTACAACAATGACAAAATTTGGCGCCGAAAATCGGTTTTCAGCCAAACTGGAATTTAGGCGCGTTTTGCTGGACAGTGGACTTGAATGAACGTTACATTCGGGTTTGTAACGCTCATTCGGCTTTTTCGTCATTGATGTATGATTTTGTTACAACAATGACAAACTTTGGCGTCTAAAATCGGTTTTCAGCCAAACTGGAATTTCATGATGTTGCTCCACTGACTGTATTAATTAACTTCGTTTAAAAAAATAAATGCCTTTAACATGTGATTAACTTGAAGTATATTATAAAAATCCCAATCTTTACAATGTTTTACATTTATTACAAATTTCTAAACATTTTCTTAGATTTAAATTCCGAAAAAAAAAATTACAACTATTTTTCAAGTAGATTGGTACATTGTATATTTTTCTCAACGCTGCCAAGTTAGAATGAGATGGAATATTGTAAAACCTCTTTAAAAAATTTATAAAATTTCGTTATTTGAAATTTTTTTATTTTCTGCTTTTTTGCACATAAAATATTTGTAAAAAAAGCACTTTTTCATTTCAAGGAGCCGTAAAAATGTAGTGAAAAAAATTGCTAAAATCACCAAATGCCCGTGATAATTAATTGTAATAAACCTACGACAGAATTGAGCAGTTTGAGGTTTATGGAGCATGTGCAGAAAATCCACTTTTTGATACATTACAACTGATAATTTTCTCTATTATTAAAAAAAGGAATTTAGAGTGAAAAACTTTGAGAATATAAGAAAATGCTAAAATGTTTTCATCAGATAGTATTATTTAAATTTTGAATCTTTCTTTATACAGTGAATGTAAACAAATGTGTCTAGGTTTTTTCTCCCATGCATAATAATAATGAATAAATAATTTTATATCACAATAGTAATATCCCCTTGTTTTTATTCACCTAACTTATCCCTGAAATGACATTACAAAATTTGAAGTTATCACTTTATGACGGATCTATACGAGTCTATGACTAACCCCTTGGGAACTCTTCTGGGGAAATATTTTTGCCAACCAACTTTCACCGAAGGAAGAAAACGTGATTATATGTAAATTAAGTATATTATATAAATTCTGTATTCGCGAGTTTTGGAGTTAGTTGGTAAGTGGAGGATTGTGAATTTATTAAGTGCAAATCTAAGTTTATAAAAGTATCAATTGAAGAATTCCGAGAGAGGATCACTCGGAGGTGATCGTATTCAGTTAAAGACTACCGTTCAAGGCCTCAACAGCAGGACTTCACAAGAGTACAGGTATGGTGATCCTTATTTAAATTGAAGTTTAGCTTATTAGTGCACGGCGTAGTTGATATTGAGCTTGTATAAGTTATCGTGGAATCAGTTGAGAGTCTGTAATATTATCCCCGGGCTAACGAGTCTCACCTTCGCGCTCTGCTTGCTGATCATTATTCTTAATTAGATTATTATTGTGCTTGTTTTATATTTTGTGACAGTAAAATAATTAGACTGAATCATGTCGACTGATTATTCAGTTCTTCCCTTACATCTAGCCGGGTTCGAGAGTAGACAAGAGGAATTAGAGGGAAAGCAGGAATCAACAAGCATTACAACTTCTATCGTGTGGTCATAAGCACACGCACTCTTTTTTTGTAAATGAAAAAATAAAATGAACAAATATTTAATGCTAATATTAATTAGCACTGATGAATTCAGTAAGATGTGGGTTGAAGAGATTTTGCCAGCGACGTCTTAAGACTTCTTGAGGCCCTGGGATCTTACGCAAAATAGACCCTGTGCCCCTAGGCAAAAGTAAGCCATTTGTTGTCACATAAACGAAACGAAAAAATGGGTATGATTTACAATCGCACAAACCGACTCGATCAACTTCCTCCGTTAGACTGAAAAAATAATGATGGTGTATGGAGGTAGGCCTAGGCCTATACATGGACGACGGTTATCACATGTAGCCAGTTGACATATCGTCCGAAATTACCAGTTTTTTCGGAGAATACAACTGGAAATAACATCTGACCGTTGAAACTATTCGAATCTTGATCTTATCAAGAATGAGTCGAGAACGATACGAGGCCCTGGACCCAGACCCAGTTGGCCCATACCTTAAGACGTCCCTGGATTTTGCTTTAAAATGTTCCTGCGCAAATCATTCGTGCGTATCAGTTATTCCTGCCACCTAATTCGTTTTTTCTTCTAAAAAAAGTTATTACACATTAATCACAATTCATTTATAAGGAATGAGAATAAAAAAATCAGCAAATGTTGTGAAACTTGAACATAATTCAAACTTCAACTCATGTGATGTTTCCGATGTCATCAAGTGCATACAAACTAATTCTCAATTCCTCGATATCGAATTTGTCTTCCGCCCCAAAAAAAAAGAACGAGCTTTGGAAGAAGGAAAATTGAAGAAAATATACAAATATAAAAAAAACTTCGGATTTAATAATTTTGAAGAACTATTCAATGCCATTTGAAGAGAAATGCGATTTGATGAAGAAAATGATCCAAGATGAAAAAAGATCCTTTAAACAAAGCGAAAATAAGAAAATGATAGTTTGTGTTATCGCTTAATGTAAGGAGGAAAAAGAAAAGGGGCTGATATTCTGGTCAAAAAGTAATGTGTGTTACTTTTCATTTTGTAAATATTAACCAATAAAGGCGTTCCATTATTTTTACTTTTCACTTTTTTATTATTTTTGATTAATTTTAAGTAAAAATGCAAAAGTTTGTTTTAACAATATTTGATCGGAAAGAACTATTTTTTTGCTATAGAAATAAGGATTTTTTCAATGTAGATTATTTCAATGTGGTTCTCGTTTAGAAAAATTAATTAAAACAGTACAAAATGAAATATTCGTGTATATTCGAAACTGAAAGAACGAAGGAAAATTTTAATTGTACTTTTCCGAGCTATATCGGCGACTGATCTCGTAACTTGAAACCGCAGTCAAGTGTCGAGTGTCACCAGTGGCGTAGCGGAGGAGGCATTAGGGGCCCCTGTAAAGGCGGGTTTTCGGCCCCAAGCCGCATCTTACAAAAGATTGCAAAACCACACCATAACCAGGGACGTCTTAAAGTATGGACCAGCGCCTCGCTCTCGGTGGGGGCCTCGTTCCATTCTCGATTCCGTCTTAATAAGATCATGATCCCGATAATTTATATGATCAAATAGTATTCCCGTACATATTCTCCGAAAAGAAGGGAATTTCAAACTGCATGTCAATTGGCAAAAGCGATAAGACTTATTATTATGTGATGACCGTTGTCCATCTCTAGGCCTAGGCCTAGTACCATAAACATTCATCCAACTCATTTAGTCGAAATTCTGTCATCGGTTGAGCCGGTTTGTGCTTAGTTTTTTGAGCGTCACAAAGTGTGTCGAGCACATTTATTTGTTTCAAATTACAGTTTGGACGAGAATTTGACAATGCATGCTGTATACTCTCTACTTTTAAAGTTCTCAGGCAGGGCCTGCTTTTGCGTAGGGACCCAGGGCCTCAAAGAGTTTTAAGACGTTCCTGAACATAACATAGGCTTTGGGCCTCCTAGAATCCCGGGGAACCCTTCGATGCGGGGTTGGGGGAATGTACGTTACGCCATTGAGTGTCAACTATCCCTCTGTAAACTTCCACGGTACATCAAAGTGAGGAATTTGAACCACGATAGATTTAAGGTGAGTCAACATTTTTACAAACACCCCCTTTAGTGGCAACAAGATTCGAACCCACGACTCGCCGACCTCGAATTCGTAACGTGATCTCTTAGCAACCGCAAAAGATCAGTTAGAAATTCATTGCAGGTTTTTGAAACTATGAATATATACATGAATTAATGTACCGTACATATATGAGCATTAGTCATCTGTGCAAATTCGAGCATATTTATCTTAAGAAACAGCAACTAAACATTTTCATATATGAAAAAAAACGCAGTGTACTGCTGTATTTAATACCTTAAATACAGCAGTTGTGCAAACTAGAATATGTTCCGCAGCTCGTCAACACTAAGGTTTTCATCTTTGATTGTGGAGGAATAATTAATTTAATTCTATTCTTCGGAGAAAAATACTGGTCGTAAAAATTAATTCCTAAAAAATTTGTTAACAATTTGCTTAATTTCGAAGTTTGACGATAGATGGCAAAAGCAGCGCAACGGGTGAAGTATCTCGACACATAATAGTGGAAGATAACAGTCAAGAGAGTGAAAATGAGATAATGAAGAGAGAGAGAAAAGAAGTTTTAAAAAATTTCTAATTCCTCTCTCATCTTTTGCTGTATATTATCTCTGTGTCTCTTCATTTGCAAACCGAGGGAAATGAATTTTGTTGTTTTATAAGCAGTCTTCATAATTAACGTCAGATTTTTTTTATTCCTTTTAAAGCGTACACACCCGAAACCCATATCTATATATCTACTAGCTGACCCGGCCCGGCGTTGCACGGGATTTTACCTAGGGTATTACTTAATCCCCATGTTAATTTCCTCTTTTCTTTCTGACGCCAGCACTTTTGTGTGGGTGTGAAGCGTACGATGTGAGTGCAAGGCCCATGAGTGCGTATCAATGGTTTTCTCGTTTAACACATTTTCCCTTCTCTTCACAAAATCAGCACTTCCAATATAATTTTTCGAAATTACTTTTACTTCTTTGTTTCTTTCCTCTTCGCTTAGCCCGGCGTTGCACAGGCTTTTACGGAGTGAATAACTTAATCCGCATGGGAATTTCCTGTTTCCCTCAGGACGATAGCACTTATGTGTGTGTATGCGCGATGTGAGTGATTTCTTTAACTATGTCATTAAAACTCCCTTTTTCGAAATCTGTTCTTGCGTTGATGTGGTGTGGTAATTAGGAGAGATGGGTGAAAGTTCAGGTGTCGTCCTCGTCACTTGACCATGGGTGAAAATTTCGAGGTCCGTCGCCAAAAACTCTCGAATAGGCGAACAGTGCGAATTTATAAATCACTCACTCACTTTTCAATTCTTTCGTTGCAATTTTTTAGTTCCGGAAACGAAAATGTGGCCTTTTTAAAAATAGTTGTATGTTGAAAAAAGACAGAAAAGTAGAAATTTTTCAAATTTCAAAACTTCACTGCTATTATAAATTTTGAAGTAAAATTATGAGGATTTTTTGAAATGTTCGACACACGGGAAAAATTATTAATTATTAAGTATTTTGAGTGTTTTATTAAAGTTTGTTCAAAAAAGTTTTTGGCTTTTTATTTTTTAAATCACTGATACTAAAAGTTTTAAAAATAATTTTTATTTAAACGCAACGATATTGATTCATTTCACAGTATGAAATTCAAAAAGAAAATAATACTATGTGATAAAAATATATTTAAGAATATTTCCTTATATTTTTTTATGATATTCTACTGTTCTTCAATAAATCAATCTTTAAGAATAAAAAAAAAACTATCGGTTGTGATGTGTTATATGAGGGAATTCCCCTTTTTATTAAGCAGCGAGACTCAAAACTACCTCAACCTTTCGCGTCTTCCAAACAGAAAGCTAACGCAAAGTGACCTTGACGCAATTCAGAAATAACGTTGAGAGTACCGAATGAGCATCCCTTACGGGAATCTGGCAACGTTTTTTCCGGATTCTTCACATTTCCGTCTTTAAAAAAATTATGGCGTGATAAATTGAAATAAAAACCATCCTATGTTTTAAGTTGGACGAAATGACACACAATATGCAAAATTATATTATGATCGGTTGAGTAGTTTCGGAGTCCATCACGGACAAACACTGTGACACGTATATTTTATATATAAAGATATATATATGTACGTCATATTAATACGTCATAAATTAATGAGAATAAGACCAAATACATATCTTGCACTAAATCATGTTTTGAAAATTACTACTCTAAAATTGAAGAGTATAATTTTTAAGCTGTTAATATTTTCACTTATTTAGGTTCTGAAATTAAAATAGGAACGATTTTACTTCTGAAATCCAACAGAGAATTACTGTGGCTGATAGATGTCTTAACTCTTTCGTGCGTTGAATTTCTGACAAAAATAATGCACTAGAGAGAAATAATTACAAATATTTTAGATAAACCTCACAAAACTATAATTATTGCATAAAAACTGGTACTTTTACAAATTACTGCTGGTAAATTAAATACTTTTTCAAATAAAAGAGGTCCAAGGCTTTAAAAAATTGGTGGTACATATTTGTACCATCACGTTTCAAACAGCATGATAGTTTTGGAAACATGATTTTTTTTCTTCCCTAGGCACAATGGAACTTTCAGACACAACTCATTCCTTCTATTAATTTATATTGGAAAATAAATAAATTCACTTCATCTTATATACTGTTATTCATATATACGGATGGCCATAATTAAACGACCCTTCTTCAAAATTGTCTACAGACGAAACTATTGTTCAGAAGGTTGTAAATTTTGTCTACGACATAAAGAAAGGATGGAATTTGTTTGAGCGAATAAAAAAATTAGTTCAAAATTTTGAATGAATTGCGCTTTTGGATGAAGGCCACATTTATTACTGGTTTTTTATTTGTATTTTATCGCTTTTTTTATCCACAGGACACGGTAACACAATAACTGATACTCATTAAAAAACACAATCTCTAAAATGAACTGCAAACTTTAATTAAACTTCTTCGATGACTAATTTTCAAAGGATTTACACGAAGGAAGACGAAAATATGCAAATTTTTTCGACGTCACACAGCAACTGTTATAAAAGCAATAAGCTTTCACGGGAGATTAGTTTATTTTCAGTGTGCTCGGTATTGCTAATCAGAATGTCATTACGTTTACCAGATCGAGCGTTGTTAGTAAAGTTATTCTATCAGAACGATAATTCCGCAATAGTTGCTTTACGGAAATTTCGGACTTTAAAGGGATGCGAAAAGGTCCATTGACTGCTAAAATCTTCGATTAATGGAAGAAACAGGATCGTTGTATGTTCGTTCTGGAAGAGGAAGAAACCCTGTTTCTGCAGAAGCAAAAGAGAAAGTTGTACTTCAGGTGGAAAAGGACAAATCATCCAACGT
>BMAO01000341.1:0-26788 GCA_019973975.1 Trichonephila clavata | reverse complement strand
ATTTTTTCCCTGTTCATGACGTCTCCCCTGCCAAATATCCAAAAAATGTGAAATTTTTTATTGCAATAACTTTTGATCTAATTGAAATTTTGAAAAGCGCTAACATGTATTCGTGATCAGCGTCGGATTTTAAATAAGAAAATTGAGTTTGGTTGGAATAGGAGTTAGAAATTTTTTCCCTGTTCATGACGTCTCCCCTGCCAAATATCCAAAAAATGTGAAATTTTTTATTGCAATAACTTTTGATCTAATTGAAATTTTGAAAAGCGCTACATGTATTCGTGATCAGCGTCGGATTTTACATAAGAAAATTGAGTTTGGTTGGAATAGGAGTTAGAAATTTTTTCCCTGTTCATGACGTCTCCCCTGCCAAATATCCAAAAAATGTGAAATTTTTTATTGCAATAACTTTTGATCTAATTGAAATTTTGAAAAGCGCTACATGTATTCGTGATCAGCGTCGGATTTTAAATAAGAAAATTGAGTTTGGTTGGAATAGGAGTTAGAAATTTTTTCCCTGTTCATGACGTCTCCCCTGCCAAATATCCAAAAAATGTGAAATTTTTTATTGCAATAACTTTTGATCTAATTGAAATTTTGAAAAGCGCTACATGTATTCGTGATCAGCGTCGGATTTTAAATAAGAAAATTGAGTTTGGTTGAATAGGAGTTAGAAATTTTTTCCCTGTTCATGACGTCTCCCCTGCCAAATATCCAAAAAATGTGAAATTTTTTATTGCAATAACTTTTGATCTAATTGAAATTTTGAAAAGCGCTACATGTATTCGTGATCAGCGTCGGATTTTAAATAAGAAAATTGAGTTTGGTTGGAATAGGAGTTAGAAATTTTTTCCCTGTTCATGACGTCTCCCCTGCCAAATATCCAAAAAATGTGAAATTTTTTATTGCAATAACTTTTGATCTAATTGAAATTTTGAAAAGCGCTACATGTATTCGTGATCAGCGTCGGATTTTAAATAAGAAAATTGAGTTTGGTTTGAATAGGAGTTAGAAATTTTTTCCCTGTTCATGACGTCTCCCCTGCCAAATATCCAAAAAATGTGAAATTTTTTATTGCAATAACTTTTGATCTAATTGAAATTTTGAAAAGCGCTACATGTATTCGTGATCAGCGTCGGATTTTACATAAGAAAATTGAGTTTGGTTGGAATAGGAGTTAGAAATTTTTTCCCTGTTCATGACGTCTCCCCTGCCAAATATCCAAAAAATGTGAAATTTTTTATTGCAATAACTTTTGATCTAATTGAAATTTTGAAAAGCGCTACATGTATTCGTGATCAGCGTCGGATTTTAAATAAGAAAATTGAGTTTGGTTGGAATAGGAGTTAGAAATTTTTTCCCTGTTCATGACGTCTCCCCTGCCAAATATCCAAAAAATGTGAAATTTTTTATTGCAATAACTTTTGATCTAATTGAAATTTTGAAAAGCGCTACATGTATTCGTGATCAGCGTCGGATTTTAAATAAGAAAATTGAGTTTGGTTTGAATAGGAGTTAGAAATTTTTTCCCTGTTCATGACGTCTCCCCTGCCAAATATCCAAAAAATGTGAAATTTTTTATTGCAATAACTTTTGATCTAATTGAAATTTTGAAAAGCGCTACATGTATTCGTGATCAGCGTCGGATTTTAAATAAGAAAATTGAGTTTGGTTGGAATAGGAGTTAGAAATTTTTTCCCTGTTCATGACGTCTCCCCTGCCAAATATCCAAAAAATGTGAAATTTTTTATTGCAATAACTTTTGATCTAATTGAAATTTTGAAAAGCGCTACATGTATTCGTGATCAGCGTCGGATTTTAAATAAGAAAATTGAGTTTGGTTGGAATAGGAGTTAGAAATTTTTTCCCTGTTCATGACGTCTCCCCTGCCAAATATCCAAAAAATGTGAAATTTTTTATTGCAATAACTTTTGATCTAATTGAAATTTTGAAAAGCGCTACATGTATTCGTGATCAGCGTCGGATTTTAAATAAGAAAATTGAGTTTGGTTTGAATAGGAGTTAGAAATTTTTTCCCTGTTCATGACGTCTCCCCTGCCAAATATCCAAAAAATGTGAAATTTTTTATTGCAATAACTTTTGATCTAATTGAAATTTTGAAAAGCGCTACATGTATTCGTGATCAGCGTCGGATTTTAAATAAGAAAATTGAGTTTGGTTGGAATAGGAGTTAGAAATTTTTTCCCTGTTCATGACGTCTCCCCTGCCAAATATCCAAAAAATGTGAAATTTTTTATTGCAATAACTTTTGATCTAATTGAAATTTTGAAAAGCGCTACATGTATTCGTGATCAGCGTCGGATTTTAAATAAGAAAATTGAGTTTGGTTGGAATAGGAGTTAGAAATTTTTTCCCTGTTCATGACGTCTCCCCTGCCAAATATCCAAAAAATGTGAAATTTTTTATTGCAATAACTTTTGATCTAATTGAAATTTTGAAAAGCGCTACATGTATTCGTGATCAGCGTCGGATTTTAAATAAGAAAATTGAGTTTGGTTTGAATAGGAGTTAGAAATTTTTTCCCTGTTCATGACGTCTCCCCTGCCAAATATCCAAAAAATGTGAAATTTTTTATTGCAATAACTTTTGATCTAATTGAAATTTTGAAAAGCGCTACATGTATTCGTGATCAGCGTCGGATTTTAAATAAGAAAATTGAGTTTGGTTTGAATAGGAGTTAGAAATTTTTTCCCTGTTCATGACGTCTCCCCTGCCAAATATCCAAAAAATGTGAAATTTTTTATTGCAATAACTTTTGATCTAATTGAAATTTTGAAAAGCGCTACATGTATTCGTGATCAGCGTCGGATTTTAAATAAGAAAATTGAGTTTGGTTGAATAGGAGTTAGAAATTTTTTCCCTGTTCATGACGTCTCCCCTGCCAAATATCCAAAAAATGTGAAATTTTTTATTGCAATAACTTTTGATCTAATTGAAATTTTGAAAAGCGCTACATGTATTCGTGATCAGCGTCGGATTTTAAATAAGAAAATTGAGTTTGGTTGAATAGGAGTTAGAAATTTTTTCCCTGTTCATGACGTCTCCCCTGCCAAATATCCAAAAAATGTGAAATTTTTTATTGCAATAACTTTTGATCTAATTGAAATTTTGAAAAGCGCTACATGTATTCGTGATCAGCGTCGGATTTTAAATAAGAAAATTGAGTTTGGTTGGAATAGGAGTTAGAAATTTTTTCCCTGTTCATGACGTCTCCCCTGCCAAATATCCAAAAAATGTGAAATTTTTTATTGCAATAACTTTTGATCTAATTGAAATTTTGAAAAGCGCTACATGTATTCGTGATCAGCGTCGGATTTTAAATAAGAAAATTGAGTTTGGTTGAATAGGAGTTAGAAATTTTTTCCCTGTTCATGACGTCTCCCCTGCCAAATATCCAAAAAATGTGAAATTTTTTATTGCAATAACTTTTGATCTAATTGAAATTTTGAAAAGCGCTACATGTATTCGTGATCAGCGTCGGATTTTAAATAAGAAAATTGAGTTTGGTTTGAATAGGAGTTAGAAATTTTTTCCCTGTTCATGACGTCTCCCCTGCCAAATATCCAAAAAATGTGAAATTTTTTATTGCAATAACTTTTGATCTAATTGAAATTTTGAAAAGCGCTACATGTATTCGTGATCAGCGTCGGATTTTAAATAAGAAAATTGAGTTTGGTTGAATAGGAGTTAGAAATTTTTTCCCTGTTCATGACGTCTCCCCTGCCAAATATCCAAAAAATGTGAAATTTTTTATTGCAATAACTTTTGATCTAATTGAAATTTTGAAAAGCGCTACATGTATTCGTGATCAGCGTCGGATTTTAAATAAGAAAATTGAGTTTGGTTGAATAGGAGTTAGAAATTTTTTCCCTGTTCATGACGTCTCCCCTGCCAAATATCCAAAAAATGTGAAATTTTTTATTGCAATAACTTTTGATCTAATTGAAATTTTGAAAAGCGCTACATGTATTCGTGATCAGCGTCGGATTTTAAATAAGAAAATTGAGTTTGGTTGAATAGGAGTTAGAAATTTTTTCCCTGTTCATGACGTCTCCCCTGCCAAATATCCAAAAAATGTGAAATTTTTTATTGCAATAACTTTTGATCTAATTGAAATTTTGAAAAGCGCTACATGTATTCGTGATCAGCGTCGGATTTTAAATAAGAAAATTGAGTTTGGTTGAATAGGAGTTAGAAATTTTTTCCCTGTTCATGACGTCTCCCCTGCCAAATATCCAAAAAATGTGAAATTTTTTATTGCAATAACTTTTGATCTAATTGAAATTTTGAAAAGCGCTACATGTATTCGTGATCAGCGTCGGATTTTAAATAAGAAAATTGAGTTTGGTTTGAATAGGAGTTAGAAATTTTTTCCCTGTTCATGACGTCTCCCCTGCCAAATATCCAAAAAATGTGAAATTTTTTATTGCAATAACTTTTGATCTAATTGAAATTTTGAAAAGCGCTACATGTATTCGTGATCAGCGTCGGATTTTAAATAAGAAAATTGAGTTTGGTTGGAATAGGAGTTAGAAATTTTTCCCCTGTTCATGACGTCTCCCCTGCCAAATATCCAAAAAATGTGAAATTTTTTATTGCAATAACTTTTGATCTAATTGAAATTTTGAAAAGCGCTACATGTATTCGTGATCAGCGTCGGATTTTAAATAAGAAAATTGAGTTTGGTTGAATAGGAGTTAGAAATTTTTTCCCTGTTCATGACGTCTCCCCTGCCAAATATCCAAAAAATGTGAAATTTTTTATTGCAATAACTTTTGATCTAATTGAAATTTTGAAAAGCGCTACATGTATTCGTGATCAGCGTCGGATTTTAAATAAGAAAATTGAGTTTGGTTGAATAGGAGTTAGAAATTTTTTCCCTGTTCATGACGTCTCCCCTGCCAAATATCCAAAAAATGTGAAATTTTTTATTGCAATAACTTTTGATCTAATTGAAATTTTGAAAAGCGCTACATGTATTCGTGATCAGCGTCGGATTTTAATAAGAAAATTGAGTTTGGTTGAATAGGAGTTAGAAATTTTTCCCTGTTCATGACGTCTCCCCTGCCAAATATCCAAAAAATGTGAAATTTTTTATTGCAATAACTTTTGATCTAATTGAAATTTTGAAAAGCGCTACATGTATTCGTGATCAGCGTCGGATTTTAAATAAGAAAATTGAGTTTGGTTGGAATAGGAGTTAGAAATTTTTTCCCTGTTCATGACGTCTCCCCTGCCAAATATCCAAAAAATGTGAAATTTTTTATTGCAATAACTTTTGATCTAATTGAAATTTTGAAAAGCGCTACATGTATTCGTGATCAGCGTCGGATTTTAAATAAGAAAATTGAGTTTGGTTTGAATAGGAGTTAGAAATTTTTCCCTGTTCATGACGTCTCCCCTGCCAAATATCCAAAAAATGTGAAATTTTTTATTGCAATAACTTTTGATCTAATTGAAATTTTGAAAAGCGCTACATGTATTCGTGATCAGCGTCGGATTTTACATAAGAAAATTGAGTTTGGTTGGAATAGGAGTTAGAAATTTTTTCCCTGTTCATGACGTCTCCCCTGCCAAATATCCAAAAAATGTGAAATTTTTTATTGCAATAACTTTTGATCTAATTGAAATTTTGAAAAGCGCTACATGTATTCGTGATCAGCGTCGGATTTTACATAAGAAAATTGAGTTTGGTTGGAATAGGAGTTAGAAATTTTTTCCCTGTTCATGACGTCTCCCCTGCCAAATATCCAAAAAATGTGAAAATTTTTTATTGCAATAACTTTTGATCTAATTGAAATTTTGAAAAGCGCTACATGTATTCGTGATCAGCGTCGGATTTTAAATAAGAAAATTGAGTTTGGTTGGAATAGGAGTTAGAAATTTTTTCCCTGTTCATGACGTCTCCCCTGCCAAATATCCAAAAAATGTGAAAATTTTTTATTGCAATAACTTTTGATCTAATTGAAATTTTGAAAAGCGCTACATGTATTCGTGATCAGCGTCGGATTTTAAATAAGAAAATTGAGTTTGGTTTGAATAGGAGTTAGAAATTTTTTCCCTGTTCATGACGTCTCCCCTGCCAAATATCCAAAAAAATGTGAAATTTTTTATTGCAATAACTTTTGATCTAATTGAAATTTTGAAAAGCGCTACATGTATTCGTGATCAGCGTCGGATTTTACATAAGAAAATTGAGTTTGGTTTGAATAGGAGTTAGAAATTTTTTCCCTGTTCATGACGTCTCCCCTGCCAAATATCCAAAAAATGTGAAATTTTTTTATTGCAATAACTTTTGATCTAATTGAAATTTTGAAAAGCGCTACATGTATTCGTGATCAGCGTCGGATTTTACATAAGAAAATTGAGTTTGGTTGAATAGGAGTTAGAAATTTTTTCCCTGTTCATGACGTCTCCCTGCCAAATATCCAAAAAAATGTGAAAAATTTTTTTATTGCCAATAACTTTTGATCTAATTGAAATTTTGAAAAGCGCTACATGTATTCGTGATCAGCGTCGGATTTTACATAAGAAAAATTGAGTTTGGTTTGAATAGGAGTTAGAAAATTTTTTCCCTGTTCATGACGTCTCCCCTGCCAAATATCCAAAAAATGTGAAATTTTTTATTGCAATAACTTTTGATCTAATTGAAATTTTGAAAAGCGCTACATGTATTCGTGATCAGCGTCGGATTTTACATAAGAAAAATTGAGTTTGGTTGGAATAGGAGTTAGAAATTTTTTTTCCCTGTTCATGACGTCTCCCCTGCCAAATATCCAAAAAAATGTGAAATTTTTTATTGCAATAACTTTTGATCTAATTGAAATTTTGAAAAGCGCTACATGTATTCGTGATCAGCGTCGGATTTTAAATAAGAAAATTGAGTTTGGTTTGAATAGGAGTTAGAAATTTTTTTCCCCTGTTCATGACGTCTCCCCTGCCAAAATATCCAAAAAATGTGAAATTTTTTTATTGCAATAACTTTTGATCTAATTGAAATTTTGAAAAGCGCTACATGTATTCGTGATCAGCGTCGGATTTTAAATAAAGAAAATTGAGTTTGGTTGGAATAGGAGTTTAGAAATTTTTCCCTGTTCATGACGTCTCCCCTGCCAAAATATCCAAAAAATGTGAAAATTTTTTATTGCAATAACTTTTGATCTAATTGAAATTTTTGAAAAAGCGCTACATGTATTCGTGATCAGCGTTCGATTTTACATAAGAAAATTGAGTTTGGTTGAATAGGAGTTAAAATTTTTTCCCTGTTCATGACGTCTCCCCTGCCAAATATCCAAAAAATGTGAAATTTTTTATTGCAATAACTTTTGATCTAATTGAAAATTTTGAAAAGCGCTACATGTATTCGTGATCAGCGTTCGGATTTTACATAAGAAAATTGAGTTTGGTTTGTAATAGGAGTTAGAAATTTTTTCCCTTTCAATGACGTCTCCCTGCCAAAATATCCAAAAAATGTAAATTTTTTATTGCAATAACTTTGATCTAATTGAAATTTTGAAAAGCGCTACATGTATTCGTGATCAGCGTCGGATTTTAAATAAGAAAATGAGTTTGTTTGAATAGGAGTTAGAAATTTTTCCCTGTTCATACGTCTCCCCTGCCAAATATCCAAAAAATGTGAAAATTTTTTATTGCAATAACTTTTGATCCAATTGAAATTTTAAAAGCGCTAATGTATTCGTGATCAGCGTCGGATTTTAAATAAGAAAATTGAGTTTGGTTTGAATAGGAGTTAGAAATTTTTTCCCTGTTTCATGACGTCTCCCTGCCAAATATCCAAAAAATGTGAAATTTTTTTATTTGCAATAACTTTTGATCTAATTGAAATTTTGAAAAGCGCTACATGTATTCGTGATCAGCGTCGGATTTTAAATAAGAAAATTGAGTTTTGGTTTGAATAGGAGTTAAAATTTTTTCCCTGTTCATGACGTCTCCCATGCCAAAATATCCAAAAAATGTGAAATTTTTTATTGCCAATAAACTTTTGATCTAATTGAAAATTTTAAAATCGCTACATGTATTCGTGATCAGCGTCGGATTTTAAATAAGAAAATTGAGTTTGGTTTGAATAGGAGTTAGAAATTTTTTCCCTGTTCATGACGTCTCCCCTGCCAAATATCCAAAAAATGTGAAATTTTTTTATTGCAATAACTTTTGATCTAATTGAAATTTTGAAAAAGAGGCTACATGTATTCGTGATCAGCGTCGGATTTTACATGAGAAAATTGAGTTTGGTTGGAATAGGAGTTAGAAATTTTTTTTCCCTGTTCATGACGTCTCCCCTTGCCAAATATCCAAAAAAATGTGAAATTTTTTATTGCAATAACTTTTGATCTAATTGAAATTTTGAAAAGCGCTACATGTATTCGTGATCAAGCGTCGGATTTTACATAAGAAAATTGAAGTTTGGTTTGAATAGGAGTTAGAAATTTTTTCCCTGTTTTCATTGACGTCTCCCCTTGCCAAATATCCAAAAAATTGTGAAAATTTTTTATTGCAATAACTTTTGATTCTAATTGAAATTTTGAAAAAAAGCGCTACATGTATTCGTGATCAGCGCGTCGGATTTTACATAAGAAAATTGAGTTTGGTTGGAATAGGAGTTAGAAATTTTTTCCCTGTTCATGACGTCTCCCTGCCAAATATCCAAAAAATGTGAAAATTTTTTATTGCAATAACTTTTGATCCTAATTGAAATTTTGAAAAGCGCTACATGTATTCGTGATCAGCGTCGGATTTTACATAAGAAAATTGAGTTTGGTTGGAATAGGAGTTAGAAATTTTTTCCCTGTTCATGACGTCTCCCCTGCCAAATATCCAAAAAATGTGAAATTTTTTATTGCAATAACTTTTGATCTAATTGAAATTTTGAAAAGCGCTACATGTATTCGTGATCAGCGTCGGATTTTACATAAGAAAATTGAGTTTGGTTGGAATAGGAGTTAGAAATTTTTTCCCTGTTCATGACGTCTCCCCTGCCAAATATCCAAAAAATGTGAAATTTTTTATTGCAATAACTTTTGATCTAATTGAAATTTTGAAAAGCGCTACATGTATTCGTGATCAGCGTCGGATTTTACATAAGAAAATTGAGTTTGGTTGGAATAGGAGTTAGAAATTTTTCCCTGTTCATGACGTCTCCCCTGCCAAATATCCAAAAAATGTGAAATTTTTTATTGCAATAACTTTTGATCTAATTGAAATTTTGAAAAGCGCTACATGTATTCGTGATCAGCGTCGGATTTTAATAAGAAAATTGAGTTTGGTTGGAATAGGAGTTAGAAATTTTTTCCCTGTTCATGACGTCTCCCCTGCCAAATATCCAAAAAATGTGAAATTTTTTATTGCAATAACTTTTGATCTAATTGAAATTTTGAAAAGCGCTACATGTATTCGTGATCAGCGTCGGATTTTACATAAGAAAATTGAGTTTGGTTGGAATAGGAGTTAGAAATTTTTTCCCTGTTCATGACGTCTCCCCTGCCAAATATCCAAAAAATGTGAAATTTTTTATTGCAATAACTTTTGATCTAATTGAAATTTTGAAAAGCGCTACATGTATTCGTGATCAGCGTCGGATTTTACATAAGAAAATTGAGTTTGGTTGGAATAGGAGTTAGAAATTTTTCCCTGTTCATGACGTCTCCCCTGCCAAATATCCAAAAAATGTGAAATTTTTTATTGCAATAACTTTTGATCTAATTGAAATTTTGAAAAGCGCTACATGTATTCGTGATCAGCGTCGGATTTTACATAAGAAAATTGAGTTTGGTTGGAATAGGAGTTAGAAATTTTTCCCTGTTCATGACGTCTCCCCTGCCAAATATCCAAAAAATGTGAAATTTTTTATTGCAATAACTTTTGATCTAATTGAAATTTTGAAAAGCGCTACATGTATTCGTGATCAGCGTCGGATTTTACATAAGAAAATTGAGTTTGGTTGGAATAGGAGTTAGAAATTTTTTCCCTGTTCATGACGTCTCCCCTGCCAAATATCCAAAAAATGTGAAATTTTTTATTGCAATAACTTTTGATCTAATTGAAATTTTGAAAAGCGCTACATGTATTCGTGATCAGCGTCGGATTTTACATAAGAAAATTGAGTTTGGTTGGAATAGGAGTTAGAAATTTTTTCCCTGTTCATGACGTCTCCCCTGCCAAATATCCAAAAAATGTGAAATTTTTTATTGCAATAACTTTTGATCTAATTGAAATTTTGAAAAGCGCTACATGTATTCGTGATCAGCGTCGGATTTTACATAAGAAAATTGAGTTTGGTTGGAATAGGAGTTAGAAATTTTTCCCTGTTCATGACGTCTCCCCTGCCAAATATCCAAAAAATGTGAAATTTTTTATTGCAATAACTTTTGATCTAATTGAAATTTTGAAAAGCGCTACATGTATTCGTGATCAGCGTCGGATTTTACATAAGAAAATTGAGTTTGGTTGGAATAGGAGTTAGAAATTTTTTCCCTGTTCATGACGTCTCCCCTGCCAAATATCCAAAAAATGTGAAATTTTTTATTGCAATAACTTTTGATCTAATTGAAATTTTGAAAAGCGCTACATGTATTCGTGATCAGCGTCGGATTTTACATAAGAAAATTGAGTTTGGTTGGAATAGGAGTTAGAAATTTTTTCCCTGTTCATGACGTCTCCCCTGCCAAATATCCAAAAAATGTGAAATTTTTTATTGCAATAACTTTTGATCTAATTGAAATTTTGAAAAGCGCTACATGTATTCGTGATCAGCGTCGGATTTTACATAAGAAAATTGAGTTTGGTTGGAATAGGAGTTAGAAATTTTTCCCTGTTCATGACGTCTCCCCTGCCAAATATCCAAAAAATGTGAAATTTTTTATTGCAATAACTTTTGATCTAATTGAAATTTTGAAAAGCGCTACATGTATTCGTGATCAGCGTCGGATTTTACATAAGAAAATTGAGTTTGGTTGGAATAGGAGTTAGAAATTTTTCCCTGTTCATGACGTCTCCCCTGCCAAATATCCAAAAAATGTGAAATTTTTTATTGCAATAACTTTTGATCTAATTGAAATTTTGAAAAGCGCTACATGTATTCGTGATCAGCGTCGGATTTTACATAAGAAAATTGAGTTTGGTTGGAATAGGAGTTAGAAATTTTTTCCCTGTTCATGACGTCTCCCCTGCCAAATATCCAAAAAATGTGAAATTTTTTATTGCAATAACTTTTGATCTAATTGAAATTTTGAAAAGCGCTACATGTATTCGTGATCAGCGTCGGATTTTACATAAGAAAATTGAGTTTGGTTGGAATAGGAGTTAGAAATTTTTCCCTGTTCATGACGTCTCCCCTGCCAAATATCCAAAAAATGTGAAATTTTTTATTGCAATAACTTTTGATCTAATTGAAATTTTGAAAAGCGCTACATGTATTCGTGATCAGCGTCGGATTTTACATAAGAAAATTGAGTTTGGTTGGAATAGGAGTTAGAAATTTTTTCCCTGTTCATGACGTCTCCCCTGCCAAATATCCAAAAAATGTGAAATTTTTTATTGCAATAACTTTTGATCTAATTGAAATTTTGAAAAGCGCTACATGTATTCGTGATCAGCGTCGGATTTTACATAAGAAAATTGAGTTTGGTTGGAATAGGAGTTAGAAATTTTTCCCTGTTCATGACGTCTCCCCTGCCAAATATCCAAAAAATGTGAAATTTTTTATTGCAATAACTTTTGATCTAATTGAAATTTTGAAAAGCGCTACATGTATTCGTGATCAGCGTCGGATTTTACATAAGAAAATTGAGTTTGGTTGGAATAGGAGTTAGAAATTTTTTCCCTGTTCATGACGTCTCCCTGCCAAATATCCAAAAAATGTGAAATTTTTTATTGCAATAACTTTTGATCTAATTGAAATTTTGAAAAGCGCTACATGTATTCGTGATCAGCGTCGGATTTTACATAAGAAAATTGAGTTTGGTTGGAATAGGAGTTAGAAATTTTTTCCCTGTTCATGACGTCTCCCCTGCCAAATATCCAAAAAATGTGAAATTTTTTATTGCAATAACTTTTGATCTAATTGAAATTTTGAAAAGCGCTACATGTATTCGTGATCAGCGTCGGATTTTACATAAGAAAATTGAGTTTGGTTGGAATAGGAGTTAGAAATTTTTTCCCTGTTCATGACGTCTCCCCTGCCAAATATCCAAAAAATGTGAAATTTTTTATTGCAATAACTTTTGATCTAATTGAAATTTTGAAAAGCGCTACATGTATTCGTGATCAGCGTCGGATTTTACATAAGAAAATTGAGTTTGGTTGGAATAGGAGTTAGAAATTTTTTCCCTGTTCATGACGTCTCCCCTGCCAAATATCCAAAAAATGTGAAATTTTTTATTGCAATAACTTTTGATCTAATTGAAATTTTGAAAAGCGCTACATGTATTCGTGATCAGCGTCGGATTTTACATAAGAAAATTGAGTTTGGTTGGAATAGGAGTTAGAAATTTTTTCCCTGTTCATGACGTCTCCCCTGCCAAATATCCAAAAAATGTGAAATTTTTTATTGCAATAACTTTTGATCTAATTGAAATTTTGAAAAGCGCTACATGTATTCGTGATCAGCGTCGGATTTTACATAAGAAAATTGAGTTTGGTTGGAATAGGAGTTAGAAATTTTTCCCTGTTCATGACGTCTCCCCTGCCAAATATCCAAAAAATGTGAAATTTTTTATTGCAATAACTTTTGATCTAATTGAAATTTTGAAAAGCGCTACATGTATTCGTGATCAGCGTCGGATTTTACATAAGAAAATTGAGTTTGGTTGGAATAGGAGTTAGAAATTTTTTCCCTGTTCATGACGTCTCCCCTGCCAAATATCCAAAAAATGTGAAATTTTTTATTGCAATAACTTTTGATCTAATTGAAATTTTGAAAAGCGCTACATGTATTCGTGATCAGCGTCGGATTTTACATAAGAAAATTGAGTTTGGTTGGAATAGGAGTTAGAAATTTTTTCCCTGTTCATGACGTCTCCCCTGCCAAATATCCAAAAAATGTGAAATTTTTTATTGCAATAACTTTTGATCTAATTGAAATTTTGAAAAGCGCTACATGTATTCGTGATCAGCGTCGGATTTTACATAAGAAAATTGAGTTTGGTTGGAATAGGAGTTAGAAATTTTTCCCTGTTCATGACGTCTCCCCTGCCAAATATCCAAAAAATGTGAAATTTTTTATTGCAATAACTTTTGATCTAATTGAAATTTTGAAAAGCGCTACATGTATTCGTGATCAGCGTCGGATTTTACATAAGAAAATTGAGTTTGGTTGGAATAGGAGTTAGAAATTTTTCCCTGTTCATGACGTCTCCCCTGCCAAATATCCAAAAAATGTGAAATTTTTTATTGCAATAACTTTTGATCTAATTGAAATTTTGAAAAGCGCTACATGTATTCGTGATCAGCGTCGGATTTTACATAAGAAAATTGAGTTTGGTTGGAATAGGAGTTAGAAATTTTTCCCTGTTCATGACGTCTCCCCTGCCAAATATCCAAAAAATGTGAAATTTTTTATTGCAATAACTTTTGATCTAATTGAAATTTTGAAAAGCGCTACATGTATTCGTGATCAGCGTCGGATTTTACATAAGAAAATTGAGTTTGGTTGGAATAGGAGTTAGAAATTTTTCCCTGTTCATGACGTCTCCCCTGCCAAATATCCAAAAAATGTGAAATTTTTTATTGCAATAACTTTTGATCTAATTGAAATTTTGAAAAGCGCTACATGTATTCGTGATCAGCGTCGGATTTTACATAAGAAAATTGAGTTTGGTTGGAATAGGAGTTAGAAATTTTTCCCTGTTCATGACGTCTCCCCTGCCAAATATCCAAAAAATGTGAAATTTTTTATTGCAATAACTTTTGATCTAATTGAAATTTTGAAAAGCGCTACATGTATTCGTGATCAGCGTCGGATTTTACATAAGAAAATTGAGTTTGGTTGGAATAGGAGTTAGAAATTTTTCCTGTTCATGACGTCTCCCCTGCCAAATATCCAAAAAATGTGAAATTTTTTATTGCAATAACTTTTGATCTAATTGAAATTTTGAAAAGCGCTACATGTATTCGTGATCAGCGTCGGATTTTACATAAGAAAATTGAGTTTGGTTGGAATAGGAGTTAGAAATTTTTCCCTGTTCATGACGTCTCCCCTGCCAAATATCCAAAAAATGTGAAATTTTTTATTGCAATAACTTTTGATCTAATTGAAATTTTGAAAAGCGCTACATGTATTCGTGATCAGCGTCGGATTTTACATAAGAAAATTGAGTTTGGTTGGAATAGGAGTTAGAAATTTTTCCTGTTCATGACGTCTCCCCTGCCAAATATCCAAAAAATGTGAAATTTTTTATTGCAATAACTTTTGATCTAATTGAAATTTTGAAAAGCGCTACATGTATTCGTGATCAGCGTCGGATTTTACATAAGAAAATTGAGTTTGGTTGGAATAGGAGTTAGAAATTTTTTCCTGTTCATGACGTCTCCCCTGCCAAATATCCAAAAAATGTGAAATTTTTTATTGCAATAACTTTTGATCTAATTGAAATTTTGAAAAGCGCTACATGTATTCGTGATCAGCGTCGGATTTTACATAAGAAAATTGAGTTTGGTTGGAATAGGAGTTAGAAATTTTTCCTGTTCATGACGTCTCCCCTGCCAAATATCCAAAAAATGTGAAATTTTTTATTGCAATAACTTTTGATCTAATTGAAATTTTGAAAAGCGCTACATGTATTCGTGATCAGCGTCGGATTTTACATAAGAAAATTGAGTTTGGTTGGAATAGGAGTTAGAAATTTTTCCGTGTTCATGACGTCTCCCCTGCCAAATATCCAAAAAATGTGAAATTTTTTATTGCAATAACTTTTGATCTAATTGAAATTTTGAAAAGCGCTACATGTATTCGTGATCAGCGTCGGATTTTACAAGAAAATTGAGTTTGGTTGGAATAGGAGTTAGAAATTTTTCCTGTTCATGACGTCTCCCCTGCCAAATATCCAAAAAATGTGAAATTTTTTATTGCAATAACTTTTGATCTAATTGAAATTTTGAAAAGCGCTACATGTATTCGTGATCAGCGTCGGATTTTACATAAGAAAATTGAGTTTGGTTGGAATAGGAGTTAGAAATTTTTCCTGTTCATGACGTCTCCCCTGCCAAATATCCAAAAAATGTGAAATTTTTTATTGCAATAACTTTTGATCTAATTGAAATTTTGAAAAGCGCTACATGTATTCGTGATCAGCGTCGGATTTTACATAAGAAAATTGAGTTTGGTTGGAATAGGAGTTAGAAATTTTTCCTGTTCATGACGTCTCCCCTGCCAAATATCCAAAAAATGTGAAATTTTTTATTGCAATAACTTTTGATCTAATTGAAATTTTGAAAAGCGCTACATGTATTCGTGATCAGCGTCGGATTTTACAAGAAAATTGAGTTTGGTTGGAATAGGAGTTAGAAATTTTTCCGTGTTCATGACGTCTCCCCTGCCAAATATCCAAAAAATGTGAAATTTTTTATTGCAATAACTTTTGATCTAATTGAAATTTTGAAAAGCGCTACATGTATTCGTGATCAGCGTCGGATTTTACATAAGAAAATTGAGTTTGGTTGGAATAGGAGTTAGAAATTTTTCCTGTTCATGACGTCTCCCCTGCCAAATATCCAAAAAATGTGAAATTTTTTATTGCAATAACTTTTGATCTAATTGAAATTTTGAAAAGCGCTACATGTATTCGTGATCAGCGTCGGATTTTACATAAGAAAATTGAGTTTGGTTGGAATAGGAGTTAGAAATTTTTCCGTGTTCATGACGTCTCCCCTGCCAAATATCCAAAAAATGTGAAATTTTTTATTGCAATAACTTTTGATCTAATTGAAATTTTGAAAAGCGCTACATGTATTCGTGATCAGCGTCGGATTTTACATAAGAAAATTGAGTTTGGTTGGAATAGGAGTTAGAAATTTTTCCTGTTCATGACGTCTCCCCTGCCAAATATCCAAAAAATGTGAAATTTTTTATTGCAATAACTTTTGATCTAATTGAAATTTTGAAAAGCGCTACATGTATTCGTGATCAGCGTCGGATTTTACACAAGAAAATTGAGTTTGGTTGGAATAGGAGTTAGAAATTTTTCCTGTTCATGACGTCTCCCCTGCCAAATATCCAAAAAATGTGAAATTTTTTATTGCAATAACTTTTGATCTAATTGAAATTTTGAAAAGCGCTACATGTATTCGTGATCAGCGTCGGATTTTACACAAGAAAATTGAGTTTGGTTGGAATAGGAGTTAGAAATTTTTCCTGTTCATGACGTCTCCCCTGCCAAATATCCAAAAAATGTGAAATTTTTTATTGCAATAACTTTTGATCTAATTGAAATTTTGAAAAGCGCTACATGTATTCGTGATCAGCGTCGGATTTTACAAGAAAATTGAGTTTGGTTGGAATAGGAGTTAGAAATTTTTCCTGTTCATGACGTCTCCCCTGCCAAATATCCAAAAAATGTGAAATTTTTTATTGCAATAACTTTTGATCTAATTGAAATTTTGAAAAGCGCTACATGTATTCGTGATCAGCGTCGGATTTTACACAAGAAAATTGAGTTTGGTTGGAATAGGAGTTAGAAATTTTTCCGTGTTCATGACGTCTCCCCTGCCAAATATCCAAAAAATGTGAAATTTTTTATTGCAATAACTTTTGATCTAATTGAAATTTTGAAAAGCGCTACATGTATTCGTGATCAGCGTCGGATTTTACATAAGAAAATTGAGTTTGGTTGGAATAGGAGTTAGAAATTTTTCCTGTTCATGACGTCTCCCCTGCCAAATATCCAAAAAATGTGAAATTTTTTATTGCAATAACTTTTGATCTAATTGAAATTTTGAAAAGCGCTACATGTATTCGTGATCAGCGTCGGATTTTACATAAGAAAATTGAGTTTGGTTGGAATAGGAGTTAGAAATTTTTCCTGTTCATGACGTCTCCCCTGCCAAATATCCAAAAAATGTGAAATTTTTTATTGCAATAACTTTTGATCTAATTGAAATTTTGAAAAGCGCTACATGTATTCGTGATCAGCGTCGGATTTTACACAAGAAAATTGAGTTTGGTTGGAATAGGAGTTAGAAATTTTTCCGTGTTCATGACGTCTCCCCTGCCAAATATCCAAAAAATGTGAAATTTTTTATTGCAATAACTTTTGATCTAATTGAAATTTTGAAAAGCGCTACATGTATTCGTGATCAGCGTCGGATTTTACACAAGAAAATTGAGTTTGGTTGGAATAGGAGTTAGAAATTTTTCCGTGTTCATGACGTCTCCCCTGCCAAATATCCAAAAAATGTGAAATTTTTTATTGCAATAACTTTTGATCTAATTGAAATTTTGAAAAGCGCTACATGTATTCGTGATCAGCGTCGGATTTTACATAAGAAAATTGAGTTTGGTTGGAATAGGAGTTAGAAATTTTTCCTGTTCATGACGTCTCCCCTGCCAAATATCCAAAAAATGTGAAATTTTTTATTGCAATAACTTTTGATCTAATTGAAATTTTGAAAAGCGCTACATGTATTCGTGATCAGCGTCGGATTTTACATAAGAAAATTGAGTTTGGTTGGAATAGGAGTTAGAAATTTTTCCGTGTTCATGACGTCTCCCCTGCCAAATATCCAAAAAATGTGAAATTTTTTATTGCAATAACTTTTGATCTAATTGAAATTTTGAAAAGCGCTACATGTATTCGTGATCAGCGTCGGATTTTACATAAGAAAATTGAGTTTGGTTGGAATAGGAGTTAGAAATTTTTCCGTGTTCATGACGTCTCCCCTGCCAAATATCCAAAAAATGTGAAATTTTTTATTGCAATAACTTTTGATCTAATTGAAATTTTGAAAAGCGCTACATGTATTCGTGATCAGCGTCGGATTTTACATAAGAAAATTGAGTTTGGTTGGAATAGGAGTTAGAAATTTTTCCTGTTCATGACGTCTCCCCTGCCAAATATCCAAAAAATGTGAAATTTTTTATTGCAATAACTTTTGATCTAATTGAAATTTTGAAAAGCGCTACATGTATTCGTGATCAGCGTCGGATTTTACATCAAAAAATTGAGTTTGGTTGGAATGCGAGTTAGAAATGTTTTTCCGTGTTCATGACGTCTCCCCTGCCAAATATCCAAAAAATGTGAAAATTTTTTATTGCAATAACTTTTGATCTAATTGAAATTTTGAAAAGCGCTACATGTATTCGTGATCAGCGTCGGATTTTACATCAAGAAAATTGAGTTTGGTTGGAATAGGAGTTAGAAATTTTTTCCGTGTTCATGACGTCTCCCCTGCCAAATATCCAAAAAATGTGAAATTTTTTATTGCAATAACTTTTGATCTAATTGAAATTTTGAAAAGCGCTACATGTATTCGTGATCAGCGTCGGATTTTACATCAGAAAATTGAGTTTGGTTGGAATAGGAGTTAGAAATTTTTCCGTGTTCATGACGTCTCCCCTGCCAAATATCCAAAAAATGTGAAAATGTTTTATTGCAATAACTTTTGATCTAATTGAAATTTTGAAAAGCGCTACATGTATTCGTGATCAGCGTCGGATTTTACATAAGAAAATTGAGTTTGGTTGGAATAGGAGTTAGAAAATTTTTTCCGTGTTCATGACGTCTCCCCTGCCAAATATCCAAAAAATGTGAAATTTTTTATTGCAATAACTTTTGATCTAATTGAAATTTGAAAAGCGCTACATGTATTCGTGATCAGCGTCGGATTTTACAAAGAAAATTGAGTTTGGTTGGAATAGGAGTTAGAAATGTTTTCCTGTTCATGACGTCTCCCCTGCCAAATATCCAAAAAATGTGAAATTTTTTATTGCAATAACTTTTGATCTAATTGAAATTTTGAAAGCGCTACATGTATTCGTGATCAGCGTCGGATTTTACACAAGAAAATTGAGTTTGTTGGAATCGGAGTTAGAAATTTTTCCGTGTTCATGACGTCTCCCCTGCCAAATATCCAAAAAATGTGAAATTTTTTTATTGCAATAACTTTTGATCTAATTGAAATTTTGAAAAGCGCTACATGTATTCGTGATCAGCGTCGGATTTACACAAGAAAATTGAGTTTGGTTGGAATAGGAGTTAGAAATTTTTTCCGTGTTCATGACGTCTCCCCTGCCAAATATACAAAAAATGTGAAATTTTTTTATTGCAATAACTTTTGATCTAATTGAAATTTTGAAAAGCGCTACATGTATTCGTGATCAGCGTCGGATTTTACATCAGAAAAATTGAGTTTGGTTGGAATCGGAGTTAGAAATTTTTCCGTGTTCACGACGTCTCCCCTGCCAAATATCCAAAAAATGTGAAATTTTTTTATTGCAATAACTTTTGATCTAATTGAAATTTTGAAAAGCGCTACATGTATTCGTGATCAGCGTCGGATTTTACACAAGAAAATTGAGTTTGGTTGGAATAGGAGTTAGAAATGTTTTCCGTGTTCACGACGTCTCCCCTGCCAAATATCCAAAAAAATGTGAAAATTTTTATTGCAATAACTTTTGATCTAATTGAAATTTTGAAAAGCGCTACATGTATTCGTGATCAGCGTCGGATTTTACATCAAGAAAATTGAGTTTGTTTGGAATAGGAGTTAGAAATTTTTCCGTGTTCACGACGTCTCCCTGCCAAATATCCAAAAATGTGAAAAATTTTATTGCAATAACTTTTGATCTAATTGAAATTTTGAAAAAGCGCTACATGTATTCGTGATCAGCGTCGGATTTTACACAAGAAAATTGAGTTTGGTTGGAATAGGAGTTAGAAATTTTTTTCCGTGTTCATGACGTCTCCCCTGCCAAATATCCAAAAAATGTGAAATTTTTTATTGCAATAACTTTTGATCTAATTGAAATTTTGAAAAGCGCTACATGTATTCGTGATCAGCGTCGGATTTTACACAAGAAAATTGAGTTTGGTTGGAATGGAGTTAGAAATTTTTCCGTGTTCATGACGTCTCCCCTGCCAAATATCCAAAAAATGTGAAATTTTTTTATTGCAATAACTTTTGATCTAATTGAAATTTTGAAAAGCGCTACATGTATTCGTGATCAGCGTCGGATTTTACACAAGAAAATTGAGTTTGGTTGGAAATAGGAGTTAGAAATGTTTTCCGTGTTCATGACGTCTCCCCTGCCAAATATCCAAAAAATGTGAAAATTTTTTATTGCAATAACTTTTGATCTAATTGAAATTTTTAAAAGCGCTACATGTATTCGTGATCAGCGTCGGATTTTACACAAGAAAATTGAGTTTGGTTGGAATAGGAGTTAGAAATTTTTTCCGTGTTCACGACGTCTCCCCTGCCAAATATCCAAAAATGTGAAATTTTTTATTGCAATAACTTTTGATCTAATTGAAATTTTGAAAAGCGCTACATGTATTCGTGATCAGCGTCGGATTTTACACAAGAAAATTGAGTTTGGTTGGAATCGGAGTTAGAAATTTTTCCGTGTTCACGACGTCTCCCCTGCCAAATATCCAAAAAATGTGAAATTTTTTATTTGCAATAACTTTGATCTAATTGAAATTTTGAAAAGCGCTACATGTATTCGTGATCAGCGTCGGATTTTACATAAGAAAATTGAGTTTGGTTGGAATAGGAGTTAGAAATTTTTTCCGTGTTCATGACGTCTCCCCTGCCAAATATCCAAAAAATGTGAAAATTTTTTATTGCAATAACTTTGATCTAATTGAAATTTTGAAAAGCGCTACATGTATTCGTGATCAGCGTCGGATTTTACATAAGAAAATTGAGTTTGGTTGGAATAGGAGTTAGAAATGTTTTTCCGTGTTCATGACGTCTCCCCTGCCAAATATCAAAAAAATGTGAAATTTTTTATTGCAATAACTTTTGATCTAATTGAAATTTTGAAAAGCGCTACATGTATTCGTGATCAGCGTCGGATTTTACACAAGAAAATTGAGTTTGGTTGGAATCGGAGTTAGAAATGTTTTCCGTGTTCATGACGTCTCCCCTGCCAAATATCCAAAAAATGTGAAATTTTTTTTATTGCAATAACTTTTGATCTAATTGAAATTTTGAAAAGCGCTACATGTATTCGTGATCAGCGTCGGATTTTACACAAGAAAAATTGAGTTTGGTTGGAATAGGAGTTAGAAATGTTTTCCGTGTTCATGACGTCTCCCCTGCAAATATCAAAAAATGTGAAATTTTTTTATTGCAATAACTTTTGATCTAATTGAAATTTTGAAAAGCGCTACATGTATTCGTGATCAGCGTCGGATTTTACACAAGAAAATTGAGTTTGGTTGGAATCGGAGTTAGAAATTTTTTCCGTGTTCACGACGTCTCCCCTGCCAAATATCCAAAAAATGTGAAATTTTTTATTGCAATAACTTTTGATCTAATTGAAATTTTGAAAAGCGCTACATGTATTCGTGATCAGCGTCGGATTTTACATCAGAAAATTGAGTTTGGTTGGAATAGGAGTTAGAAATTTTTTCCGTGTTCATGACGTCTCCCCTGCCAATATCCAAAAAATGTGAAAATTTTTATTGCAATAACTTTTGATCTAATTGAAATTTTGAAAAAGCGCTACATGTATTCGTGATCAGCGTCGGATTTTACACAAGAAAATTGAGTTTGGTTGGAATGCGAAGTTAGAAATGTTTTCCGTGTTCATGACGTCTCCCCTGCCAAATATCCAAAAAAAATGTGAAATTTTTTATTGCAATAACTTTTGATCTAATTGAAATTTTGAAAAAGCGCTACATGTATTCGTGATCAGCGTCGGATTTTACACAAGAAAATTGAGTTTGGTTGGAATCGGAGTAGAAATTTTTTCCCTGTTCACGACGTCTCCCCTCGCCAAATATCCAAAAAATGTGAAAATTTTTTATTGCAATAACTTTTGATCTAATTGAAATTTTGAAAAGCGCTACATGTATTCGTGATCAGCTCGGATTTTACACAAGAAAATTGAGTTTGGTTGGAATAGGAGTTAGAAATTTTTTCCGTGTTCAGACGTCTCCCCTGCCAAATATCCAAAAAATGTGAAATTTTTTATTGCAATAACTTTTGATCTAATTGAAATTTTGAAAAGCGCTACATGTATTCGTGATCAGCGTCGGATTTTACATAGAAAATTGAGTTTGGTTGGAATACGGAGTTAGAAATTTTTTCCGTGTTCATGACGTCTCCCTGCCAAATATCCAAAAAATGTGAAATTTTTTATTGCAATAACTTTTGATCTAATTGAAATTTTGAAAAGCGCTACATGTATTCGTGATCAGCGTCGGATTTTTACACAAGAAAATGGAGTTTGGTTGGAATAGGAGTTAGAAATTTTTTCCCTGTTCATGACGTCTCCCCTGCCAAATATCCAAAAAATGTGAAAGTTTTTTATTGCAATAACTTTTGATCTAATTGAAATTTTGAAAAGCGCTACATGTATTCGTGATCAGCGTCGGATTTTACATCAAGAAAGATTGAGTTTGGTTGGAATAGGAGTTAGAAATGTTTTTCCGTGTTCATGACGTCTCCCCTGCCAAATATCCAAAAATGTGAAATTTTTTATTGCAATAACTTTTGATCTAATTGAAATTTTGAAAAGCGCTACATGTATTCGTGATCAGCGTCGGATTTTACACAAGAAAATTGAGTTTGGTTGGAATACGAGTTAGAAATTTTTTTTCGTGTTCACGACGTCTCCCCTGCCAAATATCCAAAAAATGTGAAATTTTTTATTGCAATAACTTTTGATCTAATTGAAATTTTGAAAAGCGCTACATGTATTCGTGATCAGCGTCGGATTTTACACAAGAAAATTGAGTTTGGTTGGAATAGGAGTTAGAAATTTTTCCGTGTTCATGACGTCTCCCCTGCCAAATATCCAAAAAATGTGAAATTTTTTATTGCAATAACTTTTGATCTAATTGAAATTTTGAAAAGCGCTACATGTATTCGTGATCAGCGTCGGATTTTACAAGAAAATTGAGTTTGGTTGGAATAGGAGTTAGAAATTTTTCCGTGTTCATGACGTCTCCCCTGCCAAATATCCAAAAAATGTGAAATTTTTTATTGCAATAACTTTTGATCTAATTGAAATTTTGAAAAGCGCTACATGTATTCGTGATCAGCGTCGGATTTTACACAAGAAAATTGAGTTTGGTTGGAATAGGAGTTAGAAATTTTTCCGTGTTCATGACGTCTCCCCTGCCAAATATCCAAAAAATGTGAAATTTTTTATTGCAATAACTTTTGATCTAATTGAAATTTTGAAAAGCGCTACATGTATTCGTGATCAGCGTCGGATTTTACACAAGAAAATTGAGTTTGGTTGGAATAGGAGTTAGAAATTTTTCCGTGTTCATGACGTCTCCCCTGCCAAATATCCAAAAAATGTGAAATTTTTTATTGCAATAACTTTTGATCTAATTGAAATTTTGAAAAGCGCTACATGTATTCGTGATCAGCGTCGGATTTTACACAAGAAAATTGAGTTTGGTTGGAATAGGAGTTAGAAATTTTTCCGTGTTCATGACGTCTCCCCTGCCAAATATCCAAAAAATGTGAAATTTTTTATTGCAATAACTTTTGATCTAATTGAAATTTTGAAAAGCGCTACATGTATTCGTGATCAGCGTCGGATTTTACAAGAAAATTGAGTTTGGTTGGAATAGGAGTTAGAAATTTTTCCGTGTTCATGACGTCTCCCCTGCCAAATATCCAAAAAATGTGAAATTTTTTATTGCAATAACTTTTGATCTAATTGAAATTTTGAAAAGCGCTACATGTATTCGTGATCAGCGTCGGATTTTACACAAGAAAATTGAGTTTGGTTGGAATAGGAGTTAGAAATTTTTCCGTGTTCATGACGTCTCCCCTGCCAAATATCCAAAAAATGTGAAATTTTTTATTGCAATAACTTTTGATCTAATTGAAATTTTGAAAAGCGCTACATGTATTCGTGATCAGCGTCGGATTTTACACAAGAAAATTGAGTTTGGTTGGAATAGGAGTTAGAAATTTTTCCGTGTTCATGACGTCTCCCCTGCCAAATATCCAAAAAATGTGAAATTTTTTATTGCAATAACTTTTGATCTAATTGAAATTTTGAAAAGCGCTACATGTATTCGTGATCAGCGTCGGATTTTACAAGAAAATTGAGTTTGGTTGGAATAGGAGTTAGAAATTTTTCCGTGTTCATGACGTCTCCCCTGCCAAATATCCAAAAAATGTGAAATTTTTTATTGCAATAACTTTTGATCTAATTGAAATTTTGAAAAGCGCTACATGTATTCGTGATCAGCGTCGGATTTTACACAAGAAAATTGAGTTTGGTTGGAATAGGAGTTAGAAATTTTTCCGTGTTCATGACGTCTCCCCTGCCAAATATCCAAAAAATGTGAAATTTTTTATTGCAATAACTTTTGATCTAATTGAAATTTTGAAAAGCGCTACATGTATTCGTGATCAGCGTCGGATTTTACACAAGAAAATTGAGTTTGGTTGGAATAGGAGTTAGAAATTTTCCGTGTTCATGACGTCTCCCCTGCCAAATATCCAAAAAATGTGAAATTTTTTATTGCAATAACTTTTGATCTAATTGAAATTTTGAAAAGCGCTACATGTATTCGTGATCAGCGTCGGATTTTACACAAGAAAATTGAGTTTGGTTGGAATAGGAGTTAGAAATTTTTCCGTGTTCATGACGTCTCCCCTGCCAAATATCCAAAAAATGTGAAATTTTTTATTGCAATAACTTTTGATCTAATTGAAATTTTGAAAAGCGCTACATGTATTCGTGATCAGCGTCGGATTTTACACAAGAAAATTGAGTTTGGTTGGAATAGGAGTTAGAAATTTTTCCGTGTTCATGACGTCTCCCCTGCCAAATATCCAAAAAATGTGAAATTTTTTATTGCAATAACTTTTGATCTAATTGAAATTTTGAAAAGCGCTACATGTATTCGTGATCAGCGTCGGATTTTACACAAGAAAATTGAGTTTGGTTGGAATAGGAGTTAGAAATTTTTCCGTGTTCATGACGTCTCCCCTGCCAAATATCCAAAAAATGTGAAATTTTTTATTGCAATAACTTTTGATCTAATTGAAATTTTGAAAAGCGCTACATGTATTCGTGATCAGCGTCGGATTTTACAAGAAAATTGAGTTTGGTTGGAATAGGAGTTAGAAATTTTTCCGTGTTCATGACGTCTCCCCTGCCAAATATCCAAAAAATGTGAAATTTTTTATTGCAATAACTTTTGATCTAATTGAAATTTTGAAAAGCGCTACATGTATTCGTGATCAGCGTCGGATTTTACACAAGAAAATTGAGTTTGGTTGGAATAGGAGTTAGAAATTTTTCCGTGTTCATGACGTCTCCCCTGCCAAATATCCAAAAAATGTGAAATTTTTTATTGCAATAACTTTTGATCTAATTGAAATTTTGAAAAGCGCTACATGTATTCGTGATCAGCGTCGGATTTTACATAAGAAAATTGAGTTTGGTTGGAATAGGAGTTAGAAATTTTTCCGTGTTCATGACGTCTCCCCTGCCAAATATCCAAAAAATGTGAAATTTTTTATTGCAATAACTTTTGATCTAATTGAAATTTTGAAAAGCGCTACATGTATTCGTGATCAGCGTCGGATTTTACATAAGAAAATTGAGTTTGGTTGGAATAGGAGTTAGAAATTTTTCCGTGTTCATGACGTCTCCCCTGCCAAATATCCAAAAAATGTGAAATTTTTTATTGCAATAACTTTTGATCTAATTGAAATTTTGAAAAGCGCTACATGTATTCGTGATCAGCGTCGGATTTTACAAGAAAATTGAGTTTGGTTGGAATAGGAGTTAGAAATTTTTCCGTGTTCATGACGTCTCCCCTGCCAAATATCCAAAAAATGTGAAATTTTTTATTGCAATAACTTTTGATCTAATTGAAATTTTGAAAAGCGCTACATGTATTCGTGATCAGCGTCGGATTTTACATAAGAAAATTGAGTTTGGTTGGAATAGGAGTTAGAAATTTTTCCGTGTTCATGACGTCTCCCCTGCCAAATATCCAAAAAATGTGAACATTTTTTATTGCAATAACTTTTGATCTAATTGAAATTTTGAAAAGCGCTACATGTATTCGTGATCAGCGTCGGATTTTACATCAAGAAAATGAGTTTGGTTGAAATCGGAGTTAGAAATTTTTTCCCTGTTCATGACGTCTCCCCTGCCAAATATCCAAAAAATGTGAAATTTTTTATTGCAATAACTTTTGATCTAATTGAAATTTTGAAAAGCGCTACATGTATTCGTGATCAGCGTCGGATTTACACAAGAAAATTGAGTTTGGTTGGAATACGGAGTTAGAAATTTTTTCCCTGTTCATGACGTCTCCCCTGCCAAATATACAAAAAATGTGAAATTTTTTATTGCAATAACTTTTGATCTAATTGAAATTTGAAAAAGCGCTACATGTATTCGTTGATCAGCGTCGGATTTTACATCAGAAAATTGAGTTTGTGGAATCGAGTTTAGAAATTTTTTCCGTGTTCACGACGTCTCCCCTGCCAAATATCCAAAAAATGTGAAATTTTTTATTGCAATAACTTTTGATCTAATTGAAATTTTGAAAAGCGCTACATGTATTCGTGATCAGCGTCGGATTTTACATAAGAA
>BMAO01000340.1:0-14792 GCA_019973975.1 Trichonephila clavata | reverse complement strand
TAACTTTTGATCTAATTGAAATTTTGAAAAGCGCTACATGTATTCGCGATCAGCGTCGGATTTTACATCAGAAAATAGAGTTTGGTTGGAATAGGAGTTAGAAATTTTTTCCCTGTTCATGACGTCTCCCTGCCAAATATCCAAGAAATGTGAAAATTTTTATTGCAATAACTTTTGATCTAATTGAAATTTTGAAAAGCGCTACATGTATTCGCGATCAGCGTCGGATTTTACATCAGAAAATAGAGTTTGGTTGGAATAGGAGTTAGAAATTTTTTCCCTGTTCATGACGTCTCCCTGCCAAATATCCAAGAAATGTGAAAATTTCTTATTGCAATAACTTTTGATCTAATTGAAATTTTGAAAAGCGCTACATGTATTCGCGATCAGCGTCGGATTTTACATCAGAAAATAGAGTTTGGTTGGAATAGGAGTTAGAAATTTTTTCCCTGTTCATGACGTCTCCCTGCCAAATATCCAAAAATGTGAAAATTTTTATTGCAATAACTTTTGATCTAATTGAAATTTTGAAAAGCGCTACATGTATTCGCGATCAGCGTCGGATTTTACATCAGAAAATAGAGTTTGGTTGGAATAGGAGTTAGAAATTTTTTCCCTGTTCATGACGTCTCCCTGCCAAATATCCAAGAAATGTGAAAATTTTTATTGCAATAACTTTTGATCTAATTGAAATTTTGAAAAGCGCTACATGTATTCGCGATCAGCGTCGGATTTTACATCAGAAAATAGAGTTTGGTTGGAATAGGAGTTAGAAATTTTTTCCCTGTTCATGACGTCTCCCTGCCAAATATCCAAGAAATGTGAAAATTTTTATTGCAATAACTTTTGATCTAATTGAAATTTTGAAAAGCGCTACATGTATTCGCGATCAGCGTCGGATTTTACATCAGAAAATAGAGTTTGGTTGGAATAGGAGTTAGAAATTTTTTCCCTGTTCATGACGTCTCCCCTGCCAAATATCCAAGAAATGTGAAAATTTCTTATTGCAATAACTTTTGATCTAATTGAAATTTTGAAAAGCGCTACATGTATTCGCGATCAGCGTCGGATTTTACATCAGAAAATAGAGTTTGGTTGGAATAGGAGTTAGAAATTTTTTCCCTGTTCATGACGTCTCCCTGCCAAATATCCAAAAATGTGAAAATTTTTATTGCAATAACTTTTGATCTAATTGAAATTTTGAAAAGCGCTACATGTATTCGTGATCAGCGTCGGATTTACATCAGAAAATAGAGTTTGGTTGGAATAGGAGTTAGAAATTTTTTCCCTGTTCATGACGTCTCCCTGCCAAATATCCAAGAAATGTGAAAATTTCTTATTGCAATAACTTTTGATCTAATTGAAATTTTGAAAAGCGCTACATGTATTCGCGATCAGCGTCGGATTTTACATCAGAAAATAGAGTTTGGTTGGAATAGGAGTTAGAAATTTTTTCCCTGTTCATGACGTCTCCCTGCCAAATATCCAAGAAATGTGAAAATTTTTATTGCAATAACTTTTGATCTAATTGAAATTTTGAAAAGCGCTACATGTATTCGCGATCAGCGTCGGATTTTACATCAGAAAATAGAGTTTGGTTGGAATAGGAGTTAGAAATTTTTTCCTGTTCATGACGTCTCCCTGCCAAATATCCAAGAAATGTGAAAATTTCTTATTGCAATAACTTTTGATCTAATTGAAATTTTGAAAAGCGCTACATGTATTCGCGATCAGCGTCGGATTTTACATCAGAAAATAGAGTTTGGTTGGAATAGGAGTTAGAAATTTTTTCCCTGTTCATGACGTCTCCCCTGCCAAATATCCAAAAATGTGAAAATTTTTATTGCAATAACTTTTGATCTAATTGAAATTTTGAAAAGCGCTACATGTATTCGCGATCAGCGTCGGATTTTACATCAGAAAATAGAGTTTGGTTGGAATAGGAGTTAGAAATTTTTTCCCTGTTCATGACGTCTCCCCTGCCAAATATCCAAAAATGTGAAAATTTTTATTGCAATAACTTTTGATCTAATTGAAATTTTGAAAAGCGCTACATGTATTCGCGATCAGCGTCGGATTTTACATCAGAAAATAGAGTTTGGTTGGAATAGGAGTTAGAAATTTTTTCCCTGTTCATGACGTCTCCCTGCCAAATATCCAAGAAATGTGAAAATTTCTTATTGCAATAACTTTTGATCTAATTGAAATTTTGAAAAGCGCTACATGTATTCGCGATCAGCGTCGGATTTTACATCAGAAAATAGAGTTTGGTTGGAATAGGAGTTAGAAATTTTTTCCCTGTTCATGACGTCTCCCTGCCAAATATCCAAGAAATGTGAAAATTTCTTATTGCAATAACTTTTGATCTAATTGAAATTTTGAAAAGCGCTACATGTATTCGCGATCAGCGTCGGATTTTACATCAGAAAATAGAGTTTGGTTGGAATAGGAGTTAGAAATTTTTTCCCTGTTCATGACGTCTCCCCTGCCAAATATCCAAGAAATGTGAAAATTTTTATTGCAATAACTTTTGATCTAATTGAAATTTTGAAAAGCGCTACATGTATTCGCGATCAGCGTCGGATTTTACATCAGAAAATAGAGTTTGGTTGGAATAGGAGTTAGAAATTTTTTCCCTGTTCATGACGTCTCCCTGCCAAATATCCAAAAAATGTGAAAATTTTTATTGCAATAACTTTTGATCTAATTGAAATTTTGAAAAGCGCTACATGTATTCGCGATCAGCGTCGGATTTTACATCAGAAAATAGAGTTTGGTTGGAATAGGAGTTAGAAATTTTTTCCTGTTCATGACGTCTCCCTGCCAAATATCCAAGAAATGTGAAAATTTTTATTGCAATAACTTTTGATCTAATTGAAATTTTGAAAAGCGCTACATGTATTCGCGATCAGCGTCGGATTTTACATCAGAAAATAGAGTTTGGTTGGAATAGGAGTTAGAAATTTTTTCCTGTTCATGACGTCTCCCTGCCAAATATCCAAGAAATGTGAAAATTTCTTATTGCAATAACTTTTGATCTAATTGAAATTTTGAAAAGCGCTACATGTATTCGCGATCAGCGTCGGATTTTACATCAGAAAATAGAGTTTGGTTGGAATAGGAGTTAGAAATTTTTTCCTGTTCATGACGTCTCCCCTGCCAAATATCCAAGAAATGTGAAAATTTCTTATTGCAATAACTTTTGATCTAATTGAAATTTTGAAAAGCGCTACATGTATTCGCGATCAGCGTCGGATTTTACATCAGAAAATAGAGTTTGGTTGGAATAGGAGTTAGAAATTTTTTCCCTGTTCATGACGTCTCCCTGCCAAATATCCAAAAATGTGAAAATTTTTATTGCAATAACTTTTGATCTAATTGAAATTTTGAAAAGCGCTACATGTATTCGCGATCAGCGTCGGATTTTACATCAGAAAATAGAGTTTGGTTGGAATAGGAGTTAGAAATTTTTTCCTGTTCATGACGTCTCCCTGCCAAATATCCAAGAAATGTGAAAATTTTTATTGCAATAACTTTTGATCTAATTGAAATTTTGAAAAGCGCTACATGTATTCGCGATCAGCGTCGGATTTTACATCAGAAAATAGAGTTTGGTTGGAATAGGAGTTAGAAATTTTTTCCCTGTTCATGACGTCTCCCTGCCAAATATCCAAGAAATGTGAAAATTTCTTATTGCAATAACTTTTGATCTAATTGAAATTTTGAAAAGCGCTACATGTATTCGCGATCAGCGTCGGATTTTACATCAGAAAATAGAGTTTGGTTGGAATAGGAGTTAGAAATTTTTTCCCTGTTCATGACGTCTCCCCTGCCAAATATCCAAGAAATGTGAAAATTTCTTATTGCAATAACTTTTGATCTAATTGAAATTTTGAAAAGCGCTACATGTATTCGCGATCAGCGTCGGATTTTACATCAGAAAATAGAGTTTGGTTGGAATAGGAGTTAGAAATTTTTTCCCTGTTCATGACGTCTCCCTGCCAAATATCCAAGAAATGTGAAAATTTTTATTGCAATAACTTTTGATCTAATTGAAATTTTGAAAAGCGCTACATGTATTCGCGATCAGCGTCGGATTTTACATCAGAAAATAGAGTTTGGTTGGAATAGGAGTTAGAAATTTTTTCCCTGTTCATGACGTCTCCCTGCCAAATATCCAAGAAATGTGAAAATTTTTATTGCAATAACTTTTGATCTAATTGAAATTTTGAAAAGCGCTACATGTATTCGCGATCAGCGTCGGACTTTACATCAGAAAATAGAGTTTGGTTGGAATAGGAGTTAGAAATTTTTTCCTGTTCATGACGTCTCCCTGCCAAATATCCAAAAATGTGAAAATTTCTTATTGCAATAACTTTTGATCTAATTGAAATTTTGAAAAGCGCTACATGTATTCGCGATCAGCGTCGGATTTTACATCAGAAAATAGAGTTTGGTTGGAATAGGAGTTAGAAATTTTTTCCCTGTTCATGACGTCTCCCTGCCAAATATCCAAGAAATGTGAAAATTTTTATTGCAATAACTTTTGATCTAATTGAAATTTTGAAAAGCGCTACATGTATTCGCGATCAGCGTCGGATTTTACATCAGAAAATAGAGTTTGGTTGGAATAGGAGTTAGAAATTTTTTCCCTGTTCATGACGTCTCCCTGCCAAATATCCAAAAATGTGAAAATTTTTATTGCAATAACTTTTGATCTAATTGAAATTTTGAAAAGCGCTACATGTATTCGCGATCAGCGTCGGATTTTACATCAGAAAATAGAGTTTGGTTGGAATAGGAGTTAGAAATTTTTTCCCTGTTCATGACGTCTCCCTGCCAAATATCCAAAAATGTGAAAATTTTTATTGCAATAACTTTTGATCTAATTGAAATTTTGAAAAGCGCTACATGTATTCGCGATCAGCGTCGGATTTTACATCAGAAAATAGAGTTTGGTTGGAATAGGAGTTAGAAATTTTTTCCCTGTTCATGACGTCTCCCTGCCAAATATCCAAGAAATGTGAAAATTTCTTATTGCAATAACTTTTGATCTAATTGAAATTTTGAAAAGCGCTACATGTATTCGCGATCAGCGTCGGATTTTACATCAGAAAATAGAGTTTGGTTGGAATAGGAGTTAGAAATTTTTTCCCTGTTCATGACGTCTCCCTGCCAAATATCCAAAAATGTGAAAATTTTTATTGCAATAACTTTTGATCTAATTGAAATTTTGAAAAGCGCTACATGTATTCGCGATCAGCGTCGGATTTTACATCAGAAAATAGAGTTTGGTTGGAATAGGAGTTAGAAATTTTTTCCCTGTTCATGACGTCTCCCCTGCCAAATATCCAAAAATGTGAAAATTTCTTATTGCAATAACTTTTGATCTAATTGAAATTTTGAAAAGCGCTACATGTATTCGCGATCAGCGTCGGATTTTACATCAGAAAATAGAGTTTGGTTGGAATAGGAGTTAGAAATTTTTTCCCTGTTCATGACGTCTCCCTGCCAAATATCCAAGAAATGTGAAAATTTCTTATTGCAATAACTTTTGATCTAATTGAAATTTTGAAAAGCGCTACATGTATTCGCGATCAGCGTCGGATTTTACATCAGAAAATAGAGTTTGGTTGGAATAGGAGTTAGAAATTTTTTCCCTGTTCATGACGTCTCCCCTGCCAAATATCCAAGAAATGTGAAAATTTTTATTGCAATAACTTTTGATCTAATTGAAATTTTGAAAAGCGCTACATGTATTCGCGATCAGCGTCGGATTTTACATCAGAAAATAGAGTTTGGTTGGAATAGGAGTTAGAAATTTTTTCCCTGTTCATGACGTCTCCCCTGCCAAATATCCAAGAAATGTGAAAATTTCTTATTGCAATAACTTTTGATCTAATTGAAATTTTGAAAAGCGCTACATGTATTCGCGATCAGCGTCGGATTTTACATCAGAAAATAGAGTTTGGTTGGAATAGGAGTTAGAAATTTTTTCCCTGTTCATGACGTCTCCCTGCCAAATATCCAAGAAATGTGAAAATTTCTTATTGCAATAACTTTTGATCTAATTGAAATTTTGAAAAGCGCTACATGTATTCGCGATCAGCGTCGGATTTTACATCAGAAAATAGAGTTTGGTTGGAATAGGAGTTAGAAATTTTTTCCCTGTTCATGACGTCTCCCTGCCAAATATCCAAAAATGTGAAAATTTTTATTGCAATAACTTTTGATCTAATTGAAATTTTGAAAAGCGCTACATGTATTCGCGATCAGCGTCGGATTTTACATCAGAAAATAGAGTTTGGTTGGAATAGGAGTTAGAAATTTTTTCCCTGTTCATGACGTCTCCCCTGCCAAATATCCAAGAAATGTGAAAATTTCTTATTGCAATAACTTTTGATCTAATTGAAATTTTGAAAAGCGCTACATGTATTCGCGATCAGCGTCGGATTTTACATCAGAAAATAGAGTTTGGTTGGAATAGGAGTTAGAAATTTTTTCCCTGTTCATGACGTCTCCCCTGCCAAATATCCAAGAAATGTGAAAATTTCTTATTGCAATAACTTTTGATCTAATTGAAATTTTGAAAAGCGCTACATGTATTCGCGATCAGCGTCGGATTTTACATCAGAAAATAGAGTTTGGTTGGAATAGGAGTTAGAAATTTTTTCCCTGTTCATGACGTCTCCCTGCCAAATATCCAAGAAATGTGAAAATTTTTATTGCAATAACTTTTGATCTAATTGAAATTTTGAAAAGCGCTACATGTATTCGCGATCAGCGTCGGATTTTACATCAGAAAATAGAGTTTGGTTGGAATAGGAGTTAGAAATTTTTTCCCTGTTCATGACGTCTCCCCTGCCAAATATCCAAGAAATGTGAAAATTTCTTATTGCAATAACTTTTGATCTAATTGAAATTTTGAAAAGCGCTACATGTATTCGCGATCAGCGTCGGATTTTACATCAGAAAATAGAGTTTGGTTGGAATAGGAGTTAGAAATTTTTTCCCTGTTCATGACGTCTCCCCTGCCAAATATCCAAGAAATGTGAAAATTTCTTATTGCAATAACTTTTGATCTAATTGAAATTTTGAAAAGCGCTACATGTATTCGCGATCAGCGTCGGATTTTACATCAGAAAATAGAGTTTGGTTGGAATAGGAGTTAGAAATTTTTTCCCTGTTCATGACGTCTCCCTGCCAAATATCCAAAAATGTGAAAATTTTTATTGCAATAACTTTTGATCTAATTGAAATTTTGAAAAGCGCTACATGTATTCGCGATCAGCGTCGGATTTTACATCAGAAAATAGAGTTTGGTTGGAATAGGAGTTAGAAATTTTTTCCTGTTCATGACGTCTCCCTGCCAAATATCCAAGAAATGTGAAAATTTCTTATTGCAATAACTTTTGATCTAATTGAAATTTTGAAAAGCGCTACATGTATTCGCGATCAGCGTCGGATTTTACATCAGAAAATAGAGTTTGGTTGGAATAGGAGTTAGAAATTTTTTCCTGTTCATGACGTCTCCCCTGCCAAATATCCAAGAAATGTGAAAATTTCTTATTGCAATAACTTTTGATCTAATTGAAATTTTGAAAAGCGCTACATGTATTCGCGATCAGCGTCGGATTTTACATCAGAAAATAGAGTTTGGTTGGAATAGGAGTTAGAAATTTTTTCCCTGTTCATGACGTCTCCCCTGCCAAATATCCAAAAATGTGAAAATTTTTATTGCAATAACTTTTGATCTAATTGAAATTTTGAAAAGCGCTACATGTATTCGCGATCAGCGTCGGATTTTACATCAGAAAATAGAGTTTGGTTGGAATAGGAGTTAGAAATTTTTTCCCTGTTCATGACGTCTCCCCTGCCAAAT
Organism: Trichonephila clavata; assembly: GCA_019973975.1. Classification (NCBI taxonomy): domain Eukaryota; kingdom Metazoa; phylum Arthropoda; class Arachnida; order Araneae; family Nephilidae; genus Trichonephila; species Trichonephila clavata. Next base: position 6,910 of record BMAO01000340.1, on the reverse strand, counting down.
ATCCAAGAAATGTGAAAATTTTTATTGCAATAACTTTTGATCTAATTGAAATTTTGAAAAGCGCTACATGTATTCGCGATCAGCGTCGGATTTTACATCAGAAAATAGAGTTTGGTTGGAATAGGAGTTAGAAATTTTTTCCTGTTCATGACGTCTCCCTGCCAAATATCCAAGAAATGTGAAAATTTTTATTGCAATAACTTTTGATCTAATTGAAATTTTGAAAAGCGCTACATGTATTCGCGATCAGCGTCGGATTTTACATCAGAAAATAGAGTTTGGTTGGAATAGGAGTTAGAAATTTTTTCCCTGTTCATGACGTCTCCCTGCCAAATATCCAAAAATGTGAAAATTTTTATTGCAATAACTTTTGATCTAATTGAAATTTTGAAAAGCGCTACATGTATTCGCGATCAGCGTCGGATTTTACATCAGAAAATAGAGTTTGGTTGGAATAGGAGTTAGAAATTTTTTCCCTGTTCATGACGTCTCCCTGCCAAATATCCAAGAAATGTGAAAATTTCTTATTGCAATAACTTTTGATCTAATTGAAATTTTGAAAAGCGCTACATGTATTCGCGATCAGCGTCGGATTTTACATCAGAAAATAGAGTTTGGTTGGAATAGGAGTTAGAAATTTTTTCCCTGTTCATGACGTCTCCCTGCCAAATATCCAAGAAATGTGAAAATTTCTTATTGCAATAACTTTTGATCTAATTGAAATTTTGAAAAGCGCTACATGTATTCGCGATCAGCGTCGGATTTTACATCAGAAAATAGAGTTTGGTTGGAATAGGAGTTAGAAATTTTTTCCCTGTTCATGACGTCTCCCTGCCAAATATCCAAGAAATGTGAAAATTTCTTATTGCAATAACTTTTGATCTAATTGAAATTTTGAAAAGCGCTACATGTATTCGCGATCAGCGTCGGATTTTACATCAGAAAATAGAGTTTGGTTGGAATAGGAGTTAGAAATTTTTTCCCTGTTCATGACGTCTCCCTGCCAAATATCCAAAAATGTGAAAATTTTTATTGCAATAACTTTTGATCTAATTGAAATTTTGAAAAGCGCTACATGTATTCGCGATCAGCGTCGGATTTTACATCAGAAAATAGAGTTTGGTTGGAATAGGAGTTAGAAATTTTTTCCCTGTTCATGACGTCTCCCTGCCAAATATCCAAGAAATGTGAAAATTTCTTATTGCAATAACTTTTGATCTAATTGAAATTTTGAAAAGCGCTACATGTATTCGCGATCAGCGTCGGATTTTACATCAGAAAATAGAGTTTGGTTGGAATAGGAGTTAGAAATTTTTTCCCTGTTCATGACGTCTCCCTGCCAAATATCCAAAAAATGTGAAAATTTTTATTGCAATAACTTTTGATCTAATTGAAATTTTGAAAAGCGCTACATGTATTCGCGATCAGCGTCGGATTTTACATCAGAAAATAGAGTTTGGTTGGAATAGGAGTTAGAAATTTTTTCCCTGTTCATGACGTCTCCCTGCCAAATATCCAAGAAATGTGAAAATTTCTTATTGCAATAACTTTTGATCTAATTGAAATTTTGAAAAGCGCTACATGTATTCGCGATCAGCGTCGGATTTTACATCAGAAAATAGAGTTTGGTTGGAATAGGAGTTAGAAATTTTTTCCCTGTTCATGACGTCTCCCTGCCAAATATCCAAAAAATGTGAAAATTTTTATTGCAATAACTTTTGATCTAATTGAAATTTTGAAAAGCGCTACATGTATTCGCGATCAGCGTCGGATTTTACATCAGAAAATAGAGTTTGGTTGGAATAGGAGTTAGAAATTTTTTCCCTGTTCATGACGTCTCCCTGCCAAATATCCAAAAATGTGAAAATTTTTATTGCAATAACTTTTGATCTAATTGAAATTTTGAAAAGCGCTACATGTATTCGCGATCAGCGTCGGATTTTACATCAGAAAATAGAGTTTGGTTGGAATAGGAGTTAGAAATTTTTTCCCTGTTCATGACGTCTCCCTGCCAAATATCCAAGAAATGTGAAAATTTCTTATTGCAATAACTTTTGATCTAATTGAAATTTTGAAAAGCGCTACATGTATTCGCGATCAGCGTCGGATTTTACATCAGAAAATAGAGTTTGGTTGGAATAGGAGTTAGAAATTTTTTCCCTGTTCATGACGTCTCCCTGCCAAATATCCAAGAAATGTGAAAATTTCTTATTGCAATAACTTTTGATCTAATTGAAATTTTGAAAAGCGCTACATGTATTCGCGATCAGCGTCGGATTTTACATCAGAAAATAGAGTTTGGTTGGAATAGGAGTTAGAAATTTTTTCCCTGTTCATGACGTCTCCCTGCCAAATATCCAAAAATGTGAAAATTTCTTATTGCAATAACTTTTGATCTAATTGAAATTTTGAAAAGCGCTACATGTATTCGCGATCAGCGTCGGATTTTACATCAGAAAATAGAGTTTGGTTGGAATAGGAGTTAGAAATTTTTTCCCTGTTCATGACGTCTCCCTGCCAAATATCCAAGAAATGTGAAAATTTCTTATTGCAATAACTTTTGATCTAATTGAAATTTTGAAAAGCGCTACATGTATTCGCGATCAGCGTCGGATTTTACATCAGAAAATAGAGTTTGGTTGGAATAGGAGTTAGAAATTTTTTCCCTGTTCATGACGTCTCCCTGCCAAATATCCAAAAATGTGAAAATTTTTATTGCAATAACTTTTGATCTAATTGAAATTTTGAAAAGCGCTACATGTATTCGCGATCAGCGTCGGATTTTACATCAGAAAATAGAGTTTGGTTGGAATAGGAGTTAGAAATTTTTTCCCTGTTCATGACGTCTCCCTGCCAAATATCCAAGAAATGTGAAAATTTTTATTGCAATAACTTTTGATCTAATTGAAATTTTGAAAAGCGCTACATGTATTCGCGATCAGCGTCGGATTTTACATCAGAAAATAGAGTTTGGTTGGAATAGGAGTTAGAAATTTTTTCCCTGTTCATGACGTCTCCCTGCCAAATATCCAAGAAATGTGAAAATTTTTATTGCAATAACTTTTGATCTAATTGAAATTTTGAAAAGCGCTACATGTATTCGCGATCAGCGTCGGATTTTACATCAGAAAATAGAGTTTGGTTGGAATAGGAGTTAGAAATTTTTTCCCTGTTCATGACGTCTCCCTGCCAAATATCCAAAAATGTGAAAATTTTTATTGCAATAACTTTTGATCTAATTGAAATTTTGAAAAGCGCTACATGTATTCGTGATCAGCGTCGGATTTTACATCAGAAAATAGAGTTTGGTTGGAATAGGAGTTAGAAATTTTTTCCCTGTTCATGACGTCTCCCTGCAAATATCCAAGAAATGTGAAAATTTTTATTGCAATAACTTTTGATCTAATTGAAATTTTGAAAAGCGCTACATGTATTCGCGATCAGCGTCGGATTTTACATCAGAAAATAGAGTTTGGTTGGAATAGGAGTTAGAAATTTTTTCCCTGTTCATGACGTCTCCCTGCCAAATATCCAAAAATGTGAAAATTTCTTATTGCAATAACTTTTGATCTAATTGAAATTTTGAAAAGCGCTACATGTATTCGCGATCAGCGTCGGATTTTACATCAGAAAATAGAGTTTGGTTGGAATAGGAGTTAGAAATTTTTTCCCTGTTCATGACGTCTCCCTGCCAAATATCCAAAAATGTGAAAATTTTTATTGCAATAACTTTTGATCTAATTGAAATTTTGAAAAGCGCTACATGTATTCGCGATCAGCGTCGGATTTTACATCAGAAAATAGAGTTTGGTTGGAATAGGAGTTAGAAATTTTTTCCCTGTTCATGACGTCTCCCTGCCAAATATCCAAGAAATGTGAAAATTTTTATTGCAATAACTTTTGATCTAATTGAAATTTTGAAAAGCGCTACATGTATTCGCGATCAGCGTCGGATTTTACATCAGAAAATAGAGTTTGGTTGGAATAGGAGTTAGAAATTTTTTCCCTGTTCATGACGTCTCCCTGCCAAATATCCAAGAAATGTGAAAATTTTTATTGCAATAACTTTTGATCTAATTGAAATTTTGAAAAGCGCTACATGTATTCGCGATCAGCGTCGGATTTTACATCAGAAAATAGAGTTTGGTTGGAATAGGAGTTAGAAATTTTTTCCTGTTCATGACGTCTCCCTGCCAAATATCCAAAAATGTGAAAATTTTTATTGCAATAACTTTTGATCTAATTGAAATTTTGAAAAGCGCTACATGTATTCGCGATCAGCGTCGGATTTTACATCAGAAAATAGAGTTTGGTTGGAATAGGAGTTAGAAATTTTTTCCTGTTCATGACGTCTCCCCTGCCAAATATCCAAGAAATGTGAAAATTTCTTATTGCAATAACTTTTGATCTAATTGAAATTTTGAAAAGCGCTACATGTATTCGCGATCAGCGTCGGATTTTACATCAGAAAATAGAGTTTGGTTGGAATAGGAGTTAGAAATTTTTTCCCTGTTCATGACGTCTCCCCTGCCAAATATCCAAGAAATGTGAAAATTTCTTATTGCAATAACTTTTGATCTAATTGAAATTTTGAAAAGCGCTACATGTATTCGCGATCAGCGTCGGATTTTACATCAGAAAATAGAGTTTGGTTGGAATAGGAGTTAGAAATTTTTTCCCTGTTCATGACGTCTCCCTGCCAAATATCCAAAAATGTGAAAATTTCTTATTGCAATAACTTTTGATCTAATTGAAATTTTGAAAAGCGCTACATGTATTCGCGATCAGCGTCGGATTTTACATCAGAAAATAGAGTTTGGTTGGAATAGGAGTTAGAAATTTTTTCCTGTTCATGACGTCTCCCCTGCCAAATATCCAAGAAATGTGAAAATTTCTTATTGCAATAACTTTTGATCTAATTGAAATTTTGAAAAGCGCTACATGTATTCGCGATCAGCGTCGGATTTTACATCAGAAAATAGAGTTTGGTTGGAATAGGAGTTAGAAATTTTTTCCCTGTTCATGACGTCTCCCCTGCCAAATATCCAAAAATGTGAAAATTTTTATTGCAATAACTTTTGATCTAATTGAAATTTTGAAAAGCGCTACATGTATTCGCGATCAGCGTCGGATTTTACATCAGAAAATAGAGTTTGGTTGGAATAGGAGTTAGAAATTTTTTCCCTGTTCATGACGTCTCCCCTGCCAAATATCCAAGAAATGTGAAAATTTTTATTGCAATAACTTTTGATCTAATTGAAATTTTGAAAAGCGCTACATGTATTCGCGATCAGCGTCGGATTTTACATCAGAAAATAGAGTTTGGTTGGAATAGGAGTTAGAAATTTTTTCCCTGTTCATGACGTCTCCCCTGCCAAATATCCAAGAAATGTGAAAATTTTTATTGCAATAACTTTTGATCTAATTGAAATTTTGAAAAGCGCTACATGTATTCGCGATCAGCGTCGGATTTTACATCAGAAAATAGAGTTTGGTTGGAATAGGAGTTAGAAATTTTTTCCCTGTTCATGACGTCTCCCCTGCCAAATATCCAAAAATGTGAAAATTTCTTATTGCAATAACTTTTGATCTAATTGAAATTTTGAAAAGCGCTACATGTATTCGCGATCAGCGTCGGATTTTACATCAGAAAATAGAGTTTGGTTGGAATAGGAGTTAGAAATTTTTTCCCTGTTCATGACGTCTCCCCTGCCAAATATCCAAAAATGTGAAAATTTTTATTGCAATAACTTTTGATCTAATTGAAATTTTGAAAAGCGCTACATGTATTCGCGATCAGCGTCGGATTTTACATCAGAAAATAGAGTTTGGTTGGAATAGGAGTTAGAAATTTTTTCCCTGTTCATGACGTCTCCCCTGCCAAATATCCAAGAAATGTGAAAATTTTTATTGCAATAACTTTTGATCTAATTGAAATTTTGAAAAGCGCTACATGTATTCGCGATCAGCGTCGGATTTTACATCAGAAAATAGAGTTTGGTTGGAATAGGAGTTAGAAATTTTTTCCCTGTTCATGACGTCTCCCCTGCCAAATATCCAAAAATGTGAAAATTTTTATTGCAATAACTTTTGATCTAATTGAAATTTTGAAAAGCGCTACATGTATTCGCGATCAGCGTCGGATTTTACATCAGAAAATAGAGTTTGGTTGGAATAGGAGTTAGAAATTTTTTCCCTGTTCATGACGTCTCCCCTGCCAAATATCCAAGAAATGTGAAAATTTTTATTGCAATAACTTTTGATCTAATTGAAATTTTGAAAAGCGCTACATGTATTCGCGATCAGCGTCGGATTTTACATCAGAAAATAGAGTTTGGTTGGAATAGGAGTTAGAAATTTTTTCCCTGTTCATGACGTCTCCCCTGCCAAATATCCAAGAAATGTGAAAATTTTTATTGCAATAACTTTTGATCTAATTGAAATTTTGAAAAGCGCTACATGTATTCGCGATCAGCGTCGGATTTTACATCAGAAAATAGAGTTTGGTTGGAATAGGAGTTAGAAATTTTTTCCCTGTTCATGACGTCTCCCCTGCCAAATATCCAAGAAATGTGAAAATTTCTTATTGCAATAACTTTTGATCTAATTGAAATTTTGAAAAGCGCTACATGTATTCGCGATCAGCGTCGGATTTTACATCAGAAAATAGAGTTTGGTTGGAATAGGAGTTAGAAATTTTTTCCCTGTTCATGACGTCTCCCCTGCCAAATATCCAAAAAATGTGAAAATTTTTATTGCAATAACTTTTGATCTAATTGAAATTTTGAAAAGCGCTACATGTATTCGCGATCAGCGTCGGATTTTACATCAGAAAATAGAGTTTGGTTGGAATAGGAGTTAGAAATTTTTTCCTGTTCATGACGTCTCCCCTGCCAAATATCCAAAAATG
>BMAO01000339.1:0-32797 GCA_019973975.1 Trichonephila clavata | reverse complement strand
ATTTGAGCTTATTTGATGAACTAAGTTGATTGAAAATAGGTTAAAGAATATAATATTAGGATCTATATATATTCAGATATTTATCTATGAGGGACCATTGTAAATTTTTAATGAACCAAAACATTAAAGAATTTACAAAATTTACGAACTTGCAGATGAGAAAATATAGCAAAGACCAAATAAAATATTTCCTGAACGGTTTCTAGAATACTTACTTGCTGACAGGGAATAAATCAAATAGCTTACGTTTGATTGTTTGAAATATACTAGTGTCAGCAATTTGTTTGTGTATTGAATTTCATGATTTGTATGGTATATATTCATGCGTTTATCAAACTGTGCTGTGGCCAAAGGGCGTTATAACTGCTAAGCATGCGATGCATATTGAAAAGTCGAAACAAAATTAGTTAAGAAATTATTGATTTATGAAGCGAAAAAGAAAATACATTCGCATATAAAAAATACAAAACTTTATAATTGAATATAATTAAGTTTATAAATGTATTAATTTGGCATGTATTTTATAATTAACATAATAATAGAGCATACGAAACAAGTGTAATAGATTACCTGACCGTACTTGACTTGGTGTAGCTCATACAAAATTATATCCAAAATTAATATTTATCTTTGATTATTTGAACGTTAATGAATCCCTTAACTGCCGAATTAAAAATATACGTGATTCTGCTCTCCACACTACTGTTTTCTACCAGGGTGGGTATGGATGTATTTGGGAGGGAGAAAAGAATAAATAGCAAATCCCTGAAAACTAATCTTCGCAAACACTGCCAGTCTTCATTGCATTCAAAGCTCGTTCGGTTACCTTATGGATTGCATACTAGAAAGATCGTTTTCGGGAAGACGGTTATAGTTGCGGGTAATTCACTTTGATTCAAAGGAGACGCCGGTTTACTTAAGAAGGTAAGCGTTTTAGCTTTGGGTCAAAGGATATTGAATTCACTGCATCTTTACCGTAGGAGGGTGCTAGATGAAATTATGAGGTTAGTCAACAGTGAAAATTTGAGGACCGATATACTGTGACACAAACTTGATATTACAACTCCTGCTTATCCTTCAATCAATCACATATGTCTAGTCAAATTCACAAGCTATTTGCACAGTGTAATAGTTTTTTATGTATGATTTACATGTTTTAATAAAATGAATTTTGTGTAACGTGCAAACGTCATTTTTAGTTTTAGTGGGAACGAAAGTTTTTTAATGATAACTTTTAGAACAAGAAATTTTCTAATTTTTTCCATGAAAATTTCTTTTTAAGAGCTGTGATGTTGGATATAAAATAATTGTACTAGCTGAAAAGAGGATGTAAATTTACATTCGCGATTTACAGACATTTATAGAAGGTATGAAGGCATACTTGAATTCACAAGCGAATGATGGAGGCTAATTGGTGAAGAACCTCGTAATTTCGGTTATGTGACGAAGACGATACCTGAACGGGCACCCTTTTTCCAAACTTCCTACCGCCACGGAAGACTTATGTTCCAAGCAGATTAAAATGCATAACGGGACTAGATATTCAGTCACCGTTTCAAAACTGCCGACCACTATTTTTGGACCACAACAACCAGGCAACAGGAGGTGAACAACTGATGATCTGCCGTAAACATATTTATATTATATATATCTGCATATAAAGAAATAATAATAGTTTAAGCAATAATTTACTTATATCTTACACATTGTCATAAATTTAATTCACCAAACAGTTTTATAAAGCGTCTGGTATCAAGTTTAGAGTCTATTTTGTATAGATCAGTAGTATTAAGGTTTCAAAGTTCTTAATTATTCTGAGATAGATTTCTTCGAAAAAATTTTTACTATTTTTTAACAAAGCATTTTAAATGATATTTGCTTATAAATTATAATAAAAAAAGATATCTTATTATTTTCACTATTTAATTTAAAGTACTTTTTGGCCTATAAAAGATAAAATAGTAGAAATGTAACAGGCATTTAGATAGAAACATTATGATTCAAACTATTATCAATCAGACAAATCAGCATTAGTCTATCTCATCCCCATACATTTACAATCAATTACTCTAATCTCTATTTATTATTCTATTTCAAAATGAATAGAAACAAACATTTTAATTAAACAGCATGTCTTTCAATATTCAGAATTTAAATTATGTTATAAACTTTTATATTGTTGAATTCCATTGTCATTTAAAAAATTTTAGAATAAAATTCATTATTTTGAAATATATTAAAAGTTCTTTTGTGAACTTGACGAATTTTAATTAACAGCGGTATACGCATAAGCTCATTTCGAGCAATATTCAACTTTGTGAGGTAATTTAGTTTTTATTTATCATTAATATATAGTTTCTAAACTAATTTAATTATATCTAGTACGATATTGCTTCTCAGAACAAATTTGCTGATTTCTATTTTGAATTCAGACAACACAGATTGAGCTTGTAGGCTAAATTAACAATGATTTTTGACTAAACATTTTTCAGAGACACACCAATTTTTGTTTACTACACATACGTTACAAACAATTTGATAATAATGTTTTCTTGCCAGACGATTTATTAAATCAAGTGTTTTGATGATAAAACAAAATGGAAATGAAAATTATAACTCTGCTACACAAATTACCTTAAAAGAGAAGAACCTTTGTACATGACAAAATAATTTCATTGCTGGAATAAGAAACGTATTTAACAAACTAAGATAAAACAAATATTATATGTACATACTAGTTATTACGTTTGTTAATGTATATTATTTAAATTTATATGAAATATCGTGACTATCTACTTATATTTTTATAATGTCTATTTAACTTTCTTAAATTTATTCTTTATAAAGTTTCAAAAATGATTGCATCTAGCAATACGTAACTGAACGAAGGTCACAACTAAAGCAAAGTACGAACAACTGTTACATTATGTAAAAAATAAAGAAACTGCGAAAATTAGGGTTGCGAGGGAAACATTTTTACAAGCAGTATGCAATTTTTTTTTATCTGACTGCTGTGTATGAAACACCAAAGCAATTGGAAGAAACTTTATAATACAAATCAACTGAAAACTGAGTGGTTCCACAGCCCATTAGAGGGCCAAATTCTACTGTGCCCATCTCAATTTTCGTGACTTTGGGTGTTGAGGTACATGAGCAGATGTTCTGGTTAGAAGGTCGGTCTGACACGGATATAACTGAGATATTAGAAAGAAGTAACAGAAGTAAGTATACTACTGAGATATAGAAAATTCCTTTTGAAACCTCCAATATCAAAAGAATTTCTGTAATTAATAGTGCCCAATTAGAAAAACTTATTAGAATAATAAACAAGATGAGTTGTATGAAACAATTAATTTTCAAAACCAGCTCCGTTTTCTAGTATATATCACACGCATTTTTAAAGCAAGCATCCATTAAGAGCTATTATTTTGTCGTCCTTTGTAAAACAATACACAAATAAGTCCGAGAATTTTTTTAAACTAAATAATTCGAACTGAAATTTTTTCTGAAATATGAACAGATGGTGCAAAATGATGATGGGCAGAAATATATAACTTTTTTTCATGGCCTGAATCATCGAGAAGACCAGTAAAAAACTAACAAAGGATGTTGTTAAAATTAAACTTTTTTTAAGGGCTGAGATTTTAACAGCGTTAACTTTCAATGTTCTGTGCAAACGTGCGCTAAAAATAAAAACTTAACCAGGGAGAAGACGCCTACTCGCAATGCTAACATTATTAGTCACACGAGGTGACGGAGTCACTCTAATTCTTTTTTCATAAATACTTATATTTTACACGATAAATGTCGTAAATCTAGTGAACAATTTAATCAAGAAATAGTATACTTACATACTTTCAAGGACTTTTCAATTTTTCTTTAGTAATTTGAAAAATAATGCAATCAAACTGACATAAAATGTTTCAAATGTGCGTGACTTAAATACAAATGCCAAGTCACAGAAACTTGGTGTTTGTAAGCAAAACTGTCATATTTCATTCAAGTTATTGCAGTTTTATTGTTCATTGATGATCAACAAATAGCATGTTGAACTTTTTCTTGCTTGTTTTTTTTTTGATAGGATGCAGTGTGTCTTATGGCTTTATATCTTTCTTGATGGAGTTTTTTAGGTAGCATTTCTAAACTTTCCTTTCCCCTCAAACGTTTAAAGTTCATCACTTTTCTCAAATTTAGCTTCGCTATCATGATTAATATCCTTTATTTCATCAGGTTCTTTCCATCCTTGATCAGTTTCAACTTCATTCAATAGAGATCACACAGATGCCATTTCATTTCTTTAAATTATGCTTATTTACTTTTATAAAGTATAATGAGTCGTACGACACAGCAATTGTAATCACTAAGTTGTTCATAGAAAACATTTTGGAACAAAAGTGGTGGAGCGGGGAACTCATTAAAAACAGTACGTTAAGATTATATAAAAAAAAAAAAAAAACGTTTGTTACTCCAAAAAAAGAGGGAGACATGTGACAAATGCATTTTAGTTTTCATGAAGACTGTCATGTAGTTGGATACTCACAAGGTCATTGGTAATAAATAAAGAATTCAAGAGACTGGGGTGACTATGTGACCCACACGGCCGCTTTCTGGTTAATATTGCATGTAGAAGTAAGATAAAAGTCAAAAAAGATGAAGCTCAAAAGGATGTTTATTATCAAAGGATGAAATTATTATATTTTTTCAACTTCATGAAAAATGCGCTATTTTTCAAAATGAACTACAGTAAACAAAATTATGTTATTTATATTATATTTCAAGGGAAAAATATATCTTTGTGTTTCAACCTTTTATTAAGAATATTGCGAACGGAGACAGAAAGGAATATACGAAGAAGAGTTACGAGCAGTTGACATTGGACACAGGAGAGCGTCTGGGGTTTCTCTTCTCGCCTGTGGCAACATGGGGAGGTAACACGCTCGGAAACAGGGAAGGATAGAATTTATCTACGTGCCTTTAGACGGAAGAGTCGGCATTTTGAGCGTGCGCGATAATATTTAACCTTTTTTATGCATCCATGTAAATAGTTTAATAAATGTTTTATTTAATTGAGAAACGCCGTCGCCACATCATTGATTTGAAATCAGGTTACTGATTTGTAAATGTCTTCTATTTCGAGAATCTAATTTTATATTGGACAAAAAACATGCTTCGGAAGAAAAGGGTGTAATGAGAGCTCTGACATACAAATGTATTCGACTTAACAATACGCATGACAGTATAATGGTTTTAAAATAAATTATTTATTCAGGTCAAATACAGTTTAAAAATAATTATGTTTTTTAAACAATGTTCCCAACCTAATTCTGATAAAGATATAATCCTATTAAAATAAATAACCCGAATAGAAGAATCTTAACCGGAGAAATAATACCAAAAATAAATATTCCTAACAGAAGAAATAATCCCAAAAAAGAAAATAATCCTTTTACTTTGAATGATTCACAACAAAAATATGCAATGAAAAACAGTTAAATGTAGAAATTAATGTTTTAAATTAGACAAATTTTTACTTGTGTATTCAGATATAGGTGTATGTAATTGTAGATGATAGAGTAATTCTATTTGTTTGGATGGAGTTGTATTTATCGTTATCTTTTGATTCGAATAAAGTTGGTGTTTTAGGTTCGTGTCCTCTTCTCTCTTATCCAGCAAAAATATTATAATTTCCATAAACTAAATTGGCTGCATTTCTATCAGTTCTTGATTGAGCTCTTTGTTCAATAAGAAATGATATATTTCCAAATCCTTTAATTCGTGCGGTATTGTCAAATCCATTAACTTATGCGTTATTTCATGTCCAAATCCTGACTAAAGGCTTATGTGTGTGTGTATCTTACTTTACTATTATCATACCCATTAAACATGGGAATATTTAAGCTTGGAAGCTTGAAACTGCAGGAATTTGAATTTTGTAGATTCAAAACAAATAGAATTCAACCCTAAAGAGCTGTTTAAATTACCAAATGTTGTTGGATATTTAGCTCTTATATTTCAAAATATTTATTTTCAAATTACTCTATTCCTTACTCTTCCTTAGATAATTCAGCATCACATTTATCGAATTCTTTAAAGATTTGATATAGTCTATCAACTCGTGAAAGTAATTCAACTTTATATAAATTTTCCGGAAAACTGTTAATTATTTTTGTAAGAGCCGATTTAGCACGGCCTCGCATTTTGCTAATATCTGCTTCCCATGATAATATAATTATAAAATAACTAATATAAGTAAAATAACTTTTCTTTTCTCGGAGACGATAACAAGATTCCAAATTGTATTTCCAGTCAATCATAGTATGATTTTGCCTCACCTAGGGAACCAATTAATGTCCACCACACGGGACTAAATGATGACTCTTGATTTTTATCACCAACTTTTAAGTTAGCGTAAAAAGATTTAGACAAATGCTAGCAGCTTTGTGCGGCGATAACTTCTCCTAGCAAGAAACTGTACAGCAACTGAATATTCCAAACAGATTATATTACACAAACAACTAAAAAAAACATGTTGCCATCGCGCAAAGGATAAATACAGTCAGTGTCATTGGTAAAAGGCACGAGAATAAAACTAATTTTTATACAGAAAATACATATAAAATTGACATTGCAAATAATGATAATAAATTATTAGAAATTAAGTATAGTATATAAATGAACATACACATAGCATACTAATAATAAACTACAGTTTGAATGATAACAATTTTTTGAATAATAAAAATACAATTCCATCCAAACACAATTTCGTATATTTATTGAACATAATAACTTTTTTTTAATAACAAATAGAGGCAGAAGATTGAAAAGCCTCTAATGTCTATCCATACAACTGCAATAAGGTCTCGAGCTATGGTTTTTTGATCGAAATCTGTGGATATAGCATGGTAATAGGAAGCACGCAAAAGTATTCCAAAATTCCATTTGAAATTACTTTCTTACTTTTTTCAAAGAAAATGGTTCATTGCAACTAAAATAAACAATACTGATTTCTGTAGACAAAGGTAATGAAATAAAATGGTTTGTAATATCTTGTATGCATGAGTGCAATGCATCAGAAGAGATTTGCCAAGAAACGAGTTTTGCGGTGTCGTTATAGGTAAAAAAATATTAATTTTTTTAAAAAAAAATTTAGACTTACAGACTTGAAATTCTTTAGCATGTTCCTTTTGCTGAGAAAAAAAGTTTGCTAAGAACGGATTTTGCTGAAATCCATTCTCAAAAGGAGTTATAGGAACGTTACAGAAAAAAAATCAAGTCTTGGAACAATTAAACCTAGAAATTTTAAATTGGGAAAACATGCTTCTTTTGTTGGGTTGCAATACACCGAGAATGAGTTTTTTGGAAATCGGCTTCTATCAGAAATTTCAGGTGAGGTAAGGGGTTAATGGAGTCATTTTAGACACAAACACTTCCGTTTCTTAACTAATTCATCCGCATATTTGAAAATCGGCAAACATGTTTTTTACTGTGTAAAGACAATTTTCCACTATTGGCTACACATAACGTCATTTAATGACTTCGGACATATATATATATATAACCTTACTTATGCAAGGGCCTTTTGAAAAAAAATTCTCAGGAAATACTTTACTATTATTTTATGGAAATATGCTTACGGTTCCTTCGAATGATATGCGAAACTACCTGCAAAATTTTCAAACGCTGCGTCCAATGGTGTAGATTTTATATGTTTCAAACAAATACATAAACATTGAAATTTAGATATAAAATACTACTGATATTTACATTTTACTTCTTGACTTTTCGTCAGGGACAGAATATCTTCCCGAAGTGTCTCTGGTATTATTCCGATCTGGTCTTCCCTGTTCATATCTTCGCTTGTTTAGGTTTTACAAAGGACGAGATGTCCTTCAGGATTCTATATTATGCTTTTAGATTCTTTGTTAATCTTTGAATTCATGGAGATTGTCTAGCATTGTTAGACAATCTGCGATTAGTAACAACAAGAACAACTGTTTTTCTTAATGGGGAAATTAAACCAGTTCATATATTTTTATTAATACCTATATAATTCCATTCTTTTCGAATTTTAAGAGATAAAGCCAAATATTTTGTTGCATTACGAAAGTACCTCCAAGAATATTTTTCATAATCTTTATTTTTTACTGCTATTTTAAATTTATTGATGTTAATGTAATCTAATTCAACATACTGCTTTTATTGATCGTACATCTTTTTCTGCTGTTGAATAATAGAACACATCATTTCTGAAAATAATTTTGAATGCCAGGTATAAGCAAGAAACTCAATAATTTAAACACCCCTTCTGATTTTACATGGCATCTGATAAACATTTGTTCAACACTATTTTTTTGGAATTTAATTTTTTTTTTCATTTTGTATCCCAAAATAACAAAGAACTCCTTAAATAATATACCCTTTAGTAGAACTATTAGACACAGCTAGTTCAAAAAAATTTATTTTAGCACTTTCTAAATAACTGCTGAATCAGAATCATGGAAAACCGATTGATTGGCTTACATTTAGTTCTAAAGATTTCAAGTAGCCCATTATACGTTCAAAAGCAATTCTTTTTGCAGTGAAGTGCATGTTATCCCCCAGGGGGTGAGTTCCTTAAGTTGCATCGATTTATTTCACTTAATTGTGATGAAAGAGAATCTTTCCTCTCTCTTATTAATTTCGACTAGAAGATACAGTAGCTGCATAAGCTAATTTTCTAGTGAATTAATTTCCAAGCGAGAGAAAATTCTCCTGCATCTTATTTTTGATAATTTAGCTAATCGGGCTTCTATTTCTCTTTCAAAACCTGACAGTCTGATACTAAAGAGATACGAGAGAAAATTTAATCTTTTTTTTTCATAAAAGCAGTTGAGAAATGGTAATTTGAAAGAATGTGCATAAAATTGATAATCTATCCGTATCAATATACAGGTGTTCCTATATTTAAAGCTGACGCTAAATTCCAGAAAAAGAGTTTGTTAAGCGAACATTCGTTAAATAGAGATTTATTTTGAAATCGTAAAATGTTCTTGGTTGCGGGAAAAATGTTCGCAAAATATGCGCTTTTTAATGAACTTCCTGCCATATATATATATATATAGAATGTGATTATAATTATGGTTCATCTTTCAAAATGCTGTATAAACGGAATCACTGGTCATTAATTATTTCAACTGAATATATTTGAAAACGGGAGAAACAGTATGACATTAAAAAGTTCCGAAGTGTATAAAAATAGATTGCACTGTAAGCTGTAGTTTGGAACGAACGGCTTAAGCATGAGTTGCACATAAAAGCAAATGTAATGTCCCATGCTCTTGAGTGTTTAAGATGTTTGACGGAAAAAATGACTTGTTGCATTATTTTTGAAAAATCCGTTCACCACGACAGGGTCCTCTTACGTAGCATAATCCAAAAGAACGGGAACAAAGTGTAAGAAATCTTCCCCTGAATAGATCACTATATCGTAGCATATCCACCTTCAAAGTAGTTATTTTGGGCGACAATACAATTCTGCCAGCGTTCGTATAAATTCTGGAAGCACAGCTAAAAGCCATTTTTCGCAACCTCCCTTAAAAGCCTACTGCGATGCTACTTACACTTCATCCGATGACACAAAATGACGGTCTTGTAAATGTTTTTCATGAATGAGAACGGGCATATATCCAAAGGCTAAGTGTGGTGAATAGGGGGGATGTGGAAGCACGTTAGTGTGAGTTCTGGCGAGGAACTCTTTTACCATTTAGGATCGATGTGCTGGAGCGTTTCCATGGAGAAGATATCAGTCGTCACTCTGCTAGAACTGAGGCCGCTTACGATGAATGAATTCACTCAAAATTCTTAGAAAAGTTTCTAATCTCAGTGATTTGTTCACATGTTTGGCGACGATCTCATCAAAAACATTCAGACACCAACGCAACATTTTCCACGTTCCGTGAAGTCAAATGTCACCCTACGCGTACATTGTATTCATTGGATTCTGGGATATCCTTAAAATACCTATGACACATTCATAAACCTTGATACTCATCATAGTAGATTCATTATGCACCTTTCATAGCATTTCCAAAGTCTCCATCGGTGTTTTATCTAAGCGTTGATAGAATTTAATGTTGCAGCGCCGTTCAAGAAAAGCAATTTTTCTTACAACGCGGAACAAAGCTAACTAGCTTCGGAAGATCACAGTTGCACGTGAGGCTCAATCACATGGCATGGACTAAACCAACCTGGCCACGTAGGGAAGGGTTGGGAAAATCCGTTTCAGGAGGTTTAATTTGGCACCTTTCAAAGCCGAAAATCGATGAAAATATCGATTTTTCAATTTTTATTTTAAATGTAGTTTGATACCTCTGGCACAACTGTGCGAAGTTTGAAATGATCTGCATATTTTAAATGTAGTAAAATGTATCTTAACTATTTTGACAGATCTGACAGCTGTTTAAATGCCACGCCCCCCTCAATGTTTACAATTTTACTTGAAAATAAATCCAATATTTTATATAAAAAACTTCACAGAAGAAGAATTCTTTAAGCTGTAATTGTAACTATCAGCGAAGTTGTTTGTTTACATTAGCTTTGCCATTTTTGCTTGCTGTGTGCTTTTTAGTTTATTACTTTTTTATTTCATAGAAACCTAAAACAGCATTTTTTAATGCTATTTCAATCATAATTCATTCATTCTTTTAGTTTGATCAGTTGTTATTATCGCTAATATGCCTCTTAGGAAACGTTCATTACGTGCTATGCATATGAATAAAAAGCGATGGCGTAAAGAGAATGTTGATTGTGAAGTGATTAAAGATTCATTAGTGTCAAATGTACGCCTTGAAAAATTAAATACTGAGGTAAAAAAGGATAACTCTGCTGTTGGACATTATATATTGGTGGACTTCAACCAAGTTAATAATTTACTCACCAAGTTAATAAACCTCACCAGAAACTTCCATAATAATTATTATTTTATTTCTATTCAAAAACACTAATCAACCACAAGTGAAACTGCAAGAGGAGACCATAGGAGTGATGTACAAAGAGAACAATCTATTCTAAGAAAACAACTCTAAGTAAACATGCGCAAGTGATCTGTTTAATCTAATTCAATCTATTTATATCCATAAACTTTAATCCACTAATTTATAATAGTAGCAAAACTCTTTCCTTAACTCACGTTGTGATAGTGAAATATATCTCACTTACGGATCAACGCAACAGTTCATCTGCTCCTTTTATCTTACATTTACAAACCCTTAACTTTTTTTTTGCAAACTAATTTAAATATCAAGGTTTCTTCTTGAGGGATGGCTGTGAATTAACGCAAAAGCTAGCCCTAAAGTTTCCCCAAGAAGATTAATGACAAGGTCATGTACACAAGTTATAAATGTGGGATCAATTAATATTTAATTAACCCTTAATCCAAATGATCTCCTTAAACGTTCGCTTGACGCAACAAAAAGTATATTAATGTTGTGATTATTGCGTTAATGTGTTAATGTTAAGATCAGGGTGAAGATAATGTTATTCTTTTGTTGTTTTATATATCAAACACTTAATTTATTATTTACTAAGAATCCGTATTCGGGAATATTAATACTACATGACTACTTTGGAATGAAATAATTGCGTTATAATTTTATACCCTCTACATTAAAAGAAAAAATAATGATAACTTATCTTATCTCTTATTTAAGTTCAAATAGAGGAGTCCATCATATAACACTGTACTTGTAAGACACGGTTACGATATCACATGGTAAAAAGTTGCTTTTATTATACCATGGACTTAAATATTAGACTGCATATAACTACTCAACACCAGCATGATGATTCCGAAAACATCTGTGATATTACATCAGTTGCTTATTTAGTTTTAATTGGTGATCAGGAAATAAAAATGGCTTTAACTAAAAAAAATTTTAAAAATATTTTGTTGTAAAAGATTTTTTAATAGTAAGTAGTAGAAAATTTAAAGGAGAACAGCAAAGTTATTTAACTCCTGATGGAGGGGAAAAATTGCAAGATCGAAACAGATAGGTAATTGTAACTACGTCAAATAACTTTTTTTAATTATGGAGTAATAACTAGTGAAGAAAAGTTTCAAACAACTTTGAGAAAATTAAATAGTTTAGCCGAGTTTCTGATAAGAGTAATGACAAAAAATTTTATGATCCTAATAAATCATTTTTATTTATTTTGTGATAATTAATATTAATTTGTCACTATATTTTTGTAGTATTTTTATTCTTTTTTTTGTGTTTCACATATTTTTGTTTGGGATTAAGAACTTGAAATTAACTTATTTTTTAAATATAATGTATAGGATCGAAAGTTCAGTCATCATAAATTTTACACTTTAAGACTTGTTTCTAAATAACACAGTACACATTGCCTTCATTTAAATAATTTCAACGTTTTGTATAACACGGTTTCCATACAACGTGAAACAAGGCTTCAATACAGAGCGGTACATATTACTCTGATTTATACTATTTACGTACATAATAAAATTAATAAATAAATAAAATAATTTAACTAAATAAAGAAAAAAGTCGCATATAACACGGTTTCAATAAAACATGGTCAGAACTAACCGTGTTATACTAGGAAATGTAAAAAATTAAGAGATTATGCTTCAGTTAAAACTTAAAACAGTAGCAAATTGCTGGTACGATTTTTATTTTTAAATAAAACTGCCCGATTACGTATGCCTTTTTAGGAGGTATACTTCTGAATAGGCAGCGGGACCCAAGTGTTCAAGGTATCGGATCATGGTAGGCATGTCATGAGTTCGAGCCCAGTACCGCTAAAGACCCACCGCGTAGGGGATGATGCATGTTAAAGCTGTCGAGAGCTCAAACGTTCTCCGTTGGTGAGGTGTGGTAGTTAGCAGAGGGGGGTGCTAGCTCAGGTGTTGTCCTCATCACTTGACCATGGTTCATAATTACGAGGTCTGTCGCCAAAAGTCCTCGTGTAGATGAATAGTGCGACGTTAATATGCACTCCCTCCCTCACTCTGAAATAGCAGACTGATAAATGTATTTTCGTGCTGGGACAGCTAGATATGTGCATGAGCCGAAATGTAAATAAATACAGAAAGTCATTCGCACTTTATGGAAACAATTTTGATAGTTACTTTTTATTTATAAATTCCGTATTTTTTGTGGCGCTTTGTTTTAATCTGTGATTCTTGACAATAGCTCCGACGCGAATTTTTCATGAAAGTAAACTTTTTCCTATTACTGTCATGCAAATTTTACTCCATTCCTCTTGAACCGCTTTCCATCCAGTGTTCTTGGATGCTGTATTCTTGAGGTTCGTTTGAATAAACTGAAATAACAGAAGTCGAATGGAGCAGTTTAGAGATATTTACATGTATTTCATCAAGTGGGATACACTTTATTCCTGTTTCTTATTCTTTCTATGCTAAATAAGCGGCAGTTGACTCATACGTGTGACTAGGGATTTTGTCCGCTTAAAGCTGAATTTTATCAATGTACTTTCCGCATAAAATTAGAATTTCTTCATAAGAAAAATTGGTTCTAAAATATTCTACCGATAGTAGAGCAAATAAATTTTGGCTTTACTTGAACTTTTTTATAATTGTTACCTCGGTATTGTTAGAAAATCCAGCAAATATCATGAATCCTTTAGGAACTTTACTGCATGCTAACGAAATCATTTCGCACTTTCATTCCTGTCAGATGAGCAATAGTAACTCATTTTTTTTATTGCACAGCCACATAAATATACCCATGCATCCTCGCGTGTTGCCACAAATTTCCATTTCCCAGCAGCTAGGTGTTTTTTTCTATATTCTACAATTTGTTTTTCTTTCAGCAATATGTTTTAAAAATGGAGACCACTTAGGATTAAAAATCTTTTTTAACTCAATATTTTTTTTTAATTACAGTTCCAGAAAATATTACCTGTTTCAATGCAATGAATAAAGATTTTGAGTAGGTAGATTTTTTTTAGGATAAGAAACTTCACGTTCTTGATAGTTGCCTGCGTTTAAACAAATTAGGATGAAGTTTAGTGGTCATGTTTACATTTTTACATTCAGGTTGGCCTTTTTTAAAAAAAATTAAACTATTAAAACTACTGTTTACTGGAATGCAATAACTGAGATTTCTACACCGCTTTATAATTTGTTGATACGAATATCTGTAATCGGAAAGCGCGCAGTTACGTAATCTCTTAGCAATAAGTCAGTTTTAAGAGCTACTTTTATCATAAATCTTTTATTTTACATTCTAATAACAGACGATTATTCTGAAGTTGAAAAGTTTTATCTCAAATTTAAATGGAGAAAATGATTTACAAAAATTATTTCCATAAAGTGAGAAAGACCTTTTAAAAATGAAATAGTTAGAATTCACAGATTTGGCTTTATCACACTATACTTAGTTCACCAAAAAAATTTTGAGTTCGTTAAAAAGTGCAAAGTGATGAAGAATAATTTATTTATTGTTTGCAAATGGCGCCAATATATTCACAAATCTATTTGCAGCAGATGTCTGGAAATCTTATCTAAATGTCAAGGATATAAGTGAGGAGTAAATCTAATAAATTATACCCTTAATTTTTTCAATTGAATATTTTCCAGCTTGTGACTATATTTACATATATCAATCACTTCAATACGACCAAAATTTTTGAACTAAGCACACCATGCAACTCGCAGAGGAATCAATATTAAAATGGAGTTTGAACGTGGTTGAATTAAAATTTAAAAAAAAAATCTTAGCATTAGAATATTTTATACTCCAAAAAATATTTGAATCAAAAGATATAATAATACCATATTATTTTCCTCATAAGAATATTTAAATTGGAATCATTGTTAATTTATTGGAACAATTGGACACTAGATATAATTACATTCAGCTTTTCATTTAAATTTTAAATTTAAATTAAATGATATACAATGAATTAATATTCTTTAGATTGTATGTAGCAAAATTTTCTGAAGACTGAATAACTAAACATTGATTACTCTTTACTGGCTAGAAAACTGAATTACTAATCTCTCGTCTGGCAGTTTAAGTAACAGCCCTAACTTTGGGAGCCTTGAATTAGAATTTCAAATGAATGAAATCTTCAGATTCATCCCATCAAAGGTACATTTATGAGAATCACTTTGTCAGTGCATTTAACGAAGTTCCGTTAAAATTTTAATCAGTTCTTCAACACTCTGCTTTTCTCTTACTGAAATTCGGATGGCGATTCAAATTCTTCACGGTTTGCTTGTAAAATGGCAACAGCTCAGATTAGAACTTTATTGTCTCAACGAATTTTGAGAGAGTTGCGTTAGTAATAATGAATTTAGGTGGTGTAGTGAAAGCTAGAGAGAATTTGAAATGTTTCTTTGAAAATATAGAAGAAATTGGTATTTTATATTGAGGGAAATTAATGAAGATAAAATTACACGTATGCATACTATTAAAAGTTTATCTTAGATTGTTTACGCATAGAAATGTATTACGTATAAAATAAATAAAAATAATGATGAATAATTATATATATATTATATATATATATATATATATACTGAAATTGTTTCAAATGTAAAATAATGTTCAATATATTTATATATAAAGAAAAAGTCCATTGAATAAAGTTGGAAGCTATTATATCACCTAAAGTTGTCAATGACATACGGTATTTATAGTTTAATGATTTCTCCTTCCAGAAGCTCCATCAGCATATACATATAATAAAATTGGCCTTATTTATATAAGGCATCTTGGCCTTACAAACCAAGGATGCAGGTTTAAACAGTTATTTGAGGTCAGCCAACCTTCATCTGTAATTTGCTTATACTACTGGGCTGTAGATAAAGGACGAATTACTCTATAAAAATATGTAGTTATTAGAAGATAAAATACACTAAAGCTGTTTTTAAATAAAATTATAACAGGAAAAATTAATAAAAACGCCTTCTTTAATATAGAAATTAAAAAATATTTAGTATGAAATACTGTTTAAATAAATAAGCATACCACCACAACACTTTGCTATGTTAACATTTCCAGCTAATTAAAAACGAACTAAGAATAATGGTTATTATTTCTTATATCTTATTCCTTCTAGCTATAATTAGGATTATAACTATATGTATATATCATTATTATTGTGAAATATATATTCAGGATGTCCTGAAACTTAACGGTAATCTAATACGAGGTCGGGAGGCACTGGGAAAAATGTAAAATAAAAAAAAATATATACCCTGCACTTGGTTACGTGAGGGTGAGTATATTTTCAAAAATTTGTAAATTGTCACCCTTGATTACATCATTAGCCACTCTGACCACAAATTTCGAAATTGAATGGGAACCTTCTCAATAACATCAGCTAAAATAGCCGTATTAGTAATCGCAGTCACATGTGGGACAAAAATACTTTGCTGTTTTAGTTAAAATTAACGTAACTTGTGTAAGTCGGGATTTGAGAAAAAGGTTTCAACAAACTTTGAATCTCCATAAAAAAGACAACTATTACACACAATTGCAGGAACGTTCCTCAAAATTTCAGTTAAGATTCCAAAATGGGGTACAATACTTGCTTTTTTCTGTGCATAGCAATTTTATTATTTGTAGAACATCTTCTTTTTAAAAACACCTCTGTCGATACATTCCATCTCATAATTAGGTACTGTGACCGCAAATTCCACAATTTTACTGCGATTTTTCACTGCAGTGATCCTTTATAGACTTGCTATTAATTTCTGTCACAAATGGAGCAATGTATATTATTAAAATAATCCAATGGCATGTGCTATGTTAATTAATTAAGAAATTTGCATCTTCAAAAATAAGTAGAACGTGTGCTTATGCTTTATATTTATGCTATAAATACATTTATAAAAAAAAGTCTTCAACGCATTTGTTTTTTTTAAAAACTATTCTAAGGAATTTGTGAAAACTTTTCTTTGTAAAGGTTTCAAGGAAACCTGAGGAAACATGCTAGCCAGAACACGAAATGAGCCTCTCTGTGTCGTAGTAGGTTTGGGCATGAAGGCAATATGCAGTGATGAATTATTTTGTTGTGAGATAACGTCTACATATCTACGAAGCAAAATTCTACCATCAACCAGGCCTTAAGATGTGAGAAATAAAGCACATATTGTTTAGATTACCAATCAAGCGATGAAGAGTTCGTGTATACCCAAATGCCACCCTACCAGATTTAGGGTCTTGATGATACTGAATGCAAGAAAGCTATGTTTATTTTTCTCGCTGACACCCATCACAGAGCTGCTCACAAAACACGGACTCATTTGATGAGACGATACCATGTCATCCAGTGAATTCAGTTTTGTCAATAGATGTACTACTGTCACTATGGTGATAGTAGGGCACCATGAAAACAGTCTGTGCTGCTCCGAATGTCCTTACACTGTTCGAGTGATTAAGTTTCTTATCCTGAGTCCGTGATGGGGCTATAAATTTTGAAAGGCCAACCCAATAGCATGTGTGTCCTCTCGTGCTTTAATGGAAGGAAGGGATCTTACATGGGTTTCATGAACTTCCGGAAATCCTCGATTTCATATACACATAAAAATCTTCATAATACCTTTCTTTCTTCATTAACGCATTTTCATATGTTACAAATTATTTTTCTACTTTGATAATGGTCTTATTGGTTAAAAAATATTTTAAAAAATTAAAACTGAGCTTGAATCTCTTAGAGACTTTAACGTGCTCATGTTATGCATATAATTATCTCTAAGTTAATTATTGATTGTATGATTTCCAGTTATTTCCATGTAAGTTGTATACTTAACAGTAAAAGAAAGGATTTATTTAAAATTCTGATTTTTCATATTCTTTATAACTCCTTCTTTCAGTCTTAGATATGTATATTATGTGTATATAATGAAGAAATTACGTTAAAAAATCCCACAGAAGTATTAAAAACTATACTGTTGAATCATTTTAAACTGGCATTTCATTATTAAGAAATCGAAATAAGTAAAATACACAAATATGTGACAGGAAAAATTTTATTTTTTTTCTCACCTAAATATTTACTTTAATTATATACAATTCTATTCGATGCCTTAAAAGTTCAGGAAAAGTTTGTGAAAAAATTAAAGTTCAATTAGCATTGCACTTTACTATACTTACTCAAGCTTAAGGTTTTGTTTACTTTTTGAAGTATATTTCGAATTTTCTTACATAATAATATACAGAGTAAATATTATCTACATTAAAGTTATTGACAGAGAAATCTTTTCATCCTGAAATAGCTGGGTAAATTTCTCATACTGATTTGGCTCTTAGCAAAGGTTATTCTCACAAAACAAACGGTTTTGTACCAGAACTATTGGTAACGTACTCATAAATCTCTGTGAGCCAGCTAATTGAGCTATAAATCAGAATGGATAAATTTTAGTTTCATGATCAAATATAAGAAATAACTAAATGATCGATAGGTCTGGCAACAGGAAAAGGTGGCTGATAAAGAAATTAACTGGGAAACTCAACATATTAGAAATAAATTATTAAATTTACGAAGCCTTGAGAGCAAAGCAACTGATAAATAATCATTTAATTTGTAAAGTGTTGTTTTAATTTTTACCTTTCACCAATTTGTAACATAGCAAATTGCGATAGCATATGATTTTTGTGTATTGCTTTTATATGGAGAAAAAAAAGATATTTTCCATTAGAACCTACCTATTTGGAGAAGTTGTTCGATTATATGTAGATTATATATATATATATATATATATATATATACGAGTAAAACCTCTGTGAAAAAAACTTAATATAAAATTTAATATTGCTATAAAGAGGTTGAATTTTCGAAAATAAATGAAATAACAAATTTGGATAGATAATTTTAGTCTCCAAATAATTATTTTTCTACAATATTAATAATCAAATGTGATGCTAATTGATTGGAATGTGCTGAGTATAGTGAGTAGAGTACAGTGCAGTATAGAACATTTCCTAACAGTAGGTATTTAAAACTTTAAAATGAAAGAGCTCTAAAATGTAACTGATATTTTTTATGTAACAATTTACTATATTTCCTCTCAAACAGCGGCCCACAAAAAAGTTTTAATCCGGTCCGCCAAGACAGAAAACCATATGAACAGAAAGCTCGAGCAATTCGGAATCACGTTTTCGTATAAAAAGTAACACACATAGCATTTTATAATGAATTCATATTCTATATTTCTACTAAATATCTATAAGTACTTAAGTAATGAGCATTTTATTGATAAAAAATAAAGAACTGATATATTTCTACGTTCAAGGTTATTCTTCTCATGAAAGAAATAATCTAACAATCAACATAAAAATAATCAATCAACTCAATCCTGGCTAAAAGATTACTCTAAATGTGAATCAGAATTCTGCCACTTTTATTATATATCCCCGAGGCATAATCATCCATTAAAATATTCTAAAAAAATGTTCTCTTTCATCAAAGTTAATTTTCCGTAACTTAAAAGAAAAAAAAGAAGAAATTTACGGCATGAAAGATAAATTGCATTTTTAAGTGTTCGACGCTTGCCGAGTTATAGAAAGAATTATTCATATCTGAGTTTCCAAAATGAGTTACCTATTAATGGAACCAATGTAAATCAATTTGGCGAATACTAGATGAGATTTCATTTGGTTCTCTTTTAGTTGAGAAATCACAAATGTGTTACAGAATAATGTAATTTAATACATGACGCAATAGCTCTAACAAGAATGCTGTTTCAGTATTTATTGAATACAAATTATCCAAAGAGTGACGCTTACATTAACATTATTATTTTTGTGACAATACTCCTTGTCCCCATATTGCTAGAAATGATTTGTATTTTAAATGAAAAAAGTTTACATTGGAGGCATAATTTAAATGTTAAAACCTTTTGAAACTTTATCCTTATGGTGTTTCTAATTTTTAGTAGCTAATTTTATAAGAAAATATATGTATATATACACAAGGTGATTCTAAATTGTTTTTGCAAATGAGGAGGGTTGACAGTACCCATCCAGATGACCAACAATAAGAAATGAGTATTGGGTCACATTTTATTCGGACAGGTAGAAAATAGGAATATTAGAATTCCAACCTGAACTTACAACAGTGTTGAGAAATTGAATAAACGATACCAAAGTTGTATAATCAAATTTATTGTTTAGTGAAAAACTCACAGTAACTGCTCAAAATGTTACACAGATGATACAGGCGAAGGCACAAATGGCACACCCTCTCGAAGAATCCTGGTGTCGTATTCATTTTGTCCGCGGCAACAACAGCTGTCTTCATGAGATCTTCAGCTGAGTCCACAGGCGTATCGTGCACTAAAGATTCCATGCGCAGCCAGAAGAAAAATTCCATTTGGTTGAGGTTCTGTGAGCTAAGAAGCCTAACCAGAGGTCTGAAATATACGATCGATCGTGCTTGAAATGTGTCATTCAAGAAGTTATGAACCCTGAAGAAAAAACGTGGTGGAGCTCCATCGTGCATAAATCACACGTTTTTCTGAATGGGGAGTGGAACACCCTGCAATAAACTGGGAAGCACTTGTTCCGAGAAGATATGGTATGTTACTTGGTCAAACGGTCTGGCAAGATGTAAGGGCCTACCAAGTAATCACCAAGATAACCTGTACATACGTTTACGGAAACTTTCTGCTCATGCTTACAATGGGTAGTGTAGTCAGGAGGGCTGTCAGATCAAACGTATTGATTGCGCAGGTTGAAAATGCCTTTGCTGAATTTTGACTCAGCAATGAATAGTACTCGAAGTCGTCGATCAACACTGGAAAATGTAGAAGGGCTTGGAATACAATCTTCGTGCGTCACGACATTTCCCTTTTTGCTTCACCGTATGTGAGGTGCATATCTACCCACTCCTCGTATGTGTATTCCGCCGTAACATTCACAAAAAGTGTCGGGCGAAGTTATCAAAATAATACTTGAAGCGATGACACTGTACAGTTTATATATATATGAAGGACAGCCTTTCCTCATATTGATGGAATGTTTAGAAGATAAGATAAGATGAAATGTTTAGAAGATATTTAAATTTTCATGGTAGTAAATATTTTAATACAAGTAATTTATAACTGTTTTTATTAGATATTCATAAAAATATATTATTTTGCATATGGATTACAAATCTCCTGAGTAATCAAAAATAGTAAGAGACGCTTATCTGTTTGAAAAAACAGGACATAAAAATATTTAATTTTAATTATAATTAATTTCCCTTTTACCCTTTAAACATCCATGTGACTTTTTTCACAATTTTGGAGGTTTTATTCCCCCATCGGGTGTAGGAGGTCTAACAGGCCAGCAAAAAGGCTTTTAAATGCCACTACTAGACTCGGTGGCTTGATTCCCCCCCCCCCAATAGTTTCTTAACTCTTGGTGGTGTGTAGTCCAGTCTGCACTCACTTCTCATCCTCCCGTTTTTGTCATAACCTCTAACGTGAGTGTTTGAAAGATATTTTTACTGCAATCATTTGTTTTACTCAAAATAAGTCTCTTCTGTAATGTATTACAATATATTACAATGAGGGTCCCATATTTGAAAAACGTTAAACAATTCTTATTTGCAGTATATTTGCTGTTGTTTTTCGCTTCAAACTATTAGTTCACACCCTTCCTATATATGTATATTTATCTATACATCGTGTGCAAATTTTCAATTGTTAAGGAAATACTCTTTAATCATCCATCCAAGTTCAAATAATTTTTTTTTACTCTTGTAATGGATGACGAACATGAGGTTAATACACTTTCTTTAAATAACAACTCATTAATTAAATTTAATAATTAGTTATAGTTTAAAAGATTTATTTCAGTCGATAATATTTCTCTAGATGGCAGCACCATTGGATAAAACAGCTTTTGTTAAATATGTGGTGGGGATTTAACTTAACCTGAATAGTCATATGCTTGTTAGACGTTAGTTTTACACCTCCCCCCCCCAGGTTTTAAGATAAATTCTTACTATTATATTTAACTTTAATAAAAAAATGTAATAACAAATTTATAATGATCTTAAAAAGTTTTTAATACTAAATAAAAAGGTGTTTGTCTCTTAATTTTGCGATTCTGTCACATGTATATACATATTTATATTAATTGTAATTATTTAATAAAAATAACTAAAATTCAATTTTTCTTTAATTATCTGAGTAGGAATTGATTTTTAAAAAAAATTATTGGTTTATTTGTTTTCATTAGACCTTACTCTAGGCCCAACCGTTATTATGAATTAAACTTGATCAGAAGGGAGGTTATAATATGCTGGTGGTATCTCAGGTCAAGAGTTCACCGGATTCTGTTTCGCTTAGAGATTCACCCTACGACGGGTAAATACACGATTTCTTGAAAACCAGGTATTGATTTACTTACCTCATTTTTCATTTAGGTTTTAAAATGTTTGAAAAATTATCTAAATTTTTCTGATTATCTTAATTTACAAAGAATGAATATATTTTCTGTTAACCGACAAATAGCTAAGTTAACTTTATTCTTCAATAATAATAAAAAATAATGTTTCTCTGGAAAATGAAAATGCTAAGTGGTTAAAATATATTTCACACAAATAGTTAGATACATTAAAACATTTTTATAATGTGTCAACCCTTATATGCCTGCTATTAATTTAATTTAATAAAGATAAAATATAAGTATTCTTCACTTGAGATATCTAATTTTTATTACAAAAATGTTTAAGAAAATGTTTCTGTTCTTCTGTATAAAATTTAATTATATTTTAGATTGAATGTCTTCCTTCTTATGAAAACATTATTTCAGGGAAAATAGTTTTGTAATTTTTCCCCTGAAATAATATTTTCATAAAAAATACTTTCTCATTCTAAAAATATAACTAAAATTTATGCAAGAGAAGAGACATAAATTTTTTCAACATTCTAAGAATTATCAAAATTCTTAAATGCAATTTGAATTTTTCTTAGTGGAACAAAGTTTCTTGGTCTTCAAATAAAACTATGCAAAATGTCAAGGAAAAACAAAACCTTAATGAAAATAATAAACGTTCGTCATAAAGGACCTAAGTAAGCCTTAGTACATTTAATTAAATTTTGAAATCTGCTCTTTTCATTGCAAATTTAATTTGCTTTTAAAAAATTCTTACGTTTTCCTAGGAAACTAAATTTAATTTCTAGATTTTGAAAAACGAATTAGATATAAAGGAACAAAAATATAAATGAAAGCATATGGTTTCTTTTGCTATTTAACTAAACTAACTTTTTAAGAACATATTACTTATTTAAGTAAATTATTCAAATTTCACTAAAAAATGCTTTAGAAAATTTATAAAACAAAGATAATTGCGTTAAAAGTTCTAATTTTTCAAATACATTTCTTATTTTACAAAGTAAATAAACTCATATTTGTAAGTCAAACATTAAAACTTCAAGATAGAAAATTGCTTTTATACTTCAATACAAATGGCTACAAGAAAATTAAAAAGGTAATTTTTTTTTCTTCAGGAGTCTTTTGTAGTATTTGCAGTGACTATACTCACAAACAAAACAATATTTTTGGGGAAAAAAATTCAATTTTTGTATTTTAATGAAGTTTAGCAATCTTCTATGAAACAATTAAATACGGGGTAAGACATATATATATATATATATACACACATATATGTTTGCTTCTATATCCTAAATGACAATTTGCAGCAAATTGGAAATAGAAAACAAGAATTCAAATTTAAGAGATAGACCTGAATGTTTTTCTGTGTATTTATGTTGTTTATTGGATTTAATCTTTTCACACACACACAAACAAGTATTTTTAAGTAGATTGATTTGAATTTGAAGGAATTCAGATGGGGCGTAATTTTAATGATTCGTTACCTTGTTGCTTGAATTATATTTTGATAAGCATTATTTGGCTTAATTTCTTCATATAATTTTTTTTTAAATTTATTCATGCAATCGTTTTAGCATATAATTTTATTACATATACATTCCAAAGAGTTATAATGTTATATCTATCAATGATAATTAAAAATATAATACTTATTTCTGAAAATATTGGAAAATAGCATGCGTAAGTCTGACACAAATCAGCAAGATAAGTTTCATACGTTAGACAGTGCTCATTATTGCTTATATACAGCAAATAATTATCATGAATAACCAGAATTAATTAAAAAAATGTATATCTTATATTTAGCAACTAATAAGGAAGAAATATAACATAAACGTACACAATTGAAAAGAAATGTAAAATTATTTTATTAATTGGATTTTTGAATTATTCAATTTTTTAATTTACTATTTGTTAAAATATAAATTGAATAAAATTTTATTTTTAAAGGATTTCCCTGATCGAAATTTAAAAAAACTTCATGTGTCAGCTTCGACGCACGTCTGGAGTTTACTCCTTAAATACAGTTGTGTATTACGTAAGTCAGAGGTTGACAACATTTACTTGTGGCGTGCCAAATCAGTGTAATGTTGCCAACTCAATCTTCCAATATGATTCAGTGTGCCTCGCAGTAAGTTATCATGAATAAATCACAGTAAATCGAATATTTGAAATAATTCGATTCCCGCGATAATGCATGCAGAGTTGAAGAATAGAGGTCAATAACAAAGATATTTACAGATTTATCATGTATATAAATTTTGCATCATTTAAGGATATTTCTTAACATAAAAATAAGCAGAAAGAGAAGAAAAATAAGTAACTGTTTCTTCAACATCAATAAAAAAAAATTGTACGTATATTATGTATTTTTAAACATTAATTAAAAAATATATATAAATAATTTAAAATATAATTATTTCCCTACATTAAAATTAAATAAAAATAAATAAAAGTTTTAGTATGAATCTAGTGCTTGCAACGCTCTACTGCATATCGCAAAATTAGGAGCTTTACTTACAACTCAGTTTGACACGATTCTGAGCATTCAGTTTGTAACAACTTCCTTGCGGTCTCGAAGTATTTTTCATATGATAAAAGATTTCTACACTTAGGCATATAAAACCAAAAGCGAAAGCAGAGTACGTGCAATTTTCTTCCTCCAATTAATAAAATCTTGCCTACTTTCAAATAATTTACAAAGCAGCTGTAGATTTATCTGTAGAGTTATCTTACACAGAATTTTTCTTAGTTCCGTAAATGTCCATAATTCTGAAGATGTTTGTCAAACAAAGTCCATGACACACTTATCATCTTCCATCGGCTAACGAATTTATAAATTTGTGAGTAGTAAGGGATATAAAT
The DNA here is from genome assembly GCA_019973975.1 of Trichonephila clavata. NCBI lineage: Eukaryota > Metazoa > Arthropoda > Arachnida > Araneae > Nephilidae > Trichonephila > Trichonephila clavata. Next base: position 7,568 of record BMAO01000339.1, on the reverse strand, counting down.
TCACAACAATGATAAGAAATCCGTACATAACGATTGGAAAAATTCTTTTCATAAAAGAATCCAGATATTCTTTTCATCAACATTGACTTATTTTTGAAAAAAAATTTAAAAATGCAAAATATCGTTATTTTGTGAAACAAATTATACCGAATCGTGATAAGATAAATGATCTTTTCGATTATGAAATTATTTTTTGTTTGATTTTGATAAGTAATTTTAAAAACGACTAAAAATTAGGAACTATTTTCTGCTTTCTTCCAACAACTGTTTGGAGTATGCGCTGAACGCAGCGTAACGCTTTTTCATCAACAATTGAACAAATTTCACTCCTCATAAAATTCCCTCACAGGATGCTTTATATGAAAATCGATTATTAAGGAATAAACACCAAAAAAAAAAACAAATAAAAGATCAAATGTCCTAAAAAGGCAACTATTTATGGAACTTTGTAGAGTAAATATAACGCTAAACTTTAAAATAAAGAATACTTATTATTGCTGTAAATAACATTTTTAAATCGATCACTTTTTTTTAAAAAAAAAGTAATGCACCTTGAGCGGAATGTGGTGGTGCCTACCTGGAGTAAGAACCCACGATCATTAGATACGATGCCTAGTAACATGACCACTAGACAAAAGTAATCACTCCTGTTCGGAAGCTGTTATTGGCATATTAAGTTACAGCTACATTACTCAAGTACCTTCTTTCTTCCTACAGTTATTTGGCATATGCGTATAACACAGATTAACGCTCTTTTGTTAACGCTTGTACAAATTTTACTCCTTATAGACAAAATTTCTACACCGGGAGCTTTATAGAAAAATCGATTCTCAAAGCGTAAACTCCACAAAAAAAAACAGTAGTTTCTATTTAAATATAAAATTAAATGACTCGTTGATGCTATGTCAGATAAGCTACCACATATAATTTTCTATCACCCTCCGGGTGGCTAATAAAGAGCTAAGTTTTTATATTAATACCACTAATAGGGATGGAAATCAGGTCTCTCCACGTCACTTAGATATTTCTCTAACATCTGGAAAATATCGCACCAAATCCTACCCTCCACTACAAATCATGAAGACCAGCCAATCATTTGGTCAACACTCGAATCAAGGCACATTCTCCAGTATCAGGCCATATTGAGCACACCGGATACAGGCCTGAGGGTGTGTCTGTAACCCTTATGTCTTAGTATTTAATCAATATAAATTTAATAATTATTTTTCTTCATCGTGTTTGCTACCAACTTTCAAAAAATTAATTGATCTGTACAGAATCGCTAGCAGAATTTAAAGCGACATATATGGAAAATTCAACGATATAATGAATTTAATTTTTTTTTACCTAATTTTACATAAGATTGAAAAATTATAAAACCAATAAAAAGTTGTGCTTTACTAAAAAAGTTATAATATGGAAATTTTAGGGCAGTATTTAGAAATGAGTGCGAAATACTTCTATTCTAAGTGCAACTCTTAAGTTCAAACTAACATTTTATAAGAAAACGGTACCCTGTACACTATTTCTTTTTTTAAGCAAAAATAAAAATTTAATTTGTAACAGAACAAGTTTTCCCATCTCGTTTTTCCCAAAAAAATCTTTATTAAATATCTATGTCTTTTATTTATTTAAGAAATTTCAGTTGAATGCATTAGAATAATCAAAAAATATTTTTATGGCTGCATAAAATTTGAGAGGTAACTCAAAACCCAATCTATAATTATTAAATATGCTTCTAAAGTTAATAATTCAGTAAATTAAGGAAGTAAATTCAAGCGTACTTTGCAATTTAATTTTATAGGAATATTTCAAGGGAATACGTCTTTTTCAAACAAAATCTTTTGTTAAGCTCTAATAGAAGTTTTCTTCTTTAGGAGTTTTTAGGGATAGGAAGTAGAAATACATAATTTTTCACGCAAATAAAACTTTAACAAAAAGAAATAAGCCAGCAGTCATCTCTTCTTGATTTCTAGTGAAAGCTCGACAAAAAAAAAGGAATCTAAATAATTGTTCTTTCATGTTTTTACAATTCGAAATTATATCGTAAAGGTAATAGCTTAGAGTCTATCACTTAAAAAGCAAAAACTTATCTAGCTTTCTTCGTTAAAAAGCCAGGTGCATAGTCTGCAACATCAGGCAGTAAGATGACTTACGGGAAATTTCATTAAATTTGCCATAAGGCTTCAGATATAATTTTCTCTCTACCTCGGAGATTTTATAACTTACATTTATAATTTTTCTGAAAACTCTTTAGAACTTATTCTGTTTTCTTTTGTACCTTCTGGCACACATTTGAATATGAAATGAATAGCTATCAAAAAATTTGTTTTAGAAGGCTACTTTACTTTTTGCATTTTTTTATTTTATTTAAAATAGATGCCCTGGTTTTAAATATATTGATGACTATTCGAAACGCCGCCTCATTAAGGACAAGAGATTTCAAAAAAATTTTTTTTTATATAAATTACTTAAAATATTACAGAAAATCGATTGAAGTTGCAACTCCAATTTATTTGTAAAATACAAAAATAAGCCACATTTTGTGTAATAAGTACTGAAAATAAGAAACAGCATTCTTAACTATACACTTTAGATGTGTTCCTGGAGTATGTAAATTTTTCCTGCTTCCAAACATGGCTAAAACACATTCAGAAAAACAGCGAAAGGGAATGTATACAGGACCAGTCTAAGTCAATCATCAACCACCTGAGTTGCATGAATAACGAATGAGGAGATAGATAACCTATTGTAGCAGTGTAATAAGCTAGGAAGACATGAAAGTTCCATCCCTCGTTCGTTCTTGCAATTACCCTTTGAAAAGGTGTGCAATATTTTGTTACAATGCCCAAAAACTCAGATACTACCATCATGAAAGTGAGGAATCTTGGATCTCCAAAAAGACATTTCTATGACATGATTTCGTTTATGTCTAGAGCTTAACGCATTTGAACTGCATATGTGTGCTGTGCATTATAAAAGCGCCTATTGTAATAAAATACACTTAAGGGAACCAAAAAAAAATCTAATACATGCATGCATATGCAAATAAAGAGATATGGAACCAATCCGAGTATGGCGCTGCGGTCGGCAAAGCCTATATAAGGCAACGAGTGCCTGGCACAATTATTCGACAGTTTATTGCTGTTACAATGGCAGGTTATCAAGATTTAAGTGATTTTGAACGTGGTGTTATACTCTGTGTTCGAGAGATGCGTCATAGCATTTCCGAGGTAGCGATGAATTTTGGATTTTCACGTACGACCATTTCACGAGTGTACCATGAATATAGAAAATTCGGTAAAACATCAAATCAAGGACATCGCTACTGCCGGAAACAGATCATGCAAGAACGGGACCAATGGCGACTGACAAGAATTATTAAGCGTGACAGACGTGCCGCCTTTCCACAAATTGCTCCAGATTTTAATGATCAGACATCAACAAGTGTCACCGTGCGAACCATTAAACGAAATATCGTCGTTATGGGATTTCGTTGCCGAAGGTCCACTCGTGTAACTTGATGACTGCTCAACACAAAGCTTTACGCCTTTTCTGGGCCCGTCAATACCAACTTTGGACTGCTGATGACTGGAAACACGTTGCCTGGTCTGACGAGTCTCGATTCCAATTGAATCGAAATGATGGACGTGTACAGGTATGAAGACAACCTCATGAATCGATGGACCCTACATGTCAAATGGGGACTGTTCAAGCTTGTGGAGGCTATATGGAGGCATGAGGCGTGTGCTGTTTGCGTGATACGGGACCCCTGATACGTCTAGATACGACTCAGACAGGTGACAGGTACGTAAGTTTCCTGTCTAATCACCTGCACTCATTAATGTTAATTTTGCACACCGACGGACTTGGGGAATTTAAGCAGGACAGGGCAACATCCCATATGTCCAGAAATGCTACAGAGTGGCTCCAGGAGCACTCTTTTGAATTTTGTCACTTCTGTTGTCCACCCAAATCACCAGACATGAACATTATTTAATATATTTGAGATGCCTTGCAAAGTTCCGTTCAGAAGAGATCTCCACCCCCTCTTACTCCCACTGATTTAGGGATAGCCCTGCAGGATTCATGGTGTCATTCACCTCCAACACTACTTCAGGCATGAATTGAATCCATGCCGCGTCGCGTTGTGATGCTTCTGAGGGCTGGTGGGGGTCCTAAACAATATTAGGCAGGTGTACCAGTTTTTTTGTCTCTTCAGTGTAAAATAATGTGAATTATTCTTTGTCACAGCTAATATCAAATGGTATGGAATGATATGTATTCTTATGCAATTAACTACTAAAACTTCATATCACTCCAATTTATTTGGACAATTTATCTTTGCATACACACAATTTGTTTTTCTCTAGGACTGATGGTACAATTCTTCCAACCGGTCTCTTACTTCTTCTCCATCTTGCCCCAACCTATATTATTAGTGTTTCATCTTTTTATTATAAGGAAAGCTTTTTGTTGAAAAAATAATAGCTAATTCCATTAGTTCATAAATGTTTATATGTCAAACACAAAGTTTTTCCATACACTTTGAGAAGACATACAGAAGCTCCTTGTGTAAAAATATGTAACTAAATAAAGTATCTGTAAAAATAATTTTTAATACTTTAAAACCACCTTCATATCTCACTTCGTATAATTATTGTTAGTGTCGTAAATAGCTATTTATAATATGCACAAATACTGTAATGGTAGTTAGTTGAAAGTCTTATATAGCCATGTTAGTTTGATTTATATATTTGAATGTTGGAACATATATGTCTTTTGGATGCTTCCTTCAGATGCATTTTCTATCATCAGTATCAACACAGTTGGAGATAGTAAATTCATTCTTTATGTTTGCCTACATCTCGATTCAAATATCTACTCGATAATTTAAAGTTAATTAAAAATAGTGCAGAGTTCTATTTAATTTTATATTGAGTCTCCTTTATCCTTCAAAATTTAACTAGACATTTTACTAAGTTTTTTTTTATTATTAAAAGTAGTATAAAAAACCCCACACACATAACTTATTTAACCAATTTGTGCATGCAACATTCAAGTAATTTCTTGCTGAAAAAATTATTTTTTATTTTTTTTAAACAAGAAAATGCGTTCCCTGTTTTCTAGACTACTGTCCCTTAAGAAGAAGGGAAACAAATAACTAAATTAACTGTACGTATACAGCGTAATAAGGATAAATCATTATTAAGGGGGTCCGGCACATGAATTTTTGAAAAATGATCGATTTTGACTTTTTTATATTTTTGAAAAAGTTTAAACATATTTCTGCTTAAAATGATATATGATATATGGAAATACAAAAATTAGAATTATTTTTATTTATTTTTTAAAAGGAAGCTACTTTCTTTGACGCGTGACAGGTGATCCTCGAGGAGCAACTGTCTTTCATCATGCTTAATTTTTCGATAACAGAGAGTGATTTGTTTAGTCCACAATTAGTATAACCTTTTTTTTTTACACATAAATAAAACAATTTTTCTTTGAAGAAAAGAAAAGACATCTCAGAACAGTTATTTTTTTTCGTTTGGTTTGTTTTAAAATGGGATTAATCTTGATTGAACTTGCTAATTGTGAATTCTAATTCAGTTAATAATACCATATTGTCAGTCATTCCAAAATCTACGTTTGTGGAGTTAAAAACTCTAAAATTAAGGGTAAATATGGCAATTGCACTATTCAATATGGGCCATGTAGCCAAATTAATTATTTTAAAACATTGTGGCACTGAACCAGGTTTTAATTGTGTGTCATGCTTTAAAAAATTAGATGCACGTAGGATTCGTGTAGCCCGAAGAAAGCATCTTGAGATACAAAAAAGGCTAGATTGCTAAAAATAATGAAAAAAGAAAATTAGAAGAGTCTTTTGTAGAAGCAGGGGCAAAGAAAATGTTAATTATTTTTCTGGAAAGTATTAAAAAAGGTAAATCGTCAAAAATTACAAATATTTACTTTAAAGCCTGTTTTTTCAAAATGCAATATTTTCCCTTTTTTATGTACCTTTTTCTAATAAATTAATTAATGTAGGGTCCTCAAATTTTCAGTAAGTATATTTCAACATGTTTACACATTTTAATGGAGGAGATAAGAAATATCTAGCAAACTGTTTTAGATAACGCCTTTTTAAACTAAATTTTAGGGAGGAAAGATTGAACATTTTTTAAAAAAATTCATAATTATTTTAATTTTTAATAAAAAGACAAAACCCTCTATTAAAGTTTTATTGATAGTACATATAACACTGTAAAATTGCATCTATGAGAAGCAAGTAGTTTCTGAGAAAAAGGTACATAAATTTACGCAATTTTAACATAGGCTCGTATGGAAGTGCCGGACCCCCTTAAATTTGTAGATAATTAACAGGTATACATGATTCGAATTCAGTTTACACAGTTACACCCTTTGGCCGCTAAAAAAGCGCTAAACTGGTTAGATATCGAGGAAAACTGGATTTGTAGTTTCTCACAGCAGGGGACTGAAAGTTTTAAAGGAATGACAGATATAAAAATGTGCAAGTAAAGTAACATTACAGTGCAAAATTGGTTTGGACACGACGGGTACATGCTATGTTTGTTAACTTGTTGAAAGTTGGCATGTCTGAGAGCTCAAACCCAAGGATCAGCCTGACCAGACAATACGTTTAATCATGTTCCTTTTAACTATTTGAGATTACATAGATAAGTAAATCATTTTATCTGCTTCCCTTCCTAGCGTTTCAATATTAATGACTAGCGCTGTACTTCGGCAGCAGTTATTTGATCATAAAGCACATTTAATTTTAGCTATAAGCAAAATAACTAGAAACCACATTGGAATTAAATAAAATTTAAAGAGAAAATTTCGTACCACCTTTCAATAATTTATTAGTCAATTTTTTTTGACCATTGATAGGGTAGTTTTTTTAAGTAACAAACATTTGATCACATCAACGCTTCTTAATTTTGCTCCGTTAAAAATGAACTCCTGCTTTCACCAACAATGGACTTAATTTTAAAAGTACGCTAAGAAATATTTGTATTTAAAGGTTTATTAGTAATTAGTATTAAAAAAAAAACCTAGTTCGTTATTCGGTGGCTAAACAGCAACTTTAAAAAATTAAATAAATTTGCATTTTACCTTATTTTATCGATGCAAATGTTTATAAAAAGAACTGTGGATATAGGGTTGGAGGAGACAGGGGCATACCTACCACCATTTCAATGATACAGGGTCCCCAAGTTACATGGGTCTCAATATGTGTAACTACAGTCTCACTAATAGGGCCTTTCACAGCTAAAATAGGAACTAATTTTAAATTTACATTTATTTTTAAATTAAAAAAAAACTATTTGTTCCTAACAACTTAAATCTTATAGATTACTGGTTCATAAACTGTGGTCCACGGATCCCTAGGATTCCGCGGGTCTTTCATGTAACGTTTAAATTCTCCTCTTTTACAGACTCTAAAAGGCCTAGTGGAAAAAATTAAAATATGCGCCATACTAGACTATATTAATAAATAGTCCCGATGAAAAACTTGAAGTGGCGCGCGTATCTGAAATACAGAA
>BMAO01000338.1:0-14854 GCA_019973975.1 Trichonephila clavata | reverse complement strand
AACGCATAAACTCTGCACAGCTGTATTCCTCGTTGGGAGTACATAAAAACTGCCTAAAGAAGCATTCCTGTACGCGATCCATAGTTTACTAGAAAAATACGAAAAAACAAATATGACGTCACTTCCGGTGCAAGAAAAAACATTTTATTGGACATATCAACAACAGAATTTGCATATCTTTCCAGACAAAAATGTTTAAAACATTCGTTGCACATGTCGCGTCATGCATGCGCGCGCCGTGGAATGACATTAATCCGCCGTTGAACTGGTATTTAAAAGGCTGCATCTTGCAGCCACCTGTAGTATTCGTATGGTGGCCATGTATTCCGTTCGTGACTACTGCGACATGCCTTGTGACTACTGCGACATGCCATCTCAAGGAACTGGTGCATCGAGACGTAGTGACAACACAAATGGACTTAGTTGCTCGTCTGCATGTTGCTTGTACTTCGGTGGACCCCCGATGCTGTGACGTGTGATGTCAGCCTACCTCGACATGCACGGTGGACATTTTGAACATCTGCCTTAAAGTTTGCATATACTGATGTTGATATGTTCAATAAAGTGTTTTTTTCTTACACCAGAAGTGACGTCATACTTTGTTTTTCGTATTTTTCTCGTAAACTATGGATCGTACAGGAACCCTCCTTTGGGCAGTTTTTATGTACTCCCAACGAGGAACTTAACTATGCAGAGTTTATGCGCTCGTTTTGGGACACCCTGTATTTTGATTTTAGATAGATATTAATATTTTCCTTTAAAGTATACTATATAATAAAAATAAGTAAAATGCTTTAAATTATTTTGAAGTTTTACTTTAAAAAACCTTTTTTCAATTTAAAGCAGAGAAAACTATATATATATATATATATATATATGTATGTAATCGACGTGGCCGTTGAAATGTATTCTTTAATAATATGATCGCTATTGTTGATGGTTTCTTTGGCTGGGATTGACGAGGCTTTCCGGTGATAATTTAAAGCTATTTATACCACATCTTAAACACATAAAACATCACACGGGCGACACATAACAAAGAAAACGAATGCACAATGAGCTGCAGCTGGCTACATGTTTACGTAGACAAAATACAGAAGCGAAAGAGGAGTTGGTCTCCAGGAATCTCGGTGTTTATAGGCGTCTCAAATCACATGATCTGAGTGGGTAGCTGGATGTAGTTTAAAATACTGCCGTTAGGCGGCTGGCTTAACTTATTACTAAAACGTTGGTCCTGAGGGGATGGACCATTGGCAATTAAAAGATATTTAAAAGAATTATTACATATATATATAAAATTATCGTGTCACAGTGTTTGTAACCAAACTCCTCCAAAACGGTGTGGCTGATTCTTATGAAATTTTGTGCGTATATTCAGTAGGTCTAAAAATAGGACGTAAACTTTTTTTCATTCCGATATTGTAATTAGTTAAAAAGATATTAATTAAAACCTTAAAACGCTTAATTGTCTTAATCCTGCGTGTTATTTTTCCCGCCTAGCGTCGTGAATGAACAGAGGGTGAAATTTTTCGGTATTATCGACGTTATTTAAACAGCCATCCGACTTTTGTTTTTAAATCAGACAAAAAACAATTACAGAATCGGAAAGATGATTTCTTTCACCACGAAACAGTATAATTTTTTTTGAAAATTAATAATATTTTCTATTTTTTAAGATTTTTTAAAAAAATAGTTAAAATGGATGCGTTTTTTATGAAAATTATTTCGAAATCGTTGCGTATGAATTTATTTTCGAGTTATGAAAACGATATTCTACACTAAATAACTTCAAGCCTTTTCTTTTAGAACCAGTCATTTAAAAAGTAAAATTCCCAAAACATTTTTTTTAAGACTTTTCGAAAATTTTTTGACATTTTTAACTTTTGAATAACGTCGTTATTTATTAAGATTATCATACGAAACTTTTGTTGCACTTGTAGAATAATGTTATCGAACTTCTGTGCGAAGAATGAAGAAATTGCTTAAAAAGTACGGATTTAAAAAAACTTTTTGTGATTTTCGTAAAATAACGTTATTGCAAAAAATAATCTAAACAGTATTTTTTGTATATTTTTTATTTAAAAGTCCTTCGTTTTCGAAATTAATGTGTGAAGTTTGAAAGCATTAACTTAAAAATTAAGCCCTAAAAAATAAAAAATTTAATAAAAAATACGCGATTTTACAGTTTGCCAAGCCTTGACGTCGAAAAATGGCTTCGCGCCAAATAGCTTTCAACTGTTTCACCTGAAACTTCACATTTAACTCAAGGGTTACACTAAAAAGTTCTGACTTAAACATGCAAAAATCAGCAAATTTGGCGAGTAAAAAAAATGAGAGTGAAAAAGTTATTTTTGTTTCAATTTTCATCATTCTCTCTTTATATAATTTTCAAAATTAAATCATTATTGATGTCAGATTAAGATTAAAGAATGTATTCAATATATTTCTGAGATTCATTTAAATTATTTATTTGTATCAAATCAGTGATTTAAAAAATAAAAAGCCATAAACTATTTTGAACAAATTTTAATAAAACACTCAAAATACTTAAATTAATCGTTTAATGATTTCTTCTTTAAAAAAGATAATTGCATGAAACTTTATTCCCGTGTGTCAAACATTTCAAAAAATCCTCCCAATTCTACTTCATAATCTAAAATAGTAGTAAAATTCTGTAATTTGAAAAATTTCTACTTTTTTGTCTTTTTTCAACATACAACTATTTTTAAAAAGGCTACATTTCCGTTTCCGAGGACTAAAAAACTGCAACGAAAGAATTGGAAAGTGGTTGAGTGATTTTTAAAGTCGCACTGTTCACCTACTCGAGGGTTTTTGGCGACGAACTTCGAAATTTTAAGCCACGGTCAAGTGATGAGGACGACAAATAAGCTTTCACCCATCTCTCCTAATTACCACACCACACCAACTTAAGAACAAATTTCCTGGAAAGGGGAGTTTTTATGACATAGTTAAAGAAATCACTCACATCGCGCGCTTACACACACACACATAAGTGCTATCGTCCTAAGGGAAACAGGAATTTCCCATGGGAATAAAATTATTCACTCGGTAAAAGCCCCTGCAACCCCGGGGTAAACGGAGAGGAAAGAAACTAAGAAGTCAAAGTAATTTCGAAAAATAATATTGGAAGTGCTGATTTTGTCAAGAGAAGGGAAAGTGTTAAACGAGAAAGCCATGATACGCTCTCACGGGCCATGCACTCACATCGTACGTGTCACACCCACAGAAGTGCCGGAGTCAGAAATAAAGGAGGAAATTAACATGGAGATTAAGTTTTACCCTCAGTAAAAGCCCGTCAAACGCCAGGCCGGGTCAGCTAGTATATATATATATACGAGAGACACTCAGAAATGTTTGAGATACTCCTAGGTTTTTAAAGTTATACTTATTAAATTTTAGGAGTTCTCAAAGTAGTCTCTTCCAGTATCAAAGCACTTTTGTAAAACGAACTTTACACAGATTAAATGCCTCAATCTATTCATTTTTTGGAATTGATGAAAGAATGCATTTATAGTTACATCAACCTTGTGAATGAAAACGACGTCCCCAAGTAAGTTCTTTTTTAGATCAAAAAATAACCTAAAGTCACTCAAAGACAGATCCGGAAAATAAGGTGGATGCTCTATCAGTTTAGTCTGTTTTTGTTTAAGAAACTCAACAATGTATAGGGAGATGCATTGTCAAGGTGAAGTATTAGTCCCCTAACATTCACTTCTTCTAGAATTTCTGGAAGACATTTAGTGGAATACCAGTTTTTTACTGATGTGTTTGGCCACCATCATTTAGGAATTTAAAGGGTGTTTCTTACTGATTCTGACACGCTCCTCTTTTTGGTGCTCAGTTAGATTATGGGGAATCCAAAGAAAAACTACTTTTTTCATAAGTAATTCTTCATGAATAATTTTGTTTATGGAGGAGGATCCAACGTTAAGTTCCTTCCTTATCATTTGGTAGGTACAGTGATTATCATTCATTGACGTTTTTCGTATGGTAGACACATTATGTAGGATTACTGCCGACAGCGGCCTTCCTGTGTGTTCTTCATGTTGAAGAGAGGATTGCGACCACTGCAATATTTTTAAAATCATCTGAATACAATAGCACGGAATCACCAAATGCTAGTTGCAGCCATTGGACGCATTTCTCTTGATTTAATCTTGCTTTAAAATCACAGATAATCATTGCACGATAATGTTCTCACGCCAACTCCATTTTCTCTTCTGTCTAAAATTTATTTTACTCCAAACAACTTGAAGTAAGTCAGTAAAATGTCGTCAAAGTTGTATTTTCAAATTAAACCATTAATTTTGTTTTGTAGCTTCTCGTCTGCGCGCTTCTAAAAATGTTAGAGTTACCCTCGTATATATAAATATTTACACTCAGATATAAAAAGTCATCCGCACCTCATATTCTTTTAAAAATGAACATTTGTTTTATATTAAAATAAGCATTTAGCTGAAATTATCTTTTTGACAGCTCAAATAAATAATTCGTGAAATATTTTTGAAAAATGATCACAGCATGTGCACACACACAATTTTTTAAAATTATACATCTTTTTAAGGAGTTTTTTAAGTTTATCTCGTAAAATAAAGTTATCTCTATGACTAAATATATATTCTATATTACTGTAGACTTTGGAAACCAAATACATCTATGGATCTAAATATATATTCTATATTACTGTAGACTTTGCGGACCAATTACATCTATGGATCTAAATATATATTCTATATTACTTTATACTTTGTGGACCAATTACATCTACGGACATTTCTATCAAATGTCCTGTTTCTTGCAAGGTATTTTCTGAAAATATCCATTGTATCAACAGAATTTCCCTTGGAATTCATTTACGTACGTACATTGCTATAAGAAGTGTTTTGAGGGGAAGGTATATGGAAGCAAAAAAAAAGGAAGAGAGAGAGAAAGAGATTTTCTTGCACAAAAATTGTTTTTTTTTTCATGTAAACAATTCTTTGAGTAAATACCACATAGCATTACGTGATTTTCTCTGCTTATTATATTGAAATTAAGAATGAAACAATTCACATAATGCTATACAATTATGAATTGCAATCAAAATAATTAATATGTGATGGCAAAAAAAATTGCAATACTCATCAGCATTGCAAGACAGAATTTTATTACATATCATTATGTGCATAAACCTCATTTTTTCTGTGAAACGTACACAAAACTTATGCATGGTATTAAAAATCAATTTAAGTTCCATGAGTACTGAGTTCAAAATGCTATTTCAGATATAAAACAGCACAAAACACATGAAAGCAGAATATTCAATGCAATGTAAGATTTTTTGTTAAAAACTTACATCCCATTCAATATGAAAAAAGTATTTATTTGAACCAAAGACAAATAGCTTGGAATTTATCACTAAAACACCCCAGAAAAACGTATTTATCTTTCTGCTCCTGTAAAAAACGAATCAGTCATCAGTTACACAAAACGAGGAATGGAATTATGTAACTTTCAGGATTTTTCCTGCCACCTGAGCCTTTGCAAAGTGATATAAAAGAAAGAACATATATTTCTAACACTTGTATTCTTTTACTGACCTGAAAGCGTTGCGTGTATTCTTTTTTAGGAAATAGTTCAATATAAGATTACAGGAGAAGAGTTATGACTTAAAGGCAGGAATTTCTATCTATACATTTAGTGGCAATTTATTTCTATTTAACTGGGTTATATACGGCATGTGAATAAAATTTTATCTTTATGAGCATAAAAATATTCCTTCGAGGCAAAATTAATTACATTTATATCTAATATATGAATACTTATGGATTGATGATTGTACTTAAAAGGAAAAATCATTACATAAATTTCACAAGAGAAATTGATGACTAACCACATGCGTATAATACATTTTCACATTGATTAATATTATATGTAATTGCCACACACACATATATGTTATATCTTGGATTAACACAATAAATATATAGAATTCTCATATTATATATTGAATTAATTTAATAAGTATATACATTTCTCATATTATATATTGAATTAATTTAATAAGTATGCATGTTTTGAAGATTTTCAACGTGCTAGAAAATGGTCAACATAATGGTAATTCTGTTCATTTCTAATGTGTTTAATAATTATTTATTATTTTAAAACTGTCTGATAGCTAAATCTTAAGTGTATTTATTGAAGTTTCTGCACATTAAAAATACTTGATATAACTGATCAGTTTTGTGTGCCGTACACATTTTGGCACGAAGATTTACTTGCGATAAGATAAGGCAGTGGTAGTCAAATGATCATGGGCTACCATGGCATGGCATGGCATAGGTTCATGGCATGTTCTTCAAGATTGTGGAGAGTGTTGTTTCGTGAGGTCGGTTGCTGGTGTCACTATAGATCCACCTTGTAGAGAATTTGATTCAAATCAAATCTGCTGGAACACAAAATCCTCAACTTGTCGTAATGTGTAACTTTGGAGAGTAGTGTGCCAGGTCAGGTGTCATCCTTATTACACGGCCATTTTTAAAATTTAAGAGGTCTGTCATCAATGTGCTTCGTGTTATTTCCTAATTGAATAATAAATTAACTCGAGTGGATCAGTGGTTATGTGGTGAGAAAAGAGTGAGAGAGAGAGAGAATTTGGATCTGATCAAAAATGATTGAATAAATGTATTCTTATTACGTTCGAATTTAAATTTGGAATTGTTGTTAAATTTGTTAATTGTTTTCGTCATTTTCATGCTCCGGTTTGAATCACTTTTTATGGAGTTGTGTAAAAAAATATAAGACTGTTTAAAAGAATAATCCTGTTTTCTCCCTAAACACATATAAACAATTCACGGCAACTGAAGCTCGAAATAAAGCTATATAAAAGACTGTACAAAGCATTTCCTGAACTGTGGACCGTACCTCCGTAGGGGGGATGATAACCCTACGTGAGGCGTTTGAGCATGTCAATAAGTTGAAAATTTAACATTATTTAAAATATATATTTATTTACTGAAAGGAATCGAAACAGAATAAACTCTGACATTATAAAAAAAACAAATTACATATTTACACTGATATGATATATTTGTAAATGTATCGGTGCTGCAAAATGTATTAGATAATTAATTTATCAATACTAAATTAAGAACAAGTTTAATATGAACTTGTGTCTCCCCTGGGTTTGTCTTGAAAGCAAACTTTCAAAAGAAAGTGTAATATTAGATATTAATTATCTTCGGTATTTTTCGTTTTTCAGTTGAGATCATTATTGAGTTGAAATGCATTATTAGACTTTAAAAATAAATGATGGCACAAATAAATATTTAATTTAATTAAAAATTATTTTGCAATATGTTCCAGTTTATAAATAAGAAAGGAAAAGTAAAGTAATACTTATTAAGTAACTTACTTAAAATACTTAAAAGTAACTTACTTAAAATACTTAAAAGTAACTTGCTTAAAATACTTAAAAGTAACTTAGCTTAAAATACTTAAAAGTAACTTACTTAAAATACTTAAAAGTAACTTACTTAAAATACTTAAAAGTAACTTGCTTAAAATATATATTACTTAAAAGTAATACATACAAAGTTTAATACTTATATTGATAAGTTGTATGGGTTATAATTAAGGTCATATTATAGATTTAGAGTCAAAGTACATTGTTATTGCTTTGAATACATTGTTATTGTTTGATGGGACGAGGTGAAAATCATGATTGAAAATTGGGTAGCAGATATCGAAAATTTGTGAAGCATTGCTGTACTTTCTGTGAATAAATATATGTGATAGTTTAGTAATTTTTTTCAAAATTCATGGATGTTCTCTGGATTTGGATTGCCTTCTTAGCTTACATTTTACGTTGCACATAATAGTCTATTCATGTATTTGATGTCCTTTTCTTAGAAAACATGCGAGATTTTTTTTAAATATTCCATGCTTTCATTTTACGAAAGAAAATTTTAATATTTGCCCAATATAACTTGATTACTCTTAGAAGAACTTTTAAAAGAAGATATTGGTAAATTATTCTGATTCAAAAAATTTTGTACGTACTCCAGTCCAGAAAACAGTTTTTTGTCCCATACAATTTGTTTTTATAAAATGCGTCATATGTTAACTATTTTATATTCATTACTAGCTTCTATGGAAATAAATATTTTCACTATTATGTATATTTTTTTCTGATAAACCCATTTTTTATATATGTATGAGTTAACTTATACTATATATAGCAGAAATGTGTGTAGCAATTTTTAATTTCATTTCAAAAGAGTTGTAGCAAATTTTGTAGAACAATTAATTTTTGTTTATTAGTTAAGAGTTTTACAGCTAATTTCTATTTAATACCTTTGTATTAAACAAAAAGTTGGAGTATTATAGAGCAAGTTATATAAATTTGATCTTTCAGAAAAGTTTTCTAAAAAAATATACTTTTTTATGTGTTATTTAAACATAAAAACATTATACTTTGGTAAAATACATGGTAAAATGAGTAAATATTTTCAAAAATAATTTGCTTTAATTTGTTTTTATAATTATTTCCAAGAAAAAAATAATAATGATGCAGATTTTGTTTCATTAAATTTCAAAAGGAGTTTCAAAAATTACACATAAGTGCTTCCTTTGTTTTAAATTTAAATTTTTTTATAGAAACACTGTTTTTGGGAAGGACTGCTTTTTGTTAATTAGTCATTATAAGAATAAATTTGTTTTATGACTTATACACTCATTATAGAAGCACACAAGATAATAATACATTTTTTTAATCTTTTTGATCATTTACACTTTTTTCTTCTCACGCAATATTTTTTTTTTCAGGAAAGCATTTTTTCCCTTGGATACAAATTATTTTTTATTGACATTTATGTAGCATCCTCCACAAGGATGAAAAATATTTTCAAAAAATAAAATTAAGACAATATTTAAGAAGAAAAAAAAACCCTTTTTTTTATCATTTCATACTTGTAGTCTTCTTATAATTACTTAAAACTATGAGGGTTATTTTTTCTGTGTTAACTTGAGGAAATAAGCACGTTCCTATCATTTTTTTAAATGATCCTCCAAACAATATATGTTATAAATGATTTAATTATTGTTGCAGTACAGTTCATTTTATTGCTTGTTTATTATTTTTATCTTTTTCTTGGATGAGATGAAATTCCTTTTCTGTATTTAATGCCATTAAAATTAATTTTAAAAAAATTTCGCCATTAAAATTAAGTATATTTAGAAAGTAATTATTTTTTTTCTTTATATTTAACTTTTTTTTCTCTTTCTGCATTTTTTTAAAAAAATTAGAATAGTTTTATACACTTTATACAAATAGTATTCAAACTAAACGTTGTTTCTTGTTAAATGTAATTTCAAACACAGTTCGTATTATTTCTATAAATTCCAGATTCTATTTGTTAATCTCATATTGACGAAATTTTAGGAAGGCGTGTGATTTCATATTTTCTCTTTTTAAATGTATGAATTACGTGAATCTGTATTTAACAGCATGGAGAATGTTAAGATTCTATGAAGAAAACTCTCATCCCTCCTTCACTTTCTAAAGTTAGTGACAGCCTTACAAAAAGTAGTAGATTTTCATATATATATATGCCTATTTTTTCCAAAAAATATTTGCCTTATTTTTTGTTCTCTATTTCAGAATTTCAGCTCCTTCTGATTTGTAGGATATATACAAGATGTGACACTAAACGAGACTGGTCCAAGAAGTCATTGTACATATACTTATAGAATCAGCTCTTTGTGACATTATCACCTTCAAAGTCGTTCCCTTCAGCATTCACACACTTGTTTATTCGGTGCTACCATTGCTGGTAACAGTACTAGAACGAGGGTTTGAAGTCTCTTTAGGAGATTTTCCGTTTTTCCTTGAACCTCTTTAACTGAGATAAAATGAGTTCTTTTTGAGCAAGATTTAAGGGGACTAAATAAAAAAAAGTCACATTATTGGGCCAAATCACATGAATATGGATGATGCTCTACTACAGTAATGTTTTTATTGGTCAGAAACTGCTTGACAGATAGGGCCATGTGAGCTGATGCATTGTCTCATTGCATCAGCCATCCAACACTGACAATTCTGGTCTCCTTTATCATAATTTTTTCATGAAGTCTTTTTAGCACTTCAATGTAGAAGTGTTTATTAACAGTGTGACCTCTCCCACTCGTATGATAAATAAATTTTGGCTATGATTTAGTTTTGGGTGCCCAGCAGGTTCATCATCTTTCACACAAACTCCTCCCCCTGAAAACTTCTTATACCCTTGAAACACATGTACAAGAGACGAAATTTCATCTCCATAAGACTAGGGTAATATTTTAAATGTTTTCAGGCTGATTTCTTAAGTTTCACAAGAAACTTGATGTCGATTTGGCATTGTCCGGCAGAATGTATTTGCACGTGTTCACTCAATGACGCAATATTACGAACCTGCGTGATCGATTAAAGTGAAACTGGCCACATAGATAGAGGAAGTGCGTGGGATGACGTCAAAGAAACAGTTGTTGTCAACTCTACTCTTTTTTCAAGCTACAAACTTAGTCTCTCTTTTTTGTCACACCTTGTATGATATATTAATCGTTTCTTTGAAAAAAGAAAAATACTTTCGTTATAATGAACTATTCTCGATTTCACACATAATAATTGGTTTTTACTCATAATCTTATTTAGGGATTTCTGAAATTGTGAAATATGTGAATAATAGGTAATTGTCTCTACTGAGGTCTCTAACTTACAGAAGAAAAATATTGTACTAAAAATCCAATTATTTTACTTCATGAATAATAAATCAAAATTTTATATTTTGCGCCTGAATAAATCAATATATATAACCTGATAAAAAATCTATAAAGAAACAATTACTGATTTTCCAAAAATCACCAATGGAAGAAAATAGGACGATGTATTAAATGGCATATGCTTTAAAATTTTTCAAATACTGTTATTATATAACAACACAGTTTAAGACAAAATTTTAGAATTATCGAGATACTTTAATGATAACAAGATTTAACTCACAAACTGCAAAATCACAGTTTATATGCATTGCTAAGGATTATTCTAATCGCGTTTCTTTTTTTCCAGATTAATAATAATATTATGCTTAGTAGCTAAAACTCTAGAATGGGTTCTTGAACTTCCGTTATATATTTCCTAAGAAATGTTCTCTCTACAAAGGAATATTGGTAAATTTTATTTAGTTTCATTCTTAAATAAATGAGATTTAAATGATTCCCTCTAATATTTCATTTCTTGAATATTTTGAATGAGGCATATTTCTAATTATATCTTCTATTTTCTTTTCTAGCTATCTGGTTTAGCGGTTCCAAACTTTTGGGCTGCAGACCGGTACCGGAATGGGGAATGAATGGTACCGTGCCGTGCAAGGAACATTAATTTACTTCTATTTTATTCGCTGTGGTGTATATCTCTGGGGTTTGTGAGACTTTTCATGGAAATCACTTTATATTTTATTTTAAATCAATATATTTCTGTTTGGGTGTAATTTTATTTTATTTTGAACCCATATTTAAATATATAATTTAATTAGAATTATTAAATCCAAACAATCTAAAATATAAACAATCAACTCCCCTATACCCTCACATGATCAAGGTAAAATTACTAAAAATTAAGCAATCCGCGGCAATAAAAAGGTTGGGCAGATCTGACCTATAGTTTTATGCAAAGAATAGTCATTTGTAGTATTTTTATAAAGGAACATTATACAGAACATAATATACAATCCCAAACTCTTTTTATATTCTATTACAAGAAATTTATAGCACTATTTTTAAACTAGAAAATGTCCAATAAATGAAAAGAAGTATATAGTTATCACAAAATATTGTACAATTGACTTTGGGGACATAAACTGGAGTGATTATTTCTTCTTTAAGGATTGGAAGTTTTAAGGATCGGAAATACGAAATATTATATTACATTCTTATGGGTCATCTTTAAATTGTGAATAACAAATTAGTAAGAAAACATATGTGAATATATTTTATTACCCCGTTATAAATTTATAAATATAATACCAGTATGTGTATTATCAAAATATTTTATTAACGATTAAAAACATGATTTTTTTTTTAGTTTTTAGTTTTTTAAAAAAATTGTTTGTTATAAGAATGTAGACAACATAGATTACGTAAAAATAAAAAAAAATTCCAGACGATAATATAGAGTATGTATTTCGAAGAACAATGCATGTAGACAATTAGGACCATAGAGTAATATCTAAAAATCTGGCATATATCTAATAAAATTTTCAAATGCAAGATCAAACATTGCTGGCTTACCTGGAAACTGACGAGAAGTATTTTTGTTTCAATTATATAAAATCACTCATTTATAGAAAACTGAAAAATAGAAACAATATTTTTAAGTAACACGCACTGAATTTTATCATTTACCACATTCATAAACCAAAAAAAAATACTCACACGCAAAAAAATAATTTATTATTTATGGTTATCAACGCATGTTTGGAAACGAGCACACTGAGGCTTTTAAATAAAACTAAGTATAACTGTGAATGTAGACAATTGGCAATAATATGTATTTAAAGGTTAAAACAACTTTGTGAATGTACCCACAATCCCTCTCAGTATCCATATATGAAAAAAGAAAGAATAAAAAATTCATTAAAGAAGAAATGTAAGTATATATCAATCAATATCATACTACATCAAAATATCCATACATACTTTTTGTTGTTACTAATGCCACCCGCCTGACGGTGTAAAGTCGAAACCTACGAAATCCATTGCAGTGAAGGGCTTGATATATACTTCTGTTGTGTTAGCCATAACTTTGAATGCCATGCAGGTGACAATATATTTTGCCTCGGTTCTCCGCAAATCTGAGAGAAAACACACAAGGGGGTCTATCCCACCAACCTAGAAGACTTGCGATTCGACGGTTTATACAGTATCCCAATGCCGCAAATGTGCAACATACATTTACAAACATCCATGCCTTCTCCCGGCTTCGAACACAAACCCAACGGCTCTGTAGTCAATGTCGCAAACCATTAAGCTGGATAGACGATCGATACTTAGTAAGTAATAATCACATATAAAGTAATGCTTATGGTATATAAATGCTTATAAGTAACAATTTGGTTGCCTGCAAAAGACAAAGGACTCATTGATGGCATGATACAGAATACTTCATTTCGTGTGTAATGCCACCACATTACTAAGAATGCATAACACCTGTTTTTCTTGGTCATAATCAGACTATCGATGTGAGTTTTGGGTAATACTGTTCCAATGTAGAATAAGTGGGATCTCCAAGTCTTAGACAGTGACATGAAGCTTTGGTTTTGCACCAACGCGTCTCCCGACTGTGTCCAAACGTACCCTTTTAGATTAAGATCCGAAAAACATGTTGGTCACCATATTGTTTCAGTTGCAAGAAAGCACTTCACAAGATGAGTTGTATAAAGTATGCAACTATAATGCATTAAAAGAAAGGAATCATCAATGGCTACAGCGTAAGATAGAGGGTGGTGTATCAGGTACTCGTTTCCAAATATTTCAGCCGTTAAATTTCCATTCTGAATGATATGCAGGCCAGTACACCTTCCTTTGTCGATTCCAGTGCATATCATTAAACCTCCTTATCTGTAATGCGATATTTATTGAACGAATATAAGGTTATTACAATTTCTTTTTCTTACCATATTAAAACAGATCTAATGTCACTTAAAATTGAATCTGGACACTTCCGTAAACATCACTTGATTCCTATTACTTTGCATGCAATCTCGATGTTCAGAAGCTCACTTTCTTCGGGATGCATGGAGTTTTGTTATGAACGTAAAACACACCATTCACTATTGACCTACGGGCATGCAGTCCTTGTCACATTGGATTTTCTGTTTCAACGAGCTGTTTACACGATACATCGAACATTATTTGCTATGGTAGTATGGGGATGACCCTGTATTGACCCTATATCTTGGAAATTATTCCATAGTCTTGCAATGACACTTTTTGAAAATTCAAAAGTGTCCAATAAAATCCAAAAGCGTTGCCCGAAATCCAATCTCCCGATAATATACTAAGTTTTAGATTCAAGATAACATTACTGTGGTATTTTCAAGCCACTTTTTTTTTAAAACAACAGCTGAAAGATTAAATTTCACCCATGAAGCAACAAAAACGTACGGCTTCTCTGAAATTACGATTTTTACACTTATATCCTAAGTTAAGTAAAGAATGTTGATTTTTACATGAAGTTTTCTTCTTTTATTTTCTGCTGCACGTTAGACTATGAAAATTTTATTTTATTATACATCAAAAGATACATTTGAAACATTTCGTTAAGCCCATGCTCCTCTTAAATTTTTTAGCATTGCATTGTGTATTTTGAATAGGTATGCTTTTGAGAAGTTAGGGTGACAAAGATATATTGGACAAATTATTACTCAGGATGACAAAAATATATTGGCAAATAGTTGAAATTACTGGAAAATTCCGTTTCCTTACAAATAAAAAAGGCATTCAATGCATTTACTAAATATAAAAATAAAATGTAATAAAAATGTTAACAATTTCCTTAGAAAAATAAATGTAATATCATAGACACACACACAAAAAATACTTTTAAGTATCGGGCTGCCTGATTGTTATTTATTCTATAGTCTTTATTGTTAAGAAAAATGTAAGATTATTTCCAAAGTACGATTTAAATTAACACTATTATAAATTTGTCTGTGTGACAACGACCGCTCATTACATGAAAGGAAATATATATGTTTAATATATTTTTAAGGTATCCGACTGGTTGCGACAACCATTTTTTTTAATAAAAAATGGAAAT
>BMAO01000337.1:0-86886 GCA_019973975.1 Trichonephila clavata | reverse complement strand
CCAGGAGATGGTCTAGGAGAGACACTGTGTGTTGTTGTCTGATGGGAAAGGGGGGTATGTGTTTGGAACGTGCAAGTAGGGGGTGGACGAGTTAAGCACACGTTCTCGTGCCCCGTGTCAATCAGTTGTTAATCCCGCAACCTTTTTGGGCGTGGTGAAAAATCATCCTGGAAAGTGCAATCTCTATGGCAGAGGGAGTGAGGGGTGGGTAAAGGTAATTATCGTTTGCGAGTATTAGGAAGAATCGGTCCTCGTAATTTGCCGTGTGACTAATTGGATGGAATGTGATGAACCACTCGGGCTTGGATGACCAGGGAAAGGCTGCCTGAGGCCGTAATAGGATGTGTGGACCGAAGGCTTTGCGCGTGTCGTTGGACTCAGCGTAGGGATTAAGGTTATTTAGTGCTCTTTTAGGTGAGAATGATTTCCATTATTTTCTTTTTATCGCGAAACAATAGATGGCGAGTGAAGGCGTTAAATAAGGATCACTATTTTTATATTGATTTTGAATATTGCCTTGATTATATAACTAAGATTTTCAAAACTTTTTTTTTCGTCCAGAGATATGTTAATGCAATAGAAATAGCGTTGCACTAAAATATCTTCGTATTTAAAATAAAATTTTTCTCAAAACTGTACAGTTGGTCAAAATTTAGCTCTGTTCTTTTATGGTGGAAAGCCAGCGGCGTAACGTACATTCCTACAACCCCCGCGTCGCGGTGGGGGGCTCAAGGTTCTAGGGGGCCCGCAGCTGGACTGCCACCAAGTACCTACCCTGAGGGAAATCCAACTAGGGGGCCCAAAAGCTGATTTTTCAGGGAGGCTCAAAATGTTCTCCATTACACCACTGTAGAGGTCATTTATAGAGACGTGATTAAGAATTGGAAAAACTCTTGCCGAAGAGCACAGGTTCAGATCTTAGTGAGTAAAATTAAAAAGTTATTTTCATTAATGCGAGGTTTAAGAAACTAAACATAAAATTTGATTAAGATTCATTAATTAATATCTTAATAACGAAAAGTTTCAAAATAATGATATAGTTTTAGAACTGATTGATTGGGTTGCATATGATATGAGCAAAATATATAGAACTAACATTGGAATTTTAATTAATATTTATTGTAAGGAATGCTGTTTGACACAAAAGTCTGCTAAGCGCAGCCATTACTCCTCATATTTTTAAATCACATTATAGAACTTGGTCGAACTATATACGGGCGAACCACTTTTCATGACGTAAGCATTCCATAACATAACTGTCCGTAACATAAGCCAACATAAGCATTTTGAAACCTAACAGATTTAACGCACAACAGCTTTTAAATCCGATGGGACTTAATATAGAATAAAAATTCGTTATATTACATTGATTAACCTCACTAACTTCAGGGTTATTAACCTGATTTTGACGATAACTGAAAAGATTTTTGGATGTGATCAGTGTCGATTTAAGCTTATTTCGGGCACTGGGAGTAAAAGATCTATAGGCCCTCTTGCCACTGGCGAATAGAAATTTATAACCAGGAAACCTGTTTAAGTCCAGCTTATCCTGGCCCTTGGATGCCCGCCCCAATCCGCCCAATGGATAAAGTGGCACTGGATGGGATAATTTTCTTTCCGCAGCCGGTAGTTTGGGTATCAATGTTTCCCGAGTTCAAAACTGGGTTTCAATGAAGACCACCGAGTTAAATGGTTTCACGTTGCGGTCAAAATTCGAAATCAACTTTGATGAAACTCGAATGACACAAGATACGAGATATGAATTCAATGCCTCACACTTGTCATTTGGCGTTTCAGAAATTGAATGTTAATATGTTTATAGGAATACTTTGGCCAATTCACAAGAAATTCATTCGCAAAAAATTCAGATTCCCGTACCAAAACAATCGGCTACAAATCATTGGAAGGCTTGAAATGCGCGATACCTCATAGAAATCATAATAAAATGAGATTTATATCTTCTCAACTTAATTTTTGACCTAAGACTTCTGGCGGATTTTAGAGATTATAACAACGCACACTGGTGATAAAATTATATAAATTTAAATACCAAGTTGGTTTCTGATATAATTTAACTAACAACTAATTGGTAAAATTGAAAAAGAATTTCTCATTTTTGGTCACTTAATCCATTACACACTCGACCAATTCCATCAGGTCAATAAACCCTGTCAATAGTAGAAAAACATTTTGGTGTATTTTGAAACACTTATGTGATCTGTTCACGTATGCTCGAATATAATAACCATTTCTTATCATTTGCACCGTTCCCTTGCACGCTCAAGTACCATAACCCTTATTGCCCATGCTCGGAAATAAAAACATTGTTTACAACTTGTAATATACTATTCTTTTGTTTTGTTGAGAAAAAATATCACAATTGGGAACCTATTTTCTACGGAAAAGAAAGCAGTATAGTGCACACACACATAAAAAAATACATCTAATAACATATTTACCCTGAAACGCATTCACATCCCTTCTACCCTGTGACCCAGCTAGAGGTGTGGAAGGAACTAAATAATCATACGACATGATATGAATTCCAATTATTTTATTTATTACCAAATAAGATACAATCAACACTTTAAACAAGATAATTCGAATCAGTAATAGAGCAAGAGGGAGACGAGATTCGCGTTGGGAAGAATATATTCAATCATGCAGCTCTGCCTTTAATATTACTTTACAGAGCTTACGTATTTAATGACCGCACTATTAGTTTAACCCTTCAAACATCGATTTAATTTAAGATCCCAGTACCTGAACTCTAGCAGTCTTCTATTTATTTTAAGTTGACTTTAACACTTCTGGCTAGCTAATCGTATTCAATTTCTTAATATCCAACTTCTGGCTTTCTTACTTTGTTTACGTATACATTTCACTGTCAATTCACTTCACTTCACTTCCAATCTGTTCTAAATTCACTATCTACCAAACTCGCGAATAAAGAACAGAAAATAAAACTTAATTTGCATATCACATTTTCTGCTTTTCAGAGAAGATTTGGGGAAAATGCTGGTCCAAAAGAATTTCCCAGAGGGTTAGTGGAAGGACGTGTATAGATCCGTCACAACCGGATAGACTAAGGGTTTCAGCAAAATGGCAAAACAAGAAACATCGCGAATTTGCAAGACAGCATATAGCTTCATATTCATGCGAATTTAAATGGCACCATTTACATAAAACCGACTCATTTGTCCCTATTTTAAATGCAGTTGGGACGCTTTGGTCACCTGAATAATCCAGTATATATTTGACCTTTTGTTTATTTCATTTAAATTTAGCACATTTAGTTCTTTTAAATCTTCGCCTATTTATTTGTCAACGAATTGATATGTGAGAAGCATACTTAGGAATTTGTTTTCACGGAAGTGCGGGAAAGATGACAGCATTTGGCAACGATTTTGATTTAGCGATGTCTTTCGTTTTTGCAAAACTGATCGACGGTTTAATAGATAAGTACCCATTTTAGAATATGGGTTGAATATTGAATAACTCTATGCCCGATGCAGTATCATTCGAAACACTGCTTTGATAAATAACTTGCCACGTGCACGTCATTTTGTTCTTTAATAATTGTCTGCCGACGTGTACTACACATCGTTAGCGATTTTGTGACTAAAATATCTTGAAGTGTGTGATATGTGTTTTTAAGTGATTAAAAGTTTTTATTACTTGTTCAAAGCGAAAGATTACAAATACCTGTAAGATATTATGTGTCTGTAGTTTAAGACCCTTTAAAATATTTGGCAAAAATAATTTTAATCTCCCAATATTGCTTAACACTTGTAGTGAACGCTTTGAAAATGAGGAAACTTGATGTATACTTACCAAGATATTGGTGAATTTCAACATTTTCATTGTTTGACTGGAAATTATTTAGCAACTATCTTTAGGATGATGACGAATAGGCTACTAAAACTCGTTAACTCTTTGGTTATTAATCCCTATCTTAACTTTTAGCAATAAATATTGGCAATTAGTACGCAAGTACTAAACAGGTATTCACTCTCTTTGTAGTGGTTTCGTTTATCTTTTAATTTTTTAAAACTTAAGCGATTGCATTCACGTTATTGCTAATGACATTGAAATTCAAACAAAGTAATGTGATTTTCAGCTATTTATCCACGCGGAGTTAAATCCAATACCATCCAATATTTCCAACAAAATGGTAACTTTACACACATGGGAACCTTAGTGCTCCCCCACACACGCAGAGTCAGTATGCTTAATATTGCCAAAACTCCTAAGGAATCAATTACACCATAAGTACTTTCGATAAGTACAATGACGATGACATAGGAACAGATTCCTTTACTTTGCGTTCATTTTATGTATCAACTGAAATTTTAAAATAATTAAGGATTTTGACCAATATTGATAAATACCACAATCATAATTGTGCCATATATTGTGTAAGAAATAAAATCCTAATACTGTACAATATCAGAAAATTATCCCATAAAAAACTCTCCCCAATTTCATTCACAAAAACCTCGACGTTATCGTTCTTGTTAGAAAAAATAATCTGCCTCGAAAAATCAAAGTAATTTTTAATATATAGATCATATAGCTATAACTTTTTTATTCAAAATGATAAAGTTATAGAAAGTTCAAAACTCCAAAATTCTTGTTTCAAGCTATGAAAGAGCAAATAATTCAAACTCTGTGTAGCACGATAAACACGAAATGCGTTTCGAGATTATTTTAAAACGCGTAGTTCTCATTATTTGTTTCCTAATTACTTAATGTTGTGAGCCATTTTTAAGTAAAAATTGTTTAAAAAAAAGGACATTAAACATGAAAGTGAGTATCGATCTATTTACAAACTATTCTTATTAAGGAATAATACAGGAATAGATTGTCCCGCCACTCTCTCAATGAGAATTCACCCGAAGCTGCAGAAGAGTCATGAGGCATCATCGTATACACTTATGCATATTAATGTTAACCCCTCCAATTTCGATGTAATGGTATTCAGTAATCTTCTGATAGAAGATATTCAGCGAATGCTATGGATGTCGAAAATTATACTCCTTTTGATGCGATTTATGTAAAATATTAAGATGGACTCGCCGTTCAATTTGTGACAGTCTACATTGGCCTAATGCAGAACTTCGAAAAGGATGTCTTTAGTTAATGTTAAAGAATAAGAACCAAATTCGGAATATTTGTTCAGATACAAAAGTACTCTCTCACGCGTACCAATATTATATTCTCGCTTCACTATCCTGTAGAGAAAATCATTTGTTTTATCATACTACTAATTTTTATCCGAGTTGACACATTTTTTCTTTCATAAAATGTGTTTCGCATTTTTTATCCTATACCGTAATACTAAATGAATCCCT
This sequence comes from Trichonephila clavata, assembly GCA_019973975.1. Taxonomy (NCBI): domain Eukaryota; kingdom Metazoa; phylum Arthropoda; class Arachnida; order Araneae; family Nephilidae; genus Trichonephila; species Trichonephila clavata. The sequence goes on along the minus strand of BMAO01000337.1, from coordinate 81,532 downwards.
TTACAAGTTAAAAGGAAAAACTAAATTATTTATTAAATATTTTGAAATTTAAAAACACTACATTATAATCAAATGCATAAGTTATACAATGTCACAAATTTTTACAAAAATTGAGAAATTTTTTCTATCCAAAAATGTGTTTTGCGTTATAAGCTCAAGCTTTCGTACATATGACTAAAACAGCCTTAAGTGTAGCCCTTTTCACTTGATCTTGGTTTAATGTCAAGGGATTCGATGCCAAGCGTCATCATGTTGTTTTGAAGTGTAACGTTTATAAGCAATCAAATATGAAGAAAGTTTTTTTGAGAGAGAGAGCGATAGTTATATAAACGTCTGTCTCCCTCCCCCCCACTTAAAGCAACATATGGGCTATTGGTAACAAACCTTGTAATTTTTCAAAGGAAGAGAACAACAACTGAATCAACCTTTTTTTTCTACCGGCCACATAAGTATGATAGGTATTTTACCCGGGCCGCAACATGAGGATTAATAGGGAAGAGGAGGGGGAGACAATTCCTTAAGACCAAGATAACCTAGGAAATTGAAAATGTGGAAAATTTATCAAAACATTAAAACTCTTATTTTGCTTTTATTTATTATTTTCATATTTTCATTTTTGTTTCTGCATTTATGAGACACTAAATTGGAAGTAATTAAGAAATACTCTTTTACAATTTCTGCATAATTAAACGGTTTCATATGATTACAAATAAAGTAGCAAATTTCATAGAATGCTTTTGTTGCTGCTGTAACATTACCACTGACAAAACACTTCGTTGCTGTTGCAAAGACTATTCAAGGAAACCCCCATTTATCCCTTCTTGAAAGAGATATCCGAGGCAAAGTGTCATTGAACAATTCGTGTTTATATATTGGTATTTTTTTAATACACACCTTCGCGACGAATCAAACAGTTACTAATCCCTGTTTGTTTTTCTACAAAATATAGTCAACTTTCCAATCGTCTAGAAACAATCTATTTTGAACAACCTATTTCCAATATTTTTCACTTGCAAGACATGAGAGATTGTTAAAAATCAGTTCCACCCATAAAATGGTTGCTATTCCACTGTTGCCTGTTATCTTTGTACACTACTGGTACAAAGAGAATAAAATATCAATTTGAACCATACGACATCGACAGCAAAATGGAAAACTGATATATTTTGCTTCTTGACAGAAAGAATTTCCCACCAAATTTTTAATATATTGTTCTTAAATAAAGGAATTTCTCAGAGCAATGGGCCATGCCCGGGTCACTTAAAAAGGTTCGGCGAGCAACATGTGGCCCGCGGGCGGCAGGTTGAGTATCACTGATCTAGTTGGTGGAATTATTTGATGCATGGGCAGTATTGATTGTTAGGATATTTGGAAAGAGTCATATACATAGCTATACTCCATAAGGCTTGTGTACTTAGCTGCAATGACACTAATACACAATCGTTTTTTGAATCATCAATTCAAGCTGTTGAACTCGACATGAGTACGACCTTGACTTCCAATCACAAACTCACTGGTCCACAGACATTTTCCGTGGACAGTGTAAGACAATTGGGTTTAAAAGGAATTCTTTGTGCCTATTATTGTAGCTGCGGTGGACTAGTAGTGACGTCTTGAAAAAGTCAGAAGTTCGAGTCCTGGTGCCACTGAAAATCTACCATACAGAGAGACTGATGAGTCACTTGGCCGAAAGTCCTCACGCATTGGCTTGGTGTGAAAATTTGGAGAATGCTAGATCAATTCAGGTTTCGTTCTCGTCACTTGAAAGTAGTTCAAAATTACGCTATACGGTGCTAATAACACCACAGAAGTTTCTGAGTGCGGCGTTAATAAAAACCAATTGGTAAGATTGTTAAGCACTTCTTTTAGTTTTCAAACCTGACGTTGCTAGTCGGGGTGAGCCGGAAATAAAGTAATTAATAATGCACTAACATAAATTTGTATGAGACCTCAGTAAAATTTTTTTAAAATTCTTCCGGATAAAATGCTTAGTGGGGAATAAAAAAGTTTCTCTCCATATTTTCAGATATTTTCTCCGAAAAAAGATTTATGTTTCCAGTTGTAGATTTCTCCAATACCACACCAAATTAAATCAACCAAAAGTGAACTGCACAACGAAAGAAACCCTTGTCTTCTCGACATAAATGATAAAAACCGAGTGTAGTAGCGATGGCCTGTAATTGGCTCAACGAAGCGGAAGCCCCTCCTCTTTATTTTATTTCATGCACGTCTGGACCTGATTAGTTACGCCCACCTGCTAAGCTGGAATTGTCTGAGGGCACTTCCAAAGCTTTGTTGCGAAACATCATTACTGTACTCCTACGATTCGGAGAAATCAGGAATCCGTTATTCTTCCTCTTCATGGTGGACGAAGAAATTTTGCAAGATCTGCAATTTTTTGGAATATTAAAATGAGAATCCAATGTTCCACAAAAGGGTTAAATGAAAAAGTAAATAATTTTAAAATTGTGTGGGTGTAGGAGCTTTCTAAATGTCTTATTACCTTTTGTGTTACTGTTCAGGTTGACATTTGAAAAAAAAAAAAGAATTCCAGACCGTTTTTAAATTAAAGACTTCGGCTATTTTTTCAGAATAACATATTTAACTTTTCATTGATTTGAATTTTAGCTTTAATGTTTATAACTGGTTCACACAAGAGAAAAATAAACTTTATGCATGCATACAGGGTGATTTGTTACCAGACAGATAAACTGGTAGGGTGTGACGACTCAGAATCACATAGTCATGCAGGATCGCAAATGCCGCAGTTACGAGCTATGGTTGAATTCCTTATGATCTGGAAGATTCCTGGCACACCACACATCCTCTTGGCATCTATTGACATTCGAACGTTTCCTTCAACTGAAGGAACTGACGTCTCGTACACCAAACTCTTTATGTTAACCTACAAGAAGTTCAGACACTTTCGAACACCTGTTGTAGTATAACCTCTCGGTAAAATGTTTTCTGCCTCAATAATGTATGGAAGTGTCGAACTAAAATTGCGGAGCTAATCTCATATGGCTGGACTGTGGCCTTACAGTGGGTTCCAAGTCATGTTGGGATCCCCGGCAATAAAAGGGCCGACCAAAAAAGCGAAGCAGGGAGCCGAGTCGTCTCAACCGGAAGTCCCCTTGTCTCTCAGAAGAGCAAAGAACATCGTTTCTACATTCATCGACAAATTTACTTCCATGATCCAAAAAAACCATCGCCTAACCACCGGACATGACTTTTTGGGATCACACCTCCAATGGCTTGGTCTGGCTGCTGACGAGGCCTGCCCACTCTGCGGCCATGTCAGAATGAATGGAGACCACCTGCTCCAATGCACTAGACTCGATGAATACGCGACTGACGACATCGTCAGTCGGTCTGGAAGGCTCGGCGTCAATTGGTCAAGAAGCCAAGCACGGGTGTTGGATAAATAAACAAAAATATTAATGTATGGATGTCTCTATTCTTTTTCTCTGCTTCTTTGCACCAAGCTCCCAACTATGGCATTTGCGACCCAGCATTCCTATGTGATTCCAAGTCGTTTCTGTACCCCTTATATACCCTAACATTTTGACGATCTAGTAGCAATTCACTAAGTATAATAGTTTTGCCTTACATATAAGTGGCTTTATACTATACTTAAACAAAAGGAAACATGGAATATCACGAAAATCAGATCTACAACTCTGAAGGTAGGAATGTAAGCAAAATATATTCCCACAGAAACTTTTATGAAAAAAAGGTGTTAATTTTTTATATTGTGGCAGCAGTAGATGGATATTCATGACCGTTGTTTTTTTAATTATACAGTGGTGGCAAAAAGTCCTGAACACACTCATTTTTTAGCGTAATTTTTGTGTTTGACTTCATTTTTCGTTCTGAAATTATTGCACTATCTAAAATATTGTTATGGATTTTAATGTATTTTTTTATGCTGATTTCAAATCTACTACTAGTTTGTTAATGACTAAAAATTTTTTTTTGTAGTAAAGCTGCCTGAACACAATAATGTGAAATATGTGCAGAATAAAACAATATTGAATAACATAATATGCAAAGAAAAATAACACGAAAATTGACAAATACGGTATATTTAATAAGCATTTTGAAAATTACATTGTTGTCACGTTAGAAAATCAATATTTTATTGGCCAGCCGTTTGCTTTAATTACGGCTCTACATCTTTTTGGCATGGAATGCATCAATTTCAAAAGAAGATCTTTCGTCCCAATATGGTTGAAGGAAAATATTAAAGCTTCATATAATTCACGTTTGTTTGAAGGTTTTTTCTTTGAAATTTCATAACCAATTTTAAAACATAAGTTCTCTATAGGATTAAGGTCGGGAGACTGTACTGGCCAGTTCATTCTATTCACAGTATGGTCTTTCAACTATTTCTGGACTACCTTTGCACGATGACAAGGGGCGTAATCGTCCTGAAAAATCCATGACTGATTCCCAAAAAGATCTCTCGCAGTTGGTAGCAATTTATTTTGTAGTGTTTCAATGTAATCCATGTCTTTCACTGTTCCGCTAACGATGTGAAGTCTTCCAACACCATGAGAAGACATGCAACCCCATACCATCACTTTTGTCGGGTACTTTATTGTGGGCTTCAGACACTGAGGGCTGAATTCCTCATGAGTGTGTCGTCTTACATAGGCCCTACTTTGGTTGCCAGAAATACAAAACTGACTCTCGTCACTAAATATTACCTTTCCCCAGTCTTTAATAGTCCATAATGAATGTTCCCTTGTGCCCACGTCAATCGCCTCTTGCGTTGAAATTCAGTCAGTAATGGTTTTGGGCGCGCTTTACAGCCTCGTAACCCAATTTCCAGCAGTCTTCCTCTAACAGTTCTTGGGCATACACTCACATTTGATGTCAAAGTCCATTGTTTCAAAATTTGCGAGGAATTAAGCTTTTTGTTTGAAAGTGAAAATTTTGTGCAATAACCTGTTTTCACGTAAAGATATTTTTCTTGGTCGTCCTGATCGCCCCCTGTCCACAATAAAATTTGTTTCAGAAAATCTTTTCAAATTTCTCACAACAGTAGAAAGGCCACATGGTACTTTAGCAGCAATTTGGCGCATGGAATAACCTTTTTCCTTCAAATGTATTATTTTATACCTTTTATTCTCAGGCAGATATGAAAATTTAGCCATAATTCCAATATTTTCCACAAACGCACTTCAAATTGCTTTCAATACACTATTTTCCACAAACACACAAGTGCATTCAATACAATAAACCACGTTTCACCTTTTGCTTGTTGTTGTTGCTTGAAATAACGGAGCATTTCATTGGTGGAAAACACACTCACTCATTCTTACAGTGACCTTGTGCTTTCTTGTCAAGGGTTTTTCAACATATCAATGAAACTATTTACTTTAGACGAAATCTACAAACAGATTTCAAATCAGCATGAAAAAATACATTAAAATCAATAACAATATATAAGATAGTTTGATATTTTCACAACGAAAAATGAAGTCAAACACAAAAATTACGCTTAAAAATGAGTGTGTTCAGGACTTTTTGCCACCACTGTATGTTTCAGTCTTGGGGCTATTGAAAATTCATCGCATATAGAAACTGATACACGTTAAATAAGTAGAGATTCATACTCTCTCACGAGAGCTATGGGCGGCGGACCTCGTGATTTTGAACCACGGTCAAGTGACGCAGACGACATCTACATTCTTAACATTCACACCGTACCAACAGACATATTGTGAAGAAGTTTGAAGAGTAGAGTGCAAGTTCAGGTGTGTTGTCCTTATAATTCAAAAATAAGAGAAGATGGAGCAAGAAAGGCTATTATTACAATTAAGATAACCTTCACTAACAGCCTTTCTTGTGCTATGAAGTGCTCAATTAATAAGCAATCAATAGAACTAGCACATCGTTGAGCATTGTTGCTGGAGTCTAAATGTGTAATTGAATTGATTTTGTGAGAGTCCTGAGTTATCCTGTTCCCATTATTTTTTTACCGAATACGAACAGCTAATTTCGATTAGACAAAATTGAAGGCCATTTTGTAATAAGTCCTCAAAGCAAAGAGGACTGCAAATTTTTATTTCGTACAAAAAGAGATAATAATCTAGTTTCTTGTTTTAGAAAATCATAACTAGAAAGGATATAAAGTGTTTATTAATAAGGAAAGAGAAAATTGAGATAAAAAGGTATCCATTAAGGTGTCCGATTAGCCTAAAATTGTGAATTTGGGCAAAAATTGGCAAACAATTTTTTTTAAAGATTTTATTTTATAGGCCTTCTTATTAGCTTTATAAAAATACCAAGTTTTTTTATTTTCCGTTTACTAGAACAAAAACTTTAAGTGTTTTAGTAAAAGCAGATGTCGCTACTTTAAGCAAGATGTCATACTTTAAAACGCGTTTTACTCTAAATGTGTTTTTTTGAAAATGCTCAAACGGGGACAGCGATTGCTAAAACAGTCTTGAGAATAATTAAAACTGTAGTTCTTTTTGTATGTTCTGTATAACAGTAGAAGTTTATAAACTTTCAAATTTATCAGTCACTGTTTTATTACAAAATTTAAAGTCCCTTATGGGAATATAATCACAATTTTTGTAAGCAATTTCATATAATAACTAAGATAAAGCGCTCTAGTTTTTTGTAAAAATTAAAATATCTCTTTACTGAGGTCATTGTTGCAGGAATCTAATTGTGTAATTGAATTTATTTTGTGAGAGTTCTGAAGGTCATTTCAAAGAGGAATAATATAGCAAAACATCAGAATTGAAAAATTGAAAATTTGTTCATAAATTTGTGGTATAGAATGGGCCGCGTTCATATTATTCTTTTGCAAATTTGTACCAATTTTTTTTCCGTTTTAGTAAAAATAATTTTTTTTATCTTAATTTTAAATTATTTTTCTTAAAATGTGCTAAACAAATCTGAAAACAACAACAAAAAAATCCCCATATCTTCATTTTTTTAAAAAAAAAGTAGTCACAAGTAATCGGATACCTTAAAAGTTAGTTTTTTTTCTCGAAACAAATAATTGAATTATCGTATATATGTGTAAATATCTTGATGAAAATCATCTTTAAATTCTAGTATCAGATTTCTTATTATCATTTTACGATTGCTATTTAAGGAGACTAATTGTATTGAATTCACTTCGTCGCCAAGATTATTATAAAATTTTAAGGTTGGCGTGCCGAAACAGGAATAAAAAGAAGTGGTGCATTGAAAAAAAGTATCAAGGTTTCGTCTGCAGGTCATTCTCGACAAAATATGGCATCATTTGACAAGTCTTGACTCGAAAATCTCCCTGGCGTCTTTTAAAGGCGCTTGAATAATATCCTCTCTCAGTCCTCTATTAGAGGATATCCTCTCTTTCCCTCCGAGTGAAATGATCCCCATTTTCAGATCTATATCACATTTGGGAGTTGTTATACAGAAAAATTTTGTTGTGTCTTGCATGATGCAGAATGCCCATTTCGTATTCGGATGGGAGGGCATTTGTATGAGGATGTCTGACGTCAGGTTGGGTTTTTTCGGAATCCAAGTATCTTATGGAGATCTTCTTCCTTTTTTACATGAATCATAGAAATACAGATCTTGTTAGGAGGAGCCCTTTTCTTGAATCGTTAGATTTTATTTTTGACGCGTGCTTCTCATTTCTATCTTATTTAATATACAGTTCTTAAGCACGTATTAAAATGCTTATCTTTGAAAGTGGATTTTAATATTCATAGGTGTTATAAATTTAAAATGATGCGGTGGCTTATGCTTTGCCGATGGTTTTTTTATTTAATTTTTTTTATATATTGACTAATTATATTTTTTTGTCCTAAAGCAGTGCTCTCAACCATTTTCATCTCCCCCCTTTCCGTACAATAACAATGTATTGAGTTCATTAATACTATACTTTGACGCTAAAGCTACAATATAACTTTAACCTCTTAAGTGTCACCGGCGTATATATACGTCTGGCTCAACCAAAGCATTAATTGTCCCGGACGTATATATACGTCTTCCCGAAGTACGATCTTTACTGTGCACTGCTATGCATAAAATTATTACGAAGGCCTTGGAATGCAATAAAAGGACCGTGACAATGTTTGTGGAAGATTTACTTATTTCAGAAAAGGTCTTATTTATTTTTTCCTTTTCACCCCCCCCCCCCAATACATCACATATGCGCACCTACGTGGAAGCGAATCACGTAACTTTTAATCGGCAGTTGCGAGATTAATTATAAACCGTACAAATTATCAAGATAAGTTTCCATTTTTGTAAAAAAAATTATATGTAAAGCCCATGGGGCAACTGGTAATTTTTAAATTTGTTCTTAACTTAGTATTGTTAAATTAGTTATCAAATACTTTGTACAATGTACTGATACATTTATAAGTGTATTACATCAGTGCAAATGTGTATTTTATATTTTATTATGTCAGAATGTATTTTGTTTGTTTACTTTCAGTAAATTAATTTTTTTAAAAATCTTTTGTTTTCGACTTTTCAATATGCTCCCGCCCCCCTCTTAGAGTAATCACGCCACTCTGAGGAAGGGGGAGGGTGCGCCCCACAGTTTGAGAAACGCTGTCCTGAAGTATTCGCTCGCAAAAAAATCTTGACATTACTACAAAAAGAAATTTTCTTTGCGGTTTTTCTTTTTTTGTAAACCTTTTTTAAAGTTGAAGTTTCACTTTTAAACTGCAGAAGGGTTATTGGCGATGGATCTCGTGTGTCTGACTCTCGGTCAAGTGAAGAGCATGACTGATAAGTCGACAGATTTAACGTGCATCTTCCTCTCAACAGGGCGGACATGATCTTATGAAATAACGTCATACAGCAACACAACGGACCTCAATACAACAATCTATTAATGGACATCAGATTTTACAGAAAGATGCTACCGTTGGAGTATAAGAATAGCGCTTGAACAAATTTATATTTTAAAGTACAATAAAATGCTTTGGAATGTTGAAACCGACTTTTAAGAAAGAAGGCAAGGTTTATTTGCAGCCCTTTTTTTCCGTAAAACAAATTTAAATTTCGTCGCTGAACAACGGGTGTTAAAGTAACTAGTTTAACTTTAATAAAATGGATGAGAGGGTCCCTCCCTGATTATCTAGCGGTATTTGTGTAGTCAAAATGATTTATATGGAGGATCTTTTAGGAAAGTTATCTCAAGACATTAGCATGGAAGATTTAAATATAATTAGTTCTTCTTCAACATTTTGCAAAAACACTGTCACATCTAGATTCTCATAGCATACCCAAACAAATTTTAAAAAAGAAAAGTTTCCACATTTTCTCTGGTGAAATACTTTAATACATAACTATTAGTTTGTTATCGTCTTGATTTAATGCATTTTGGTCAACATCTTCTCTTTGGTGCAACAATATCCTAACAACCTGCATCCTGTGACTGTCCTGTTTTCAAAACAGGAAATGAGACTGAGTTTGAGACTAAGTAGTAGTTAGTTTTGTAATTATGTTGTGGAAAAAGATATCAGACATAATTCTGCAATTTTTGCACCCTTCGGAAAATTGCAAACCCTGTCTAAAAATAAGCTTCTTTTAAGGTGATTACAGCGTCTAAAATGATTGAAAATAATTTTTAAAAAAAATTATCAGATAAATTGATTTTATTCTTACACAAGCTCTCTCTCTCTCACACACCCACCCACACACACACGAGAGAGAGAGATTTATTTTTGAAAAATATCAAAATTATATGGCTTTATTTAGCTATTGTGAACACATATTTTTTTCCCCAACTCTATTTAGTGGCCGTGGTAATCGATAGATGATGGTCGCAAACTCTTAGCTACTTTTTGTTCTGAATCATGGTCTAATGCTCTGGTGCTACAAAAGATCAATTGTTTAGAGGGACTGTAACACGTTAAACTTGCAAAGCTCTTAAGTTGGTGTGACGTGGAAATCTGGAGTTAAGGATACCAGCTCAGACGTCATAATCTTCACTTGTTTGTAAGGTTCAAAATTATAAGGTCCGTCCGCGTACCAATATTCGTTGTGTAGCTTCAAAATGTGACGTTAATATACAACTGATTCCAATTTTGATTTAACTAAAGATTTATCGTGTGGAGGGGAGGGAAACACATTACCTAAAACGGCCTATGAAATGCAATTTTTATGAAATTATAGTATAAATTATATTCATTTCATATGGCAGCATAGATAAGTGGTCATTTCCAAACTCAAGTCAAGCGTTTGCTATTGGAAAGTCGTGATTTCGCGTATTGGCTTAACTGGTGATATGTTGTAAATCTATCAGAGCTTAAAGTTGGCATGGTGGGGAAGTTTGGAGACTATAGTGTCAGTTGAGGTATCATCCTCGTTATTTGACTATCTCAAAATCATTAGATTCATCACCGCCAGCTTTCTTTTGTTTCTAAGTGTGCAATAATAACCAATAAATCAAAAGCTCTTGAAATTTCTTACACCTTTAAAAGCATTTTAATGTGATCGAAATCAACTAGTGGTCACATCTTTCAACTGAGAGATAAAAGTCTTTGAGATTGGGAGAGAAAAAAGACCCATATTTAATGAATGGGAGTTCTGCGTTTCTTTGAAAATCTAAAATGGACACTTGTTCTTAAAAAGGCTCTGTTTAAAACTTTCTCTTGGTATGATCCATACGAGGGTCTTTATCAGAATCACTAATTTATTATTCAGGGACTCATTTTTCAAGCAGCTTTGTCAATTAACTGAACCGCATTCCCGTGGAAGCGTATCGACTCGGGGAACCCCTAAAGAAGACCTGGAACAATCCTTCCGCTTCTTCGAAAAGCTGCATTAATTATTCAGAAGTAATATTGAATCCAGAAGCTTTCTCCTTTCCTGGGAAATTCGAGAGCGATTCAGCGCTGCCCATAACCGTAACCTCCCTCCGTCGATTGCGACAGAAGTGCTGCCAAACGCAATTACCTAAGTATTCTTCAACTGCAAATTCGATCTCGTTCCTGTATGGAATGAGGGCCAGCATCAGTGTTGACAGCAGCGCGCCTGCTTCAGCGTGCAAGTGGCGTGGAAGGATGAAATTGGGAAAAGTCCTCTACTAACTCGACAAACAGATAATTCCGCGGTAATTGTGTATAAGAACTCTCCTCTCTCTCTCTCCGCACAATAAACAATTACCTGCAACACTTGACTTTTCAGAACGAAAGTTAATGTTCATATAAGCTTTAATTCATCAAATGCTATAGTGAATACCCTTCTCTCTTTTCTTAAAAAAAAAACAAGTAATATAAAAAAAATTTTAAAAGTGAATTCCTACTTTGGTGAACAAGGAAATTTTTATTTTTGTTACTTTTTATTAAATAGTTATAATTATTATAAATATGCATGTACATATATGACAGAATCACAATATTATGTGGCAAAATATAAAACGATTTTCTCCTTGTAATTTTCCATTTTCCTTTCTATATATGATGTAAAATAATTTTTTGTTTGTTACTATTTATTTATTAATTAAATTTAATTATTCTAATAAAATAGTATACTAGAAAAGAAATCACATTCTCAGAATTTAGCCCATCCCAGGTGGGATTCAAACCCACCTTTGGATTAGAAGTTCAACGCGCTCTCCATCGCGCTACAGGGACTCAACCAGTGCTTTTCCTTTTTATATATGGTGTTGGGCTGTTATTTTTGCTTTTTGCTTTTTTCTCATTAATTAAAAAAATTATGATTCAATATTTGAAAAAACTGTATTAGCATCAAGTGTCATCCACTACAAGTTTAAAAGAATGCATTTGAACTTGAGTGGATGAATAGAAAGTATTTTATTATAACGATTGAAAATTTAAACAAGATATATATATATACAGTCGACTCTCGATAATTGAAACCTTCGATAATACGAATCTCTCGATAATTCGAAGTATATTCTCAGTCCCTAGAAAAACTCTTGATATTTCAAATTAAAACAATACGTTTTGTACACCCAATAATTCGAAGTAAAATCTGTGGCTGGCCAGACTACAACATGCTATATAATTCGAAGTTATCCTATAAAACTCTCGACCATTCGAACACTCACTATCATGTACAGTCCTGTAGCAAACAGGTTGGAATTTACAAGTTTTGCTTTGTATTGTCTCTGCGTGTCTCCTCTGAAACGTAGCCCCTTTGATGACCATCTGTCATCAAAGGGGCTTCTTTGTGTTTTTCGGTTCTTCAGACTAAAAGACACTTTTATTGCTTTCCTTCTTCAGGTGGACAATAGACCAACCACAATTTTTGTCAGCAGTCCATGTCCTTCGTTTATCTGGTGACCTTGCTACATATGTGTTCAGAAAGGATGGTCCACTATTGTGAAAAAGAGAAGCGTAGGATTGTGTATGCATGTATTGAATGTATTCTTTTAACATAGGACTTTCAACTTCTGTATAATATTTATACTGTATCCTATGTATTTTGAAAAAAAAAATTAAAATAATTTTATACATATGTACAATTGTTGTTTTATTACATAGTTTCAAATTTAAATGTGTTAAAAAATTTTCTTCATGTATATTGTCAGTTTTCTTCTACCCTCTTGATAGTTCGAACTCTTGATAATTCGAAGATTTTCATTGGTCCCTCCAACTTTGAATTATCGAGAGTCGATTGTATATATCTTGTTCAAATTTTCAATCGTTAACAAAATACTTTTTATTCATCCACTGAAGTTCAAATAATTTTTTAAACTTGTAGTGGATGATACTTGATGTTAATACAGTTTTTTCAAATATTAATTCATTAATTAAATTTTGTTTTTTAATTTTAAATTCATTCTGCGTTATTTCTGACGAAGATAGAATTAGCACCAACAGATGGCACCAGAAGGTTTTTCTAACGAATTTTTTCTTAGCTTCAAATATATTTTTTTAAACTTGTAGTGGATGGCACTTGATGTTAATACAGTATTTTCAAATATTAACGGATTAATTAACTTTAATATATAAAATAAAATTTTCTTTGTTTACCTAAGTAGGTATTGAATTTCAATATTTTTTTTTTATCTTACTTGCTATCCTTGAAGTGTTCGTAAAGTACACTGACAAATTATTTTACAAAATGCACATGGCATCGTATACTTTTTCATTGCATGAATTAAAATTTTTTTTAGAAATTAAAGGTATATTATCCGGTTAGTTTCAGTTTATACTTATACCCATTATATTTTTTATTATTTACATTAATCTTTATCATTATCTTTTTGTTGTTTAGTTGTCAGAATTTCGTCCCTCGCGAGGCTCGATTCCCGGGTCTTAAAATAGGGTGAAAATATACTAATTTTCTATTTTAAATTTAGAATAAACATAAAATATGCTTGAAGTTCTTTTTATTAGTTACATTTTTTCCCCTCTGTTGTCGTCAACATAGAATTATGATTAGTATATTAATAACTGTTGCAGAAATGGTGAGAAGGAATTTTTTGTTAAAGTAGGGCTTTATTGTTTATATTTAATGCTTAAAAGTACATTCATTTTGTTGCGTGACATTTTTGAATTGCTTTTTCTAAGCATTTTAAGCATTTGCTTTTGTTTATTGTGCAATACGCGTGATATTTTTTAAAGTATTCCTTAAATTTAGAGTGTAAAGAGGAATAAAGCTCATACAAAGTTTATTAAAATTTTTCTGCCTTTGAAATGATCTGAAAATTTACTAGTTTTGTGATTACGCATTGTTATGAGTGTTCTTGTAGATTCATTAATACCCTTTTATAAACTTTACTTGTATGTAACGAAACCTTTCAACTCGAAACTCAAATTTACCCAATTTAAAATGTCAAATAAATTCGAAATTTTGCTCACTTCTCCAGGACTAACAATAATTCAATAATTTTGTTCCATTGTCCTGATCAGGATCATCAGGATTAAAGATTTCCCATTTTCAGATCCCATCCCGCATCTGGTGACTAATTTCATGTCCCATTTCCAGATTTGGCGATTAAAAGATTAAGCTACAACTTAGTTTGATAAACTATAAAAGGGTGTTTTTTAGTTTTTTTAAAACTATAATTTATTTTTTAAATTTATTGTCAAGAGCGTACTTTTTTCGTTTTTGCTGATTTTTTTTTCAATGAGAGAAAGATGAATTTGTACTTAAATATTAATGTTTATTATACAGATCAAAAATATATGCTTTAAGTAGTATTTTTTTAAAAAAATGTAATCTCGTTAGTTATTGAGAGATATTCAAACTAAATTATATTTTTCTTACAATGCTCGCACGAATTCAATGCCATTTTTTTAGCCTTTAAAAATTGCTTCATAGATTTTGAGCATTTTTGGTTGCTATAGAAACCAAACGATGATTAATGCCTTTGTTTTTCCTTTTTTTAAATTTTGACTTGTCTAGCATCGTTTTAGAGCAACCATTTTTAATAGGCGAATATAATATTAATTTTATGGAAATTTTACTTTTTTCTCTCCAAACTTAGGCCAATACTTCCATCAGAAGGCTATACAGTGAATCCAAACGAATAAATAAATAATGAAGGATTCTCTAGAAATACAACAAGTTTCTCCAATTTCAGAAAATATTCGTCCATCTTATTTAGTGTGTTTTTCAGATATTTAAAAATACTTAAAATAATTTTTTTTAGAATTCTCAGAAAAACAAAACTGATTTCCAGAGAAAAACCTTCATTATTTCCTTATTTTGTATTCCTTATTCCTTATTTGGACATGCACGGAGCCGCGTTAGCCGAATGGTTATGGTCACGAACTCGTGGCTAGTATGTCGTGGGTTTAAGTCTTGGTGACACTGAAGACACACCGTGTAGAGGAGGCTAATGCACATGAAATCTGCCGGATTTAAAATCCACCGGTTGGCGTGGTGTGATGTGGAGGTTTGGAGAGGAGGTGTCAGCTCAGGTGTCATCTTCGTCGCTTTTCTGAGGCTCAAAATTACGAAGTCCATCGCCAATAGCCCTCGTGTTGCTTTATAGTGCGACTTTAATTATAATTCCCACTCACACTCCATTCAAAAATTCAAGATATGTAAGGGGTCACAGTAACCTGGAGGTTATGGTCACGAACTCCTGATGCCAATGAAGTTCGAGTCCTGATGCCACTGAAGACTCACCGTGTAGAAATACGGATGATGCAAGTTAAACCTGTCGAGTTTAAAGTCCTCCCACTCGCGTGGTGTTGAAGTTTATCAGCTTTCGTTTCGTCCTCGTCGCTTAACCGAAGCTCAAGATTACGAGGTTCGCCGCAAAAAGCCCTCGTGTTGCTGTTGTTGTTGTTTCTTATCCCAGATGGTGTAGCTCAGCTACACCATTTCCATAAAACCAAAAATCTCCAAAAAATCCAGAAATAAGATAGGATTTCCTAAAACCTCGTCATTTGAAAAACTCAAACAATTCAGAATATGACTGGGAAAGGCTTGATCAGCCTCGCGCCTAGGAAATTCTGGGAAGAATTTCCGGCCCTGTTGTTCCGGCTCAGAGACTTGATGTGGCCACTAAAAAAGCGCGACAGAGCCGTCTGCTGATACCCAGGAATATTAAGTTGGTGACACCAACGAGATCCCCCCCCCCAAAATACCAAGGGTGAGCTGGGGTATTCTCTAAAACGCATTCATTTTTAACCTTTTAATAGAGGAGAGTTCAGCAAAAGTTAGATAAGTATCACCCAGCAAAGTGTCAGCAGCGGCAGACTTGGCCAAACTATTGGCTATCTCGTTATCATTCAATCCAATATGGGCCCATTGAAAGTATATACAGTGTCTAAAAGAAAGTCAAACCACAACATCCAGAATATTTAGGCTTGTCATATCCACAACAGTTGTCCAACGAGAAAGGTGCTGTATAGAAGCACGGCTGACAATTAAAATCCAAATGTCCCTGAAGAAAAGGTCAGAAGCAGTGTCAATAAATTGCAATTCCCTATAGATTGCAATAAGTTCAGATCTAAAAACAGAACAGTAGTTAATATTCCTGATCTTGATGTCAAATGTACTATCAGGAGTCTCAATGTGCACGCCGCTTCCAGAAATACCACCGTCGCCCATGCTGCCATCAGTATAGATTTTTAATGCCGTATGAGGGATGCCATCAATTGTCTCTAGAGAAACCTGTCTAGTAAATTCTGGTATATTAGACTTTTTACACACCTGGTCATTAGCTCAGTCTGGAAATCTATGCGATCAGAGTCGAACTTAAAATGGAAAAATGGCTTTAAGGAGTGAGGTTCAACATTACCAGAAAACAAACCCATATCAACTGCAAAAGAAAAAGGGCTATGTTCTAAAGTGAAACTTCTTTGCGGACGGGAGTGAATGGGAAATTTACACAGTTTGGCGTAACAGTAAAAAAGCGAACGGAAGTAGTGAACCCACGAAACGTTGCCATGGTGAGGAGATAGAGAGCGGGAGGAAAAGAGAGGGGTAGAAGTACACTACGTGACTTGCGTCATATCCGTGAAAAAGTTGGACGATTGCTAAGGGGGAATCGTGCGTCAAAAGTACACTGGTGTCCAAAAGTTAAGCATAAATCGTAAAATGCGAAAAGCCTGCAGTAAATATTCGTAAAATTATTCCAAATTTCTTGCGGATATTAATTGGGTGAAGAAGAAACATTGGGTTTATGCAAAACTTTTCAGTCGACTACGTCCTGAGCGAAACAACGGCTCATGTCGGAACGCGGAGAAACCGATTCTCGTAGCATAAACAGTTCAGACAAGTTTCGTGCAACTGCTGTGCGAAGGAACGTTGTTAACCATCAAACCAGGTGAATGGTGGCACAAAGACGCCAATTGGGCATGTTTACAAACGTAAGAATCGTTCGGATGCTGGAATCCTCACGATCACAAACCAAAGTGTCTCGAATTCTGAATGTGGACCAGTCTGTGATCTCAAGACTGTGGCAGAGGTTTCAAAGAACGGGAGATGTTACCGGACAACCAGTATCAGGTCGACCAAGAGTCACAAACCCTCACCAAGACCGATATCTGGTAATAAGTGCGCAACGTCAGAGGGGCAGTACTAACAGAGCACTGGGTTCAACGCTCACAGTCGCCACAGGAATACGAATTTCGAGACAAACTGTTTACAGAGACTCAATCACGCTGGTCTGTATGCCAGAAGACCAGCAGTTTGCATTTCCCTCACGTCTGCGCATAAACGCGCTCGTTTGAACTGGAGTTTGAAATAGCAGCATTGGAGTGTGGGGGAGTGGGCCAATGTGATGCTCAGTGACGAGTCCCGGTTTAGTCCGAGTAATGATTCTTGGCGGGTAACGATATGCAGAGAACGTGGAACACGTTTTGAACTAAGAAACATAACGGAAAGATCCTTTTCCATCAAGGGGAGTAATGGTATGGGCAGGCATCATGATGGACGGCCGCACAGACCTCCATTTCTTTGACACGGTGTCTGTGACTGCTCAAAGATACAGGGACGAAGTTCTTGAGCCTTATATTCGCTTGTTTCGAGGTGCTGTCGGTCCTGACTTCATATTCATGGATGATAATGCGCTATGTCACCGAGCGGTGCTGATCGATGACTTCCTTGAAACGGAAAACATCCAGCGCATGTTGTGGCCTGCGAACTCTCCTGATTTAAATCCTATCGAGCATGTATGGGATATGCTCGGGAGACAAATTGCAGCCCTTTCGCACCCACCAAGCTCCGTTACAGAACTAAAGAGAGCTCTCCAAGAAGCTTGAGCCCAAACTCATTCATCATCTCATAGCAAGTATGGTAAATCGCTGTGCAGTGTGCTTAGCTGTCAGAGGTGACCACATGTCTTATTAAACTGCAGCATTAGTATTTTATATAATGTTTTCTTTCATTTTTTCTTTAAAGTGTGAATCCTTGCTATGCTCAGTTTTCTTTCAAACTGCTACTTTGGACAACAAAATTAATTATTATCATTCTTTTGATTTGCTTCCTTATTTTATAACCATTTTACACTCGCATATCACGTTTCCCGCCATTCTGATTTACAGTTCCTTCTTTATTCACATAATTATCAATTATTCTTAACTTTTGGACACCAATGTATATCTTGCTGCTATGGACGAAAGGCGCTTAGGTATTGGTGACATTAAGTGGGTACCCTTGCTAATCTCGCAACGAACTCGCGTGGCTTATTTTCGTAGTTTTTATGAAATAAACGTGCCATTTGCAACGAATAAACGCTCCCAAAATATTACCATTATATAGCTCTTCCCGTTACGAGAGTATCTGGGGCATTGCGTATATGTCACAAACGTTCGCGCCAGAATCGCTACGGATAGCGTCTTGTAAGCATACACAGTGACTTCTGTTAGTGATGCATTAAGTTTATATTATTAATTTTTATTTCCATTGAATCAAAATTAATTCTGGTTAGATAGCCTAGAACAAATGCAAAAAGAGGAAAAGAGTTTTGTGAAAGAAAAAAAAAAGCAAAACTAGCAGCAATTAAAGGTGAAAGTCAAAAAATCACCAGGGAGTTCTGCTACAGCTTTTTATCATCTTTATCCATAAAGTTTTAGTGCTGTACACATCAGATGCTGCTGCAATCAATGGATCCGATGATGATTAATTTGCTCCAGGGAGTAAAAATCGCAATTCTTATTAATTATGTCAAACATATAGCATCTTTTTTGCTCTTTACCTTTTGTTTAATAAATAGACTTTACAAATAAGTCAAATTTGTTTTGCTTCTGTCTCTTTCTTTGCCTGAACTTCATCATCCTTAATTTATGGGCATGAGTGTAATATTACTACTTATAAAATAGCGTACGTTTAAAATTACAAAATTTCATTAAAGAATTCTTTAATTTTAATGTAAAATTATTTTTTAAAGTTGAAAATATGGTGCATTCCTGTGTAATGAACGGGCTGCCCCGTTCATTAGTGTTTGGGAATTAGAATAAAGATCAGCCATAGTCAGAACAGTTCTAATTTATTATTCCTTACTAAATATCTACGGCCCAGGGTAGGAAATGCACCTTTAATTAAGTTTAGGGACAAAAGCAAGGTAGAAGTTATATTTAATAATTGCTAAGATTCAATCAACTTACGTTTAGCACTCTTTCATTACCTAGGGTCTGAATTACCGTAATTCCTTTCTCAGCAATTCAACCTCTGGTCAATATTATTCAGTTATAACTTATTAACTCAACTGCCCTTTAACAAATCTTTAAATATCAAGCAATTAAGTGTTAATCCGCTCTCGACTTGCTTTCCATTACTTTGCGCAAGGCATTAACTTCTATCACCTAATTCCTAACCTCTCTCTCTTTCTTGAACCTGAAAGTTAATGCTTAAATATAAGCCTTCGTTTACACATAAACCGTGTCTTCTTCTTCGGGGGAAATTTTTCAATACAACAATGTTTCAAGAAATAATTTTTCCCAAGAGGATTAGTAGGAGGTTTGCGGATAGATCTTTTACACCTGGATAATGTTTTTTTCCCTTCTTGTATTCCTTTAAGACTTCTTTTTCATGAGTAAGGTATATTAAATGAATAGATATTAATTTTCACAAATAGTATGAATAATTACTTAAGGTAAATTTTTAAAAGGTAATGTATGGTGTTTATGAATTTAAAATTTGTTTTATATGGTTTCTAAGTACATTAAAAGATGAATCTCTATTTAATGAATTTCCCACATAACGAACTCTTTTTCAGGGTTTGCAATCCCGTGTCATATTTTCAATCCCGGGATTTCGGGATTACATTATCCAAATCCCGGGATTGGTCCAAGGATTAAAGATTAGACTATTTATTAAAAATACTTACATATTAGCATAGTTGAAACTGCATAGTAAAACTGAAAATATAATTAAAAATTTATTTAATGTTATTTTAATGAAAAAAAAATAAAAAAATTAATTCATCATAAAAAACAAATAAAAATATATATATATATATAGTACATAATGAAATTTAAAAAAGAGCATTTCTTCATTTCTTGTGTTTCTGAAATAAGCTTATAAAAAAGAACTCCTCCAGCGTTTCATCGATGAAACAGCTTCTTATTTTTGTTACAAATTGTCCTGCCGAAGAAAATACATGTTCGGATTCCTTACTAGTAGGTATTATCGTCATTGAGTGCGAGTATGATTTTTTCAGGTAGTCACCTCATCTCCCTCCATTTCCAAAAAAGAAATATTTATTTTTAAATTTTTAATAACATGTCTCAAATGTAACAGACTGCATTGGTGCATATACCTCTTTGATAACTTTATTTAGTTCTTCTGCTACACTTAATGGTTTTTGTATATAAATTGATCCAGTTATTGAATCAAAAAGTGAATCAATTTCAAGTGTTACCACATTTAAAATTGAAGATCCAGTAGCATGAGCTGTTAGTAATGCAAAGGGATTTAAAGTGTCTCAAGTCTTCCAAGCAGGCATTTAATTGAAGAAGGAGCTGTGACAAAATCTATTCTTGAGATATTGCTTACATTATTGTGTAAGCATTGCAGTGAGCCACTTAGATCTGTGCGACGTTCTCTCATACGAGAAATGAGAGCTGTGCATAAATTTTTTTTACCTATAGCATTTATAACTGCACACAATTCTACGTACATATTTCATAAGCAAAATATAAATTTTTGAAGAATTAAATTCTTAGAAAATTTTTATGAGAAATATACTTTTTAAATGCAATTCACACACAGACAAAAATTAAATCCCGCGATTAGTTATTCTTATCCCAGGATTTAGGGATTTGAAAAAACACCAGGATCCTGGGGTTTCGGAATTCCGGAATTCTGTGGCTGAAAACCCTACTAGATGTCTTCCAAATATTCTAATTGCCTCTGTCCAAGTTAGTTAACACCGGACATGCTGAGGGTGGGAGAAATGTCCGTTTTCTGACCCCACTCCCGATGAGGAGAAAGTTACAGAAGAAAATAAGATAAAACATATCAAATTTCACGGTTTAGCATAGACACCCACCTCGAACCCTTCAAGGTTCAACACGTAAGAAAACTGACATTAAACTTATATAGTACAAAAAAAGCAAGTAAGATACATTAAATAGTAATACCAGATTCACAATGCTTTGAAAAAAAATTTCAAAATGTAATTCAGACTAAAATTAAATCCCGGGATTAGTTATTTTAATCCAGGGGCTGCAAGCCCTATTCGAGATTTAGCGACTTCGTTAAATAGAGGCCCGACTGCATTTATGTAATTCTCAATTTTCTTTTTCATTAATGATTATATATCAGTTTTATCGTTAATGGCTTACTGTTAAGTTCTGCAAGAAAATTAATCCACGGGTGACGGAGGAATCCACCCGACACACTGATTTCTCCAGCGAGGGTGCATGGAAACGAGTCGAAGGGGGCCAACACTTTTATGGTCATTCCGTCTCTTATTCGAAAAAGAAACATGTCCTATCTTCCAATGCATTTTTTTTTAAAAAAAGAAGAAAAAAACTTTCTTTTTCGGTGCCAACGCGATGGAGACACGGGTCCACATACTGAACGAGAGAGAGAGAGAGGGAGGGAGTTAAAAAAGAAAGAAAGCCTCCCCAGGGAACCGAACTACTTTCTGATGTTACAATCAAATTCGCGCCGAAAACCATATTCGAGGGAAAGGAAAAGGGTAAAAGAAGGGGAAAAAGGGGAATAAAAAAAATCAGGAGCGAGATGACTCTTGGAATCTCCCCTCTCCCTCTCACATGCTTCCATTCCTGGAGGCAGCAGCCCTTCCCTATCCATTTTTGATACCTGCTCTGGGGATCGAATGCCCAAAAAGTGCTCTCTAGGAAAAGTTCCTTTTTTTACCCTTAGGGGCTGGCTTCTAGGCCGGCGCCGTAGAAGAGTGGAATTAAAATCAACCCCTCCCGGCGTACATGCACACGTGATGAGGTGATTCTGGGTGATGTCTACGCGACCATGACGAGCCTTCCATCCACCCCCTCGCAGTCCAAGTATTGCTCCAGTTAGAAAAAAAGGTAGAAAAATCAGAAGCAGAGTGTGGTTCTTGAAGTGAAGTAAGTGGAGAAATCAACACGTAGAGGGAACTGGAGTTATAGTACAAATAAACAGAGCCGTTCTAGATATGTACTGGACTAGACCATAAGGAAATTAGAATACTAGAAATAAGCTCGCAAAAGCTGAGAATGCTGGCTCTAGTGTATGTTTTCGGTTGGTTTATTTCAAAGAAAATAAATGAAAATCTGATGATAAGAGGGGGTGTAGAAAACGATACTTTTGTGATTATTTTCAAACAATTTTTCTCTATATGTGAAAGTCTTCATGAGAGATGCGCAAAAAGCAGCTAAATTTACGAAAAGATTTTTTATTGAAAGAAAAACATTAAAAATATTTATTTAGCATTAGCAACAAAATTCTTTGTGTATTAAAAACTGTATTAATTTACAGTTCCCTAATGAATTCTTTGTGTAAAGAGAGTTTGTACTAATACTATTTGTTTTGCCTATGTTAAATTTTTCAAAATGACATTTTCTTTTATTCAAAATGTTGCGTGAAACCAAACTTGAACTCAAAAGGTACAATGTTCTCAAACTGTATTTTCCTTTATTATAATAAAATCTTACATTTAACATTTCGAAATTGTATATTAAAAAAAGAGGATTTTTCATTCTCCTTTTAAATTGCAAAGATAATTTTTTCTTCTTTTTCTATCAATGATTCTGTTGAAGCCTTATGCGTAAACCGTATGACCCACGCTAATGCTACAATGGATGTTTTTTGTTAACATTATAACATGTATTTTTTTGTGTTTTATATTCTTATTTAGGATAAATCCAGCAATTATTGACATTACAATTTTTTTTTTATCATTTTATTCTTTTAAAACACAGTAAGACAAAAACCATACATTATTTTTAATTATTATTCTTTGTGACATTTTTATAGCTCAGAAATTAAACCTCATTTTTTAAATAAGCACGGGCTGATAGAGACTTTTCATTCTTAGTGTTACACATTAAACATTTTCTTTGGGATTCATACATGTTAGAGCTATACGAAACAATATGTTTTTACCTTAGCTTTTAAGATATTACTATTTAATAATTTCCAAACTACTAATTAATGATTCATTATATCTGTATAGCCTATGGTTGGGAATAGCCTGACTTAGAGGTTTGAAGCGACAAGATTTGTAATTTTGGAGCAGATGTAATTCAGGAGCCGCCACCACTATTATCATTATCATCATTGCTAGTGCTGTCTCCCCTTTTTACTATGTGATGACTTAGATGTTCAATTCCCTTTTAAGGTATCCGACTGGTTGCGACAACTTCTTTAAAAAAAATGGAGATATAGGGATGTTTTTGTTATTTTTAGATTTGTTTAGTACAGTTTAATAAAAATATGCTAAAATTAAGAGGAGAAAAAGAAATTATTATTACTAAAATAGGAAGAAATAGGTAATAATTTACAAAAAATAGCATAAACGCGGCCCATTTTGTGCGAAAGGCTTATGAACAAATTTTCAATTTTTTCATTCTAATGTGTTGCTATGTTATTCATTTATGAAATGACCTTCAGAATAAGAGATATTTTAATTTTTACAAAAACTAGAGCATTTTATCTCAGTTATTATATGAAATTGCTTAAAAAAACAGTGGGGCTTAAAAAACAAATGTTACAGTCCTCAAACATAAGAGACTGTAAATTTTGTAATAAAACAGTTATTGATAAATCTGAAAGTTTAAAACAATTCTACTATTATACAGAACTTACAGAAAAAATTTCAGTTAATTATTTTCAAAACTTTCTTAGCAATCGCGCTGGCCCCGTTGTGAGCATTTCAAAAAAAAAAAAAACACATTTCGAATAAAACGCGTTTTAAAGTATGACATCTTGCTTAAAGTAATGGCATCTGCTTTTACTAAAACACTTGTAGTTTTTGTTCTAGTGAACGGAAAATGATAAACTTGGTATTTTTATACATCTAATAAGATGGTCTATAAAATAAAATTATAAAACAAATTTGTCTATTTTTGGCAAAATTCACAATTTTAGGGTAGTCGGATACCCTAAATGCCACAGTTACACTTTCCGCACGATGAAGTTTGGGTAGAACCAAGACTTGTGTGAACTTATGATCTTCATTTAACATCCTAAATACGGCTAACTAACCGTGGGGCAGTAAATACGGTCGTGC
Organism: Trichonephila clavata; assembly: GCA_019973975.1. NCBI lineage: Eukaryota > Metazoa > Arthropoda > Arachnida > Araneae > Nephilidae > Trichonephila > Trichonephila clavata. Next base: position 57,450 of record BMAO01000337.1, on the reverse strand, counting down.
AGAAATATGCGAAACTATACCTTGATTTAAGATTTTAATTTCTATTATTTTATTTTAATTTAATGTTTTATTTGTATTTGTTAAAAGCTGTCTCACCACACTGTATTGAATCTTTTTTTTCGCTAATGAAATCGAACAGCAACATCTCGTTAACAAGGTCGTTGTTTTTATTGTTTGAATATCGTATTATAATCCATGAGATCTCATAAATCTCTTGGTGTGACGGATCTGATAATCGGACCTCCGTCTATCAACCGGGCCGACGCCTGAGCTGACACTACACAAAATTATGAGGACTGGGCCTCTACAAATTTAAAGTATCCGACTACGTTCAGAACCGTGATTTTGCAAAAGTTTCCAAACGATTATTTGTTTTTATATTTAATGCCACTTAGATTAGAATACATTGAAAATTGTTTTAAGATTATTACAATACAAAAATTATTTAATTGCAATATTTTGGCAAAAAATGAACTTAGAATTACCCATTTTCAAAATATTTTCCTTTTATGAAAATGCTTCTATAGTAATAGTATTTTACTTATATATAGAGCTACTTCTTCAGAAGGTTTGAACTACGACTTTTAAAAAATTCACATTATTTTCAGAGTTACTACCAACTTGTGTGTGTGTGCGAAATAATTATCAGTATTTTGCTGTTGAAATTTCTCCACTCTGATGTATTAAAATACGGATAAATCCACTTCTATAAATTTTATATATTTCAAAAATCCTAGCTCAGGCTCTGTTCAGAGGTCTGAGTTATATTTAGGCAAAATATTAATATTACAGAAGCATTTTCCATCAAAGAAAAATATTTGGAAAATAAATAATTCTATGTTAATTTTTTGCCAAAATATTGCATTTAAATCATTTTTAATTACAATAACATTTTTCAAACAATTTCACTCGTATATTCTAATCTAAGTGTGCGGGACCCTGAATATTAAAAAAATATTCGTTTGTACATATTTTTGAAAAATCACGGTTCCATACTTAGTCGAATACCTTAGCGTGCATCAATCACTCTATACAATTTTTCCTGGGACTAGGGGTCATCAAAAGTTTTAGGAATTTTGATATATCTTTTTGTATAAAATAACTTGTTCACCTTTAATAAAAATAATAATAATAATGATTTAATTCTTTATTTAAATTCTTATTGGATAAAATCGTCGTATCGTGTGTGACTGGGTACCATGTCGTTGTTAATAAAAGGTTCTGATCTCAGAAGGGAATTCATAAGGACCACACATAATAAACAGATAATAGTTCCTGTACATTTTACCGTGTAATTATATTTTATACAATGCTTTCTTATTTTGTTACTTAATAAAATTTTCATACATCTTTATATTCAATGTAAAACCTTATTGCGTATGTTTGTTACTGCAAAACATAATATACTACAAATAAAACACATAGAGAAGTAACCAAGCGTGTTTAAATTCTTAACAATGCGCATGGGGCTGTCGCGACCCGTAGGTCGTGGGTGTGGGAGGGTTCGCGGAAGAAGCAGACACATGAGCTTAGAATAACTAATTTTATTTAATACTTTGCGAAATGTACTTTTATAACTTAACTTTGGGAGCAATAAGAAATCTTAACCCGAAATTAGATAGCTAAATTATCGAAACTGCTTATCTTGATTAAAGCTTCTTGAATGATTCTTCTTGAAGGCTGATAGTAGGGTCAGCTCCAAGTTTAAATACTTAATGGCCTCCCGATGAATTCTCCGTCAAATATTAATCTTAAGATGCTCACCCACCAATCACCTCACCACCAACGACTGGTACTTAAAGAGTAACTACATTTGCATAAATCAAGTCACCTCTTCGGAAAACGGTTTTTAAAATAAAATCACAATTAAAGATTATCTTCCGCAAGAGGAGTAGTTAGAAGACCCGAATAAAACCTGTTACAGGGTTACAAAAAATTTTTGAACAAAAAATGTTGTCTCCTCCTCAAAAAGTTTGAGATCCCCTGCTCTACACGATGAGTCTTCAGAGGCACTGAGTCTTGAAGAAAACAAAGCCGATCACGAGTTCGCTACCATGATCGCTCAATTACCGCGTTTCTTTGTAAACAATAGATTAAGGAGCTGACAAATTACACTTGCAGGTAAGACGAATAGTACTGTGCTACAACATTGCTGATGAAATCAGATATATTCCAGAAACAATAAGGTAAAACAGGGTGGGTTCTAAATGTAGAATAATGTATTAGAAAATATTTTGTTACGGTAGTATTGGATCATACATTGAAAGTAACAGTATATTAGAAATTGCAATCTATTACTAAACTGAAGATACTACGTTGTTCTTAAGTAAGCAAAGTAATTGTTTGGCACACCTTTAGTTTGTCATATTTTAAAGAGTTTAAAGGAACATTATTTAGAGTAGCGCATATCAAATCAATATTGGAAACGATTGTGATAAGGACTTGTGGCGGTGATATCTATATAAGCCAGTAACTGCCCCCGCACTAAAGTGATCATTTTGGTTCAGCGGTAACTTATGTGCCTACGGAACAGAAGCTACCGACATCAAATCTCCTTTATTGGTGACCCTGGCTGAACCTTGAAAAAACGCAATTTTGTGGTGCCATTTACCCACCGCAAATGCAACCAAGTCGTGTCAGACACAAATAATGCAACCAAAAAGCCATCACACCCAAATGACGCAACAAACAAGCCATCAGAATCTAATGACGCAACAGCAATAACTCACACGCTTATCATAACAACGATATAGTTCTGGCTCACTAGTAGGGGAGTGTGTGGCGGTGATATCTATAGAAGCCAGTAACTACCCCCGGACTAAAATGATCATTTTGGTTCAGGGGTAAGTTACGTGCTTACGGAACGGAAGGTACCTAGATCGAATCTCCTTCAGACCTTTAAATAATAGAGTAAAAATCAAAGTGAACATTTACTTTATTAAATGGATCTCATTCAGGCCTATCTATGTCAGTTCAATTGGGCTGAAAACTAAGTCATATTGAGACAGACGCAGAGAAGTGTACGGCGAGAACTGAGAAAGAATTTCTCACAAGAAAGGCCCTACATACATAAGATTTAACCTTAATTCGTGAATGTATGCACTTATAAGTAGATTTTGTCATTGAAAGTTAATGATATCATTAAAGTTTGATGTTCTTCGTTACAATTGTCTCAGCGTTTATACGTTTGTAATGTTTTTTCATTAAGAATATTGCAATTTGTTATTGCGCCATGAATGTAGAGTGTTGGTTTCCTGATTGCGTGTGGGGTCAAGGAAAACTTATAGCCATGAGGAGACATAAGTTTCTTGTTTCCAGTGATAGTCGTGCTATCGTGGTAGCCTAGTGGTCATGATCACAGACTTGTGGTTGGCGTGTCATGAGTTCGAGTCCTACTGCTACCAAAGACCCAACGCGTTAAGAAGCTAATGCTCATTAAATCTGTCGAGGCTCCAAGTCTTCTCGTTGGTGGAAGTGCGGAGATAGAATTGCCCATTCAGGTGTCCTTCTCATTATTTGACCATGGATCAAAATTACAAGTATGTTAGCTTGGATGGGGAGAAAGGGGTATTAAAACTCAAACATCAACCTCCTCATATGAACGTTATTGAAACTATCGATTACGTTAAGAGGATCTTTGAAAAAAGGCAGCCGAATACATTCAACAAACCCTGAAGTCCCGCATAGCCTTCGAAACATTTATTAAACATTATCTTTATATGAATGAGTTAAAACTATGTCTCACTTATTATGAATTCATTTTAAAGAAGCTCGAATTTCAGGCGAGGACAATATAGGAGAAAAATCGAAACAGTCCTCCCCGTGGGCTTCTCATACGAAGTATAGTGTCAATTCAGAATAGAAAAAAAAATTCGAAGGAACAGCTTTGGGAATTCTATTCACCGAGTAATACTAGAGCTTGAGTGTATGAATAAGAAAAACGAGGAATGGGGGAAAGAAAGAATTCGAAACAGTAATAAAAAAAATATAAGCTAAACGATGTTCTTTCGATAAATCCAATCTTCAAAAAAGTCCAAATTCCAAAAAGCGTCGCTTTATTGACGAAACAGTTTTTCTCCAGAACAAAGAATAAATAAATAAATAAAAAGTTAGTTGTAAAAGTTTAAAAAATATAAAAAATGGCGGAAGTGGGTACACACATGGAAAAAAAAAGTGGAGTCCTCTCGGCGGAATATGAGGAGGGGTGGGGAAAATATGAGGGATGTTCAATTTCTACTGTTGGAATTCGAAAAAGGGGATTCAGCTCAAAATCGAACATCTTACTAGAGAAACTCGATCCATTCGATTGAAGAGGGGTTACGAAGGGGTTATCTGGTGCAGGGGTGGGGGTAAGGTTGTGCTTCCCAGGTGTACGGTCTCTATTTCCGGTCGGAATCGGGCGACGGATGTGACCTCAAGAACGTTCCCCCGCTCGCTAGATGGCGCTTCCGCCGACTGATGAGATCTCGCCCCCCCTTCCTTTCCTCGGAGGGGGCAGTAGGGATGGCCGTGAATGATCACAATGTGACCTTTTTCTTTTTGTTTTCCTTTCTTTTAATCACCCTTCGCACGAGGAGCTTTGTTTCGATATCGTTTGGCTCCTTTTTCATTGATCTTTTTCTCGGTGGCATTTGGCAACAAAGATTAAGGATCCATTTTCTATGGTCAGGGATGAGCTAGCTGGATAATGCAGTGATTGATGCAGTATTTTGTTAATATGTTTCGTTGAAAATAGTTAAGTGATTGGTTATTGGAAGATTTTTAATAATTTATTATTTAAAAATGAAAAAGATCAATTTGTGTAATGTATTTACTAAATGAAACGAATTTATTATTTAGAATCTTTTACTTTTATTTCTTTATTATTTGGAATATTGTCTCTGCTGTTATTGGGGAAGATATTGCTGCTAATTGATTCGAAATCTTTGGACCTGGCTGTCAATTTAAATTAAATTAAAAAACAACAACAAAAAAAAGCATAGGAATAGCTACATGTTAATGGTTTTCGGTCTCAATGTCATTTAGTAAAACAGTGCATAAGCCTAAGAAAGGAAGCGTGAATAAATTTTTAAATCTTAAATTAACAACCCACCACAGTAATACGAGAACTATTAGAGATAAAATCTGCAATGTAGAAGCATTTTACATTTTTTTTAAAGGAGCAATGAATATGTTTGGGAAGTCAATGGTCGAACAGAATAATCAAAAAAATCAAAGCCTCTTGATAAGGTTAATACAGATCTGCATTTATTCTAGCTACATTTACTACTTGTTAAAGAAGTAAGGCCTGAAAATTATAATTTTAATTTAATAATTCTCGATTTTTTTTATATAAAGTAAATGATTTTTGAGAAAGGAAAAGATGATAATGATAAGTTTGACACTAGCTCTGAAACACTGATGAGCAGTGATTTTTCAAAGGAATCACCAGACATTTTAGTTCAAGTGTTTTTCTACATCTTTTTTTTAGTTCTAGTGGCATTGGTTCTATAAAATAATTACTTTCGAAAATAATTATCAAAAAATTAAAATTTTTCGAAATAGCTATGCCATGAATTAAATGTAATTCTGAGGAAAGGTATGTTTTCCCTTTTAGAAAATATGTCATCAAACTTAAGTAAAGGCACAAATTTTAATATTTATTTAACTAAATGGCAGATGTTATTTATATACATATATAAATAATACAAAATCTTCGTATACAATGCAATATTCCTTCACGCGAAAATTCTATTATTTTTATCGAGTTGTCACTCGAGGCCCAATATCAATGGATAAATTTCATAATTAAAGAATGATTATAGCAACTAAATGTTCTATTTGTTATATTCTTTTCATGATGGAAAAGATTAAATGTGAATTTCTAAAAAAAATTACTTATTAACTTCGCATTTTTGAAGCTACACGAGGACTTTCATATCTCCTTTCCATCTTGGCATAGCATTTTAAATGGTGTAGATTTTAAAAAAACATTATTAAAAAAATTTAACGTCACATACATATTTCGTGAACTATGCTTTTGCTCAATTAAAGTATTTTAAGAGGTAAATGTAAATATTTAATCAGTACATATTTGGTTTTATAAAATTATTTATTGATAGTTTAGCGAAGATAAGCAAGAACTATCTACACCCTCCCCCTCCATAAAAAAACTGAAGAAATTTTAAGTCATGCGTTATTTTCTTTAGAGATGAATAAATTGGCGGGGAAAAAAGAATCATACATGTTTAAAAACTTATCTCATTACTAAGAGAATATATATTTTTTTCTTATGTTGATCAGCTTTGGTCTAAAATCCCCATGAAAATTAAGTAATATTCAATAATAATAAGGAATGAAAATTACTTCCTATATATTTAATAAAGGTAAAATGAAGTTAAGTAAGCTTCTTCATAATAAGTCATTATTACACAAGATGTAAAACAAATTATTTATTATATATATATATATATATATATATATAATTGGGATTGAACATTTTATTAATTAATATGGAGATATTTCAATATCATATTTCCAAAAAAGTGCAATTTTTTTTGCACTTACCTTTTGAAAATTCTATAATAAGCAACAGCACAAAAAATCTTCTTAGTTAGAAATTGCACATTTTTATTCAGCAGTTAAAATTACTATTGGCAAAAATTATTACACATCAGTTAGCTAGAAATTTTAAAGTACTGACTAATTAAATGCTTGATAAGTTTCTTGATTCCTGATTCAAAGGAGTTCTTCGTCGACTTTACTCAGAGAAGAAAATATTGCGTCATTGACATCCAGTTTTCAGTTTCTAAAGAATCTAATGTATTAGAAAATGGAACAGTTTTGATAAATTTCAATGAATTTTATATTCTCAAAGATTTTCCACTATAGTCTGCAGATTCCTTTTAAATTTCTGCTTGCTGTTTAATAATTGTTGTAATGTCCACGTTGACATTTGAAGAGGTTCAGCTAAAGAATTTGGAGATACAACGTTGCAGTAGAACCTGTTTTTGTGCGGTCCTTTTTTATGGGGCTTTTACTTTTGTGCGATTTTATTTTGTGCAATTTTATCTTTGTGATTTTTTCTGTGCAATCTTTTTTATGCGGTATATGAACTTTAACGGCTACTGTAATGTTTTCTATCAATGTACCAGTTGCGTAACGGAGAATCTTAGGGCACCTTGCATAATCAGATTTTACATTTAATATTTTATAAATTGGGTAAATACGTACTTGGCTTCAGTCAGATCTCCCCCCCCCCTCGCGAAGCAGGGGTTGCGGTAGTGTACGTTACACCACTGCAATGCACACACACATATATATATATACTTATAGACGCTTTGTTCATTTGTTATAAATTGTCTCCTGACAGTGCACGTACATTTGCTTTCTCTCAACATGCCAAAAGCTCGCACTGATTGAAGACGAAGCTTTCAATGACAGTGACACTATCAATAATTTGATAGATTATGAAGATAGACAAGAAGAACCAGATTCATTGAGAACGGATAAAATATGCAGTGATACACCTTTCCAACAAATTGGAAAAGCACTTTTTTAAAATAGATACCAATTCCGAAAGGAGTATGAAACTTTAAAAAAAGCTTTGTTCATGCATTTTTGGCTATCATGACATTTACAAGCAACTGACTGACCAACCTTCGTCGCAAAAACTTATCTTTTACTTTATGGTGCCAAAAAATAAATCAATTGAAATTGTATTTTCAAGTGTCAATGCGAGTTGAACTTATTCATCACAGGAAAAGGAGCGCTATGAATTACGATAAGTAGCAGTGAATTATGTATGTGCATTTTGAAATTTTTTCCATCTATACAATGAGAAACTAAATATTTTCAAAACGTTTCCATGTGTAATTTAATTATTTTTTGTTATGGAAGTACTTTCTTATAAATTTCGTAAATAATTGGCTTATTTTCTAAGATCGAGTTTTTTTATGCGGTCCCTCTCCACCGCATAAAAAAATTATGTAGTATTTCGACGAAATTGTTTGTTATATGTAAGAATTTATGACATTTTCGAATATTTTTTGAGCGATTATCTTTATGGGGTCCTTATCTACCGCTCAAAAACAGATTTTACTGTATTGTTAAATTCGCGTAAAATGTTAAGCTTTTCCGTCAAGCGCTTTCATTCCCGATAATCTGCTGTTATTCACAAATTTTCAAAAATAAAACTTTCTGTAAGGCATTACGTATAATAAACCTCACTTTTCTCAAGAAAGAGATCAAATGGCACAAACCCTTAAAATATTTTCAGAGTGGAGAGGGAATTAGATAAGAAAGAATTACCTATCCTATACAAACCTCACGTGATAGGTTATACTGATGATTTATCTGCCCTTGTAAAGCCTAATTATAGACTGCACTCTTTCTGTTAAATTTTTTTGCAAAAACAAAAGATCTTCTGCTTCGGACTAAAAGAATATGTCATTTGAAAAGAAATACAATTTTTTCTAATAAAAACACATTTTCGGCTGTTAAAATAATTCGTTGTTTATTATAAGTTCAACAGGTTTTTTTTTGCCTTCATTTTAATTAGTGAAAAAGAAAAAAATTGTTAAATATCGAAATTCGTTAAATAGGGTTTCGGTAATTTGGAGCTTGACTGTATGTACAGTGGTGGCAAAAAGTCCTGAACACACTCATTTTTTAGCGTAATTTTTGTGTTTGACTTCATTTTTCGTTGTGAAATTATCGCACTATCTTAAATATTGTTATTGATTTTAATGTATTTTTTCATACGGATTTCCAATCTGTTTGTAGATTTAATCTAAAGTAAATAGTTTCATTGATATGTTGAAAAAACCTTGACAAGAAAGCACAAGGTCACTGTAAGAATGAGTGAGTGTGTTTTCCACCAATGAAATGCTTCGTTATTTCAACCAATCAGAGAGCAGTAGCTATAAAGGATTGAAAGAAAAAGGTGAAACGTGGTTTATTGTATTGAATGCAGTTGTATGCTTGTGGAAAATAGTGTATTGAAAGCAATTTGAAGTGCGTTTGTGGAAAATAATGCAATTATGGCTAAATTTTCATATCTGCCTGAGAATAAAAGGTACAAAATAATACATTTGAAGGAAGAAGGTTATTCTATGTGCCAAATTGCTGCTAAAGTACCATGTGGCCTTTCTACTGTTGTAGAACTTTGAAAAGATTTTCTGAAACAAATTTTATTGCGGACAGGGGGCGATCAGGATGACCAAGAAAAACATCTTTACGTGAAGACAGGTTATTGCACAGAATTTCACTTTCAAACAGAAAGCTTAATTCATCGCAAATTTTGAAACAATGGACTTTGACATCAAATGTGAGTGTGCCCAAGAACTGTTAGAAGAAGACTGCTGGAAATTGGTTACGAGGCTGTAAAGCGCGCCCAAAACCATTACTGACTGAATTTCAACGCAAGAGGCGATTGACGTGGGAAAAGGTACATTCATTATGGACTATTAAAGACTGGGAAAAGGTAATATTTAGTGACGAGAGTCAGTTTTGTATTTCTGGCAACCAAAGTAGTTCCTATGTAAGACGACGCACTCATGAGGAATTCAGCCCTCAGTGTCTGAAGCCCACAGTAAAGTACCGGCAAAAGTGATGGTATGGGGTTGCATGTGTTCTCATGGTGTTGGAAGACTTCACATCGTTAGCGGAACAGTGAAAGCCGTGGATTACATTGAAATACTACAAAATAAATTGCTACCAACTGCGAGAGATCTTTTTGGGGATCAGTCATGGATTTTTCAGGACAATAACGCCCCTTGTTCATCGTGCAAAGGTAGTCCAGAAATGGATGAAAGACCATACTGTGAATAGAATGAACTGGCCAGTACAGTCTCTCGACCTTAATCCGATAGAGAACTTATGGTTTAAAATTGGTTATGAAATTTCAAAGAAAAAACCTTCAAACAAACGTGAATTAATTGAATCTTTAATATTTTCAATCAACCATATTGTCACGAAAGATTTTTTGAAATTGGTGCATTCCATGCCAAAAAGATGTTGAGCCGTAATTAAAGCAAACGGCTGACCCATAAAATATTGATTTTCTAACATGGGACAACAATGTAATTTTCAAAATGCTTATTAAATATACCGTATTTGTCAATTTTTCGTGTTATTTTTCTTTGAATATTATGTTATTCTATATTGTTTTATTCTGCACATATTTCACATTATTGTGTTCAGGCAGCTTTACTACAAAAAATATTTTAGTCATTAAAAAACTAGTAGTAGATTTGAAATCAACATTAAAAAATACATTAAAATCAATAACAATATTTAAGAGAGTGCGATAATTTCACAACGAAAAATGAAGTCAAACACAAAAATTACGCTAAAAAATGAGTGTGTTCAGGACTTTTTGCCACCACGGTATGTAAAGAAAGGTTGATTGTAGCGTTAAAATTTTTGCAAGGGGGTGGGCTTGGGAGTTCAGTCCCCATAGTCCAACAATTTTTTAATTTCTACCATTGAGATTGCCTTTGAGTGCTCTGTTCTACGTGTTCTTAGAATTTAACTTCCCCTCTTCCTTCTAGAGAAGCCTGTGTACGCTCCAACTTTAAAATATGTTTAACTTTACAGTCTTATTTCTTAAGGATAACAGTTTATTATTATGCTTTTAAGGCTACCTTATTTTTGATCTATACTTAGGCTTTGCTTTATTTGATTTACGTCTCTCTCTCTCTCTCAATTTAATATGTGATTATACATAAATATAATAATCAATATAGTTTTTTTTCTTCTATATTTTCAGATTCTTTTAGACGAACAGTTTAATATTTTCCCATGAAACTCATAATCTTGTTTCAATCGTAATGAAATTTACATAATCTAATAATAATTTACATACTCTGAATGTAAATTTTTTGTTTTGTTTCTTATACCAGTTGATCGGTAGAAACATCTAGATCAAATCAATGAACTCATGCATTTTTAAACAATGAAGACTGGACTTAACCGTAGCAGTACTTAAAACTAGTACAGTCAATACAAGCCAAGATGTAGGCAGTCACATTGCAATTCGAACAAGGAGGGTAGTTTTTAAATACCCCCAACACACCTACCGTCAAGCTTAAGTGTGTTCTCTGCGAAATCTAGCAAGAATCGTTTTAAATAGTCTACTGCTTGTCCCAATTAAAGCAACACAAGGGTGGTTTCTTTCATGCTACTCATCTACAGAAGCTTACCTTTAAGAAGAACTGATATTTTATTTGACCCGGGTATCTATTTCTGAAAAAGTAAGGCATCTGGCATCTACAATGTGTAGAATCTTTATATGTGCCCTCTCGGGCTAGACCATCTTTCTCTTCAATCTCATTCCCGCATACATTCAGTGCGACGGTACCCTCTGAAAAAAGATCTTAACATTGAGACTCAAGCAATTTAAAAACTGGATAATACTCGCTGTTGTTCTGTCACCATATCTCCACCATTCAGACAGAATCTAATACTATTTATTAATACACCCGGCTTACATTTTAATATATAGCTTATGAATACTTAACTAAACAGTTTCACGACTCTTTCCATATTAATTATCAATCAAAAAGGTCGTAAATCTTTCTTTCTCCCCATTGTGTGATCGTTACTTTTCTGCTAATATTTTATTATCTATTCTCCTTTCGTTTCCAATTATTACTCCAGTCATGATTTCAATTAAAAATGAATCTTGATTACCTCATTAAAATTCTCTTGTTTGCAAAGTGTAATGAGTTCAGATGTAATATTCCGAAATCAAAAACCTTTCGGTTGTGAAAATGAATCGTTAATATATCAAGATATATCTTTAAAATAAATATTGAACTTAGTTTTCTTTTCTAAATTCTCAATTTATGTGGAATACTTTTTGTGATGTGATTTAATTTTCCTTTCCTATTTAAATTTCTATTAGCTCTTGAATTTTAAAAAAGTTTTTGTGACTTTATATAATTTTTAAAATCTTTTGAATTAATCTGTAAAAAGGAAGACCTTGACATTTGTTTATGTAAATGAAAGCAAAAGATGCTGTATATTATAATGACATTAAGATATCTAAAAAAAATTCTACAGCATTTGAAATCTGGTAGTGTCTTGAACGAATTTTTCAAATAAAACGGATTTAAATTCTTATTATTTATTAATCTTCGATATAATAAAGAACTGCTTTTTAATTATTAAAACCTCGATATAAAAATATGTTTTTCTTATTTGATAGTGTGAAAGCAAATTATTTTTATAATAACAATATCAGTCTGTAATTTTATCTAGACTGCAGCCCATTTTCATTTCCATACTAATAATTTTGATTTTACTGAGAAATAAAGAAATGAAGGAAACTATTAAAGCTCCGAAGAAAAATTAGTCATATTTCATGCTCTTTTAAAATATGAATTTAAAATTCATCAGGAAAAACATTTTATAATAAAGAAATCTTCTACATAACTAACAAGCTTACAGCTAAACTAAATAATTTTTTAAATTGTAATAAACCGAATAAAATTTTATTGCCAGATGCACGTTTACAAAATTGCAAATAACAACAATGTAATTAATTTAGCTGTGTGTGTGTAGACGATAATTTATAAACACATTAACGAGCTTAATTAGATAGAAGAAAGGCAGACGATTCTTACAATATATCTCGAATCATTACTTTAAAAGTAGCTACAAACGAGACAAATATTGTAAGACAATTACAAGAATATAAACACAATTTTATATACTGATAATAAAACTAATATAATGCAACAAGAAGTCGATCAAAAATCCTATTAGTTTAATCAAACACCACACGAGTAAGAAACATAATTATGATGAAAATATTTTGTATATTTCTTTATTGTAATTTGAAGAAACGAGTGAAAGAGAAACTTTTTTCACTTGATAATTTCACCTTAAAATACATTTGTTTCGATTGGAAAACATCGAACCCACTCTCAATCCAATACTTTATTCTTTTATGTTGTTGATGATGAAGTTATGAAAATAAGTATGTTATGTCTGGACAAAAATATGCAAATTAAATTAAACATAAAAAAATATTTGAGGTGGCCTTAAGAGTCGTAGAAAATAACCTTATATCCTATTTGGAAAATGTTTCTAAAAAATCAGCTTTATACTTATATTTCAAAACTTTAATTAAAATTTAAATCGTAACAGATTTTAAAATTTTATTACAATGTTACAAGAATATTTTCAAAAAACATTACAAGTTCCAACTAATTGAGTCAAATTCGATTAGTCTTTTCACTAATTTAATAACACATCCATGATTATCTTAAGTAACAGGTTGCCAACAAATTTTATAAAAATGTCGTAAAGAAACTGATTAACATCTCACTTAACTCATATTTTAACAGAGAAACATACATTTCTTTCTTTCATATTAAAATGAATTAAATAAAGGCGAAATTTAATTATTACCGATAAAATACCATTTGTCTGCTGTTCCGAATTTAAAACGAAAGCTTTCTCTCAGGCAATTTTCTGTTCCTCCGGCCATTGTCTTCGACGCGAAAGATAAAATCAAATGCACCTGTCGCAAGCTATTACAAAGACAATAAAAAAAATTTAATCTTCCATTAGAAGATGAATGGATGCTATTTGTAGCACGAACTCCATTGATTTGATTGGCTGTTTTGCATCACGTGACTAATTTGCTACAACCATTTTCGTCTGCGACTGTTGAGGAGAATAGGCAGCAAAACGTAATCGAATGTTCCTTTTCTAATTTATACATAATTACGGCGCCATTTTATTTATCGAACACGTTATTTTGTTATGAAGAATACAAATTGCTTTACAACTTCGCGAGTTGGAGGGTGCTACCAGCACGCATAAGCAATTCCGTGGATCGGTTCCTTTTAAAAATACAAGTTTGTTAACAATTTAATCCAACAATTATAACATCAAAAATATTCTTTTCTCTATTCATTCTGTTTTTCATAAATATTAAAAACTTTTAAATCATGACTTAAATTTTGGCCTATGTTCAAAGAAAAAGACGAGTTTATGAAAACTTGATAGTCTTTGATGAGATTATAGAAAGTATTCTGCATATGACCTCAAAAAATGAGAGAATAATTATTTTCAGACCTATTTTTCACTCTTAGTTCTACTTTTTTCAACCTAGTGAAACGGATATTACACTATCCATAATTGGCTTACTAAAGCTAGTCTTTTTTTTATTTGTAGAAAGATGTTTTCATATGGCTTATAATATTTAGCGGAAAAGTTAAATTTAAAATAGGAAACACATATAAATGCAATTTTTTAAAGGAAAATCTTAGCAATTACAAGAGTGTTTGGCAAATATATTATAATTTTATACAGTACAAAACAATTACTTTATGTATGATTCATATCATATTTGCGTCAACTCTTGTGTACTTATGTTACGTTAGGCTTAAGAATTTAGTTTTTAATTGAAAATGTTTTGCCGAACCATTTTCTGTTATATATATATTGCTTATTTTACTTATCTAAAATAAATAACGTGCTTGCTGAAGCTCTGAGAGTCTAAAGAATTATCATTTCTTTAAACGAAAAGTAATGTTTCAGTTTTTAATTCGACTACTAAAGTCTGGTTTTCTATGTGAAATTTGTATTTATGATATATAGTTAGTGTTTCGTGCTTCATACTGGAATACATACGAAAGACGAGAGATAGCTGAACACAGAAACATACAATACAAACTCAGAATAATATAAACTTTCATTACAACGATGATCCCATCATAGAACAGAAGGGGTGCGTTACTTTCCATTCGAGACGAGTCCGACATCTTTTCCCGTCACTTGACCATAGTTCAAAATTACGCGGACCGTCCCCAAAAGCCCTCGTGTAGCTGAACAGTGGGACGTTAATTTTCACTCACTCCGACATCTTTTCCCGAAGGTACATCCATGCTTTATCTCAAGCCCTCTCGTTTACAAGCCGAGTTATGGGGCGGAATGATAGTTATTCAAAATATATTAAGGTTTCATTACTTTTGAATGTCTTCGATGTAAATACATCTGTTTCGTAAACTGCTCGATTTTTTTCTGAGATGCAAGGGTTTGATTGTAAAAAAAAAACATAATGATTTGTTTTATTGTATTGGAAAATAAAGACCCCTTTTTTCTCATCTTCATATTTATAGTTCCAATTTAAAAGAAAATTTAATAATAATAAAAAAATTGAGTCTGAGTAATTTAGTACCAATAATAATGGTCTGGAGCACTGTCACATACACGGCATCGACAACAAAAAATAGTTTGGTTTAATTTAGTTTTGATTCAGATATACCTACATGCGGTAAAAACTGGGTAAAAGACTTTATTATATAAAGGAGTATCTATGTTTTTAATTTATAATGAATTTATTGAGGAGCCAAAGTCCCCTGATTAAGGTAAGTTGAATATGAAGTTGTGCATATAAGTGTACAGATTAAATATTTAATCTTTCGAAATGCCAATGGACTCTCTTGAATGTAGAAAGCTCTCCTAAACTTTGATTTTTGCATTTAAGAACAAGAATGAAAATGTTTTGAGTTTACAGATTTTAGGGACATGTACAACTGCGGAAAAGCCAGGTTCATACACGTGACATGTAAAAAAGAAATAGTGAAATGTTGAATAGGAAAATAAAGTTTCTCATTAAAAAATCTGTTCAGATGTGCACATCAAATTTTGATTTTCATTTGAATTTCATTTTTGTCTTATAGATTCGAATCAGGTATTATGGAATACCATTTACATTTCTAAAAATAACTTTATTTGTTTTTGATAAAAAAAAAATCTCCAAAATCATCACGGATATGTACTATAAACGATTGTAAGTGATTATTACTTCTCAAAAAGAATAATATTTCTTTTGTTGCTTTAAAAAAGTTTATTAAAAATGATAAATAGAGTGTATTATGGAAAATAGTCGGGTAATATGGAATAGATGGCTTAAGCCATTGGAAAACGATTAAGATTTCATAAAACGTAGTTGTTATTCTTAACTGTAAAAGCCCTATTTTTAAGAATACGTGAAAATCCTTTCTGTAGTGAGTTTATTTACAAAAATCACAGTTATATGATATTCTTTCTCTGCTATAGTACATTCAAGGTGAGCCCACAGAAAACAGTCTAAAACATTTAAACCAAATTTCTCTCGTTGGTTTTTGGAGAATTTTCCGTTACAGAAGATGCATTCAGCATCTTTGTTTTTCATTACAGATGATTCATCAGAATAGAACGATTCGTTGCTGCTAATACTGGAGTCATCTCTAAGTCTAGAAATTCGGTCTGATTTCCTAACAAAGTTCCTTTGAATATTCTTTCGTTCTGAAGCCTCTGGTTCCTTCGTTTTGTCTTTTCTTTTAGTTCATCCTCTAACACTTTTTTATATGAGGAGTGCGTTATTATAGAAGAAAATCTAGCTTTACTGCCTTTTGCTTATGTTTTGTTTCCATTCCAATGGATTCAAATTTTTAAAAAATGTACTTTAGTTTTATAAACGAGGCTATACTATTTATATAATTAATATTTGTTGTTTAGCTCTCAGTATTATACTCCAAGTCAGCGTTTCTTAGACTGTTGGGCGCACCTCTCTAGGGAAGCGTGATAATTCTACGGGGCACATTGAAGCACATTGAAAAGTTGAAAACAAAAGATTATTTTGAAAAACTATTAATTTATCAAAAGTAAACAAACAAAATGCATTCTGATATAATTAAAAATAAAATACACATTTACACTGATGTAATACAGTTATAAATGTATCAGTATTGAACGATGTATTTTATAATTAATTTAACAAACTAAGTTAAGCACAAGTTTAAGAATTACCAGAGACCTCATGGGCTTTTCATATAAAAAATGAGATCCAAAAATTATTATTTATACTCATACTTTGTACGGTTTATAATTAGTAACATAACTGCCTATTAAAAGTTACACAAATTTTCCCCAATGCCACCGTTTTCCACGTAGGCATACGTATGTGATTTATTGGTGGGGGAAGAGACAGAAAGAAAAGGAGATCCTTCGATATATGTAAATTATTTGCAAACACTGTCAATGTCCTTTTGTTGCATTCCAAAGCCTTCGGAGTAATTTTATGGATAGTAGTGCACAGAAAAGTTCATACTTCGGAAAGACGTATATATACGTCCTTGGCAATTATCGTTTTGGTTAGAGAGAAGTTTATATACGTCGGTGGCACGAGAGAGGTTGAAGTCGTGTTATAACTTTAGCGTCAAAGTATATTGAATTCAATGCATTGTTATTGTATGGAAGGGAGGGGCGATGAAAATTGTGACTGAATATTGGGTCGTTAACATCCAGAGTTTGAGAAGCACTGCTCCAAGCTCATTTTAACAGTACTTTTATTCAGTATATTTTGTCGTGTCATTTGGAATAATATACTTTCAAACGCCGGGTATTTTGGAATACTAGGTATTCCGTAATACCCGACACGCCCTCTTGGAAAATGAACCTTGAGTCGTAATCTCTCTGCATTTGCATCAGGGAAATCTTTCTTTAGTAGTTCAAGGTTTTCCCATGCATTAGCAGCTACAAATAGACCCAAAACCTCAGTATTCCATATTTCTCACACAACTGTTCTATAATACCCGATTCTCATTTATTTAAACATTGAAAAAAATATCATCTAAAGCTTTCCGGTCATTTTTACAGCTGTTAACTTGTCGCGATCCTTCGATCGCCGGTGTGAGAGGGTTCTAGTAATAATCAAACATTTTCCAAATTAAACACTTTTATTTCCTTTTTCATTTATTAGACTTTATAAGAATACTGAGAAGAATATTAATCTAACTATAGTCTAAATATGAGCACTTATCTATTCTCCTGTACATACTCTCTTGCTGCAACACTTGCTTAATCTTTCCTTCTAGGATTAATTATACTAAGTACAGCCACCAGTCCCTGACACTATGCTTTCTTCTTATATTTAATTTTGAACCATCCTCGCCTATTTCACGACTAGCACTTAAATAGAAGCTTGCATTTACATAAAATCATCCTCTCTTTGGATAGTGGTTTTCAACTAAAATCACAGTTAAAAAGAGTATTTTACCGAAGAGGATTAGAGTAGAAGCCCGAATATAGACCCCGTTACAAACTCCTGGTAGACTCAATACTCCTACATTAGCTCTAGAAAAATTCACCAAACATGCAGGATTTAAAATATAATTCGTAAAATTGTGATGGATCTATTCGTGACCTTCTGAATAATCCTCTTTGTGAAACTTTGGGGCTAGCTTCCGCGTTTATTCCCAGCCATCCCTCAAGAAGAAACCTTGATATGTAGATTAGTTTGATTATATAAAATCAAAAAGCTTTGTAAACGTAAGATAGGAAGAGCAGAGGAACTGTTGCGATAATACGTAGGTGAGATTTATTTCATTATCACAAGGTGAATTAAGGAAGGAGTTTGCTACTATAATTAATTAGTGGAATGAGAATTAACAATCCAAGATAGATAGATCAGATTAAATTAAGCAGATTATTAGCGCTTGTTTACTTATTGTAGATTACTCTCTTTATATCATTCCTAGGGTCTCCTCTTATAGTTTCACTTGTGGTTGATTAGTGTGCTTGAATAGTAATAAGATATTAAATCTTATGGAAGTTTATGGTGATGCTTTGTTCCCCCCCCCTAGATTAACAGGACGGTGAAGGAGCAGTTTCAAATAGAAGTTGCTCACATAATGAAAAAAAAAGCGTAGGTATGTTTATATATAATAAACAGACATTCACAAACTTTTGACAATCTCTTTGGAAGGAAGTCAGAGTGTACGACTAAATATGTGTATTTTATTACACAAAGTATACTCTTATACACAAGTTGATTGATCTTATATTCATTTTTCAGGTTCATGGATTATTACATCTCCTGATGAAAAATTTACATACGCAAGATTTATCTCTCAATATAATCAGACCAAACTTTCGTATAACCTATTCCTCCAAAATCGACACTAACTTACAGAATGTTTTCACACACACATAATCAAATTACTTCAACCTTACCCAATCTCTTCACATAATCGTTTAATTGATCGATAAGCTTGGCGTCAGAGCGTGCATTTTAACGTGATATAATTTAATATTTACCACACGGGAGGTCGTCCGAAAAGGAACGCTTGTCTAGTACGATTCTTCACTTCACTTCGCTGCTTATTTATTGATAGTGCGTCTCCTTCCTCATCGATTCCCAGCTAATGGATGGTCTAGCTGCCCAGTAGAGAAAAAGGATAGCTTTCCCTTACTTCCACTCTGACGACGCTCAGTTGCAAAACAGCTTTTATAGAGGTGACATTTTCCGCGTCCGTAGTTTGAGAGATTTTGGCCTATATGTGATATTTCTCCCGACTTCTGTATCCAGCTTTTTTCTAGCGTACATCCGATTTAGCGTATCAGATCTAGTTCAAATCTGTGCAATCAACATGAACATGTAAATGTCTTCGAAAATTCATTTCCATCACGTGTTTAAGGATGGTAAATATATATAGTTTTTTTCAGGTGAAGGATTTTTGTTTCCTTTTATTTCATGTTCTTTTAAAAAGAATTACTCTTTAACCCATTATTTGATCAATTTTTATAAAGATTAGAAGCATAAGTACAATGTATACATACGAGGTAGGATTCAAAAGTTCCCGGATTGAGTCTATAACTTGAAAAATATTACTAATTAAATTACTCAAACTCATCCTCCTTCAAAATAAGACCCTTAAGCAACAACAGAGATTTGCCATCGCTTGTAAAGGGCATTGTCCCATATCTGGAATCTACTATTAGCCACATCCTTTAACTAAGCCTGCGAGGCAATTTTAACTTCATCTGCAGGTTGAAATCAACGACGAGGAGATTGTGGTGTTTCCAAGTTGCTTATGCTCTTTCGGATTGTGAGTCGTATAAAGAAAACTTCATTTCTTGTCTCCTGTAACAATTCTGTCAAGTAGGAACAACTTTGACAACAGCCAAAATTGAGTTTCCCGCCATTTTCATTCGAATCACCTTTTGGTCTCCGTTTAACATGAGAATTATCTGTTAAAACACCCTATGTATGTTAAGATCCTTATCCGGTATCTGTTTGCATGTGGCCTCGGATATCCCAACTGGTTCTGATGTTTGCGCTATTGTGTTTCATGCTTTTTCTAACGTACACCGCAGAAACTTCTGCGCCGTTCTCAGCGGTGCGGGAAGTCTGCGGACCTTCAGAGCGTCCGTCTTCTTCGACACATTTCCTGCTTTCTCTGAAACATCTATGCCACCCAAAAGCTTGCTTTCGCGGTAATATATCACTACCGTACGTATGTTTCAATATTTCGTGAAGTTTCCGGAGCACTGATTCTCAAGCGAACAAAAAAATTGAGATTCATTGTCTGTTCAGCAAACGCCATTTCTTTAAATCACCGGTTATACTAATTGCATCCACCTACAAAACACATCACCATGCCTATCCAATGACAACGTGATTTAGGGCAAACCACTTTTAGAAAAGGGGAAGGACGCAGTAATATAGAAATGTTATCGTAGTCGCTGTAGTGCAAAAATGTTTCACGTTGTAGGCTCAGTCTGGGAACTTTTGAATCCTACCACGTGTGTAATTTAATTATTTTAATAGTGCATGATACAGGATGGTTAAAAATTACAATACTACTTTGTTTGAAAATTTAGCGTTTTTTCCCCTAGACAAAAGATAAATATATTTTTTGGAAATTATTTGTAATTCGATTTTTAGACCATGTAGTTTTTAAATATCCGTCATTTTGTTCTTGATAGCGATGAATGTAAATTCTTTTGTTTAGAGACTGATTTTGTTCATGAAATTGACATACAAATTTTATTTACTACCCGACATGTGTTTTTACATAAATATTATCAAAATCTGCCATGTATGCCCACCAGAAATTTATATATATTTAGATTTCTCAGTGATAAAATCCTTCTTAAAAATTTCATTCAAACTCTCTTCCATATTTCGAAATTCAAAGCCGAATATTATAATTATAAAATATGAAGTTAAAGGGGCCATGCATTAATTTATAAACTGTAATTATCGATATAACTGTGTAGTGTTAAGAAGCAAAACGAAAATAAAACAATATTAGTGTTTGTATAGAAGAAATATACTTCCTACCAGTTTTTCCAGAATTAATGATTGTATTGAAATTTGGAATACAAAAGCACTTGAGACCACTCTATCAAATTCAACAAAAAAAGATATTAATTTGCATCTAAATAAGTTATGATGATTAAATTAATTTAATTAATCCATTGACAATAGTTTTATTCTCTTTGAGCTGCTAATAGTGATATACATTTTATCTAGCTGCGATGAGAACTCGAAAATCAGTCAGGATATTCCTTTTTTTTGACGACAGAACGAATGATTTTTTAAAATAAATTTTATGTCCTTAATTGAGAATATTTTCAATATATTCGAAGAATATTAACTCAAAAATTTTAAACCAGAAAGGTTATTATTTAAAGAAAAAAAAGTTGCCGTTTTTTTTTTTTTTTTTTTGTTTTTTTTTTGGAAATCGATAAACCTACATAATATCTGAAATATTATATAAAAATGCATATCTGCCTCGTCTAGAACGAAGGAGAAAAGTCGTCATAAAAATACAGAAGAATATGAATGAGAATGATTTGTGATAGTAGAATTGAAATGGATTACTCAGTACAAGAACTGAGATAACAAAATAATTTGTTAAAGGTGAGCTGAGAGTAGGATGTATGAATGCAAGAGAGGGAACAGAAAATAACCGATGTTACTCTTTAAATCTTCAAAAAAGGGTAGTATTAAACAAAGAATAAAATATCCACAATTCATAAGAGAAAAGCAAAAAAGAATAGATTATTTTCTGTTTTACATCGCTATTTATATTCTATTATGAATTATTTATGAAAATATTTTCGTTTACTATTTATCTTTTAAACAAAATGAATGCTATCTTTTGTGTTGTTAGCTTATGTCTGCACTTCGAGTACAAATTTCAAACTCTCTATTTTGTTCTGAACGCCCCTTGGTTTGCAGGCATGGAGAGAAAATTCCCATTTTCATTCGAACAAACTTAGTTTTGTGGATCAGTTATTTGTTAAATCCTGTTACAGAGATTTTCAATTTTTTACTCGAAATAATTGGAAAGATATTTGAATGCGAAATATTTAAAGTCTTATATTTTATTAATGCTACATGTTAGAAAAAAAAGAAACATTTCTGAATGTTTTATTCCAGACGTATTTAAAAATTATTTTTTTTCAGGCTAATTACTTCAAAATTCTTAAAGCCATTTCTTTTGTTTCAATGACCAAATTCTTTATTTAAAAAATTGAAAAGTATTACCAAAGTAAAAATATAAAAATTATACTCTACCAACGAAAGGAAGAAAACATTAGAATTTTACTGCAAAAGGACTAACACCTGAAATTTTGTCTTCTTTGCTAATATTCTAGGTCACTTAGGTGCGCTTTCATTTCAAACATGGTTCACATGGAATCTCAAACTTTTCAGTATTTGGGACCCATTATTAAATCACAATTTTCATCGCCCCCCTCCTTACAAACACAATATATTAAATTCAATAATACTATACTTTGCAACTAACGCTACAATACAACTTTAAGCTCTCAAGTTCTACCGGTGTATATAAATGTCTCACACAGCCAAAGAGCTAATTACCCGAACGTATATATACGTCTTTCCAAAGTACGATCTTTTCTGTGCACTGCTGTCCATAAAACTTTTATTGGAATGCAATAAAATGACCTTGACAGATTTGCTAAGGATTTACTTACTTCAGAGAATTTGCCTTTTCTTCCCTCCCTCCTCAATATATCAAACATGCGCACCTAACGTGGAAAACGATGGCATTGGAGAGCAAATTGCGTAAATTTTAATAAGCAGCTAAGGGATTAATTATAAATCTTACAAGTTATCAATATAAATGTTACTTTTTGTATATAGATTTATGTATGTGTGACAAGTCCATAGGATCATTCGTAATTATTAAACTTGTTCTTAATTTAGAATTGTTAAATTAATAATAAAATACATTATGCAATACTAATACATGCGGAAGTGTATTATATCAGTGTAAATGTGTGTTTTATTTTTTATTATGTCAGAATGTATTTTATTTGTTTACTTTCTGTAAATTCTGTTTGTTTACTTTCTGTATAACATGCTCGAACCCCTTCTTAAATTTATCAGCCCCTACCCCTAAGGGAGTGTACCCTACAGTTTGAGAAATGCTGCCTTATATTTATAAGTCTCTACACAGCGCTTGATTTCCATCCTTAGTAATTCAGTGCAAAAGTTGCTAAGAATCCTTTTCTCTAATGAAAATTAAAATTAGAATGTGTTATATATTTCACACACTTTATCTTCCTTTAGACTAGCAATGGTACTAGTATTTCATATCGAATGCCAAAATGCTTTCTAACATACTCTCAATGAAATAAAGGAGCTAGCTTCAGATCCCTTAAGCATCAAAGCTGATTATTCTTCATTTGCATATGTTCTATTTGCTTCATAACAAGGGATAACACCTCATACTGGATTCCATTATGCACACCTTGAAAGAAATGACCCTCACCCCGACATCCCCAGTTTCCTAACGACTCCAGTCGTTTGGAATGATCCGAGGGTGCGTTCACCATCTACCCCGAGGAATGCCTGCGTGGTAAATGAACCGTGTCCCTATCTACTTCAACCACAGGGCTCTGCCTCATGCTACCGTTTGCTCAGGCCCGCTTGATGGACAGGCCTACACTTCTACTGTAAGGGAGAAGAGAAAGGAGCTCGCTCTAAATGCAAATGGGTTTTCGGTTTCTCAGAGAGTGCGAAATCAAGGCATATGATGATATTTTCCGGGGGAACATCTCTGTAAAATAAGGCGATTAGACTGGATTAAATAGAAGCTGAGTAGAATGACTAGGGGGATGACTAGGTCTTTTATTTCAAGGTGTGCGTAATGACTGAGGACACGCTGCTCTGATCTGAGGAATGTGGATTTGAAGGGGGTTTATAAATAGATACGGGGCTCAGAATGGTGAAATATATCACCTTTGTAGAGTTTTAATGAAGTTCGTTATAAATGATCGTCATTATAAGTTTATATTAAATACACAGAATTGTTTTTGAAAAATAAAAACATTTACCTTCTTAGAGTCATTTGAAACTTTTCCATTGTGTGTATTTACACATATCAATAATGCACTCACGTAAAACTTAATTGCATGTTTACCTAAAAATAAACGAAAGAATTTGATACACACACGCATGGGTTTAGATTAAATCAGCGTTTCTCAAACTGTGGGGCACCCACCCCAGGGGGTGTGATAATCCTGCGTAGAAGGTGCAAGCATGTTGAAAAGTCAAAAATGAAAGTCGAAGTATTAAGAAAATTTTAAATTAAAGATTATTTTTAAAATATTAATACATTGAAAAAGTTGCAAATTAAAAGAAATTATTCTAGCACATTTATACAGATATAATATACTTAAAATTTTATCAGTACTGCAAGTGTATTTGATAACTAATTTATCAATATTAAAAACAAGTTTTATAGTTAATACTGACTTCCATGGGCTTGTTGTTTTCAAAATTATACACAAAATTTAATTATTATCTTGGTAATTTGCAGGATTTATGATTAAAGTCGTATTGTAGCTTTAGAGTTATCTCTGTGGCGTAACGTATAGTACATTCCCGCATCGGGGGGGGGCAGGTTCCTAGGAGGCTCAAAGCCTGACTGACGCCAAGTATGTATTTAACCAATTGGGGCCCAATACCTGATTTTGCAGGGGGTGGGGCTTAATATTCTCCGTTACGCCACTGAGCGTCATAGTTCATTATTATTGCATTCAATACATTGTTATTGTATAGAGAGGGGCGTGATGAAAATTATGACTGAAAATTGGGTCACAAAAATTGAAAGTTTGAGAAGCACTGGGTTAAACCATTAATAAAGAAGAGAAAAAAAAAACTCTGTTACAATTTAAAATAAAACTTCGAATGCGTTTTTAGTAGTAATATTTTTAAAGGAAATCAAAAACAATCAAAAACCAATGTGCAACTTTTGTGATATATTCTCCTTCCTAGTTCTCAGGGACTGGGAAGAAACAATATTTCGTTCATTTGTTTTTAGAATTTATTTTTTAAGACAGCATGACGGTCTCTAGTTGTTAACACGAATCTCATATCTGTAGGTATACACTGTAAATTTATAAGGTTTTGTTTTACGTCGTATTCTGAAGCAACACGAGGACTATTGGCGGCGGAACTCGTACTTTTGAATCACAGTTTGATAAAGAGGACGGCACACCTAAACTGGCAACTATTTTCCAAACGTTTCGACACTGCGCCTACGGGAGGATTTTGAGCCTAAATAGATTTACGCTCGCTACCGCGGCCGAATTTAGGATAATGGAGTAGATTTCAAATATAGTAGTGTCCCCAAAACTCGGTCTAATATGAACGGAAGGGTGGTCGAGTATGTGAAAATGCCGGGGATATACAGAATGTTTGTAAAAAGAATAAAAAAGGAATGTTTCCTCAGAAGATATTGTTCTGCACTTGTACGTATTGTTTGCTTAAAAATAGAACAGAAAATAAACTAGCGAAACACCTTAAGGCTGTCTTCGGTTAATGTTAATGAATAGGACCCAAATTCAGATTATTGTTTCAGATATAACTGTAGAACTCAAACATTAATATTATATTTTGGTTTCACTATCCTATAGAGTAGCATATTTTATCATACTACTCATTTTTATGCGTGTTGACACATATTTACTTTTATAAAATGTATTTCGCATTTTTTCTTCTCCTATATTGTAATGCTAAATGAGCTATATCTTTGCATATTAAAAAAAACTAATTATTTTTGAAATATTTTGAAATTTTAAAAACACTATATTATAAACAAATGCATGAGTTATACAATGTCACAACTTTTTACAAAAATTGAGACATTTTTTTTTTCTGTCCGAAAAATGTGTTTCGCGTGAAGTTCACGCTCTCGTACATATGACGAAAACATCCTTAAACAAAGGAAAAGTACGTACTTTATGAAGGAATACAGTGTTTATAACATGAAAAGGAAACTATTGGTGAATATATAGCATACAGTAATTTACCTGATCGGCATTTCTCAGAAAAATACCTTACGGGAGCACAAAGCTGTCAGTAACGACAATTAAGTAGCAGACTTTGCAAAAACTGGCTACTTTAAAAAACAAATGCGTAATGTCTTGTCTTCCGTATTGCACTATGTGTTTAATTGCTGTGAGGGTGGGTGCACATTAGGTTTTATTGAAGTTAAAGGGTGTGGCCGAGTTATCTGGACTGCCTGTTATGGATGGCCGAGTTTTCAGGGCTCTAATGTAATAGGAATGGACATTATATATAGAGTCAATGTCTCTCTGTATCATTATCTTAAAGTTTGATTCATAATATGATTTACTTTTAAATGCTGATCCTGTGGGAATGTTAATTTCTTTTAAGTGAAGTAGTGTATTGGAATATAGAAAGCCGAAAAATATTTTGATTGAATATTGAAGCTTGATAGTAGACTATATTAGTAATATAAATTAGATATATAGGAAAGAGTATTGTATATATAGGGAAAAAATTATTTTGAGCCACGCGTTAAAAGTTTCAATTTGCTCTATGTACATATATGCGCGCGCATATGCCATCTTCAGATAAAAGGATATATTAGTCGTGTTGATCAAAACCATATTTATAAGTTGAACGAAAATCTTTATTTTTTGAATTAATTGTTTTAAACACGACTCAAATATGTTCTAAAATGTTGAAAAGAAATTTAATTTCCGGTTGAATGGAACGCTTATTTTATTATAGAGTAGCAAGATCTCATTTCCTTCCCCCTCTCCCTTCCAGACATCGTGAACCGTTTAAGCGGTAGGTACAAGAGGGTAATCAGAAGCGAACCTTTTAAGAACCTCCCCCTCCCCTATACTCCCTCCCTCGTGTCGTGTCACATTCCAGTCATCGTTCCCGGAGAATGTGCGGCTTCTTCCATAGGAGAAATTAAGCAAACCGTCGACTGAATTAAGAAAAGAAGGGAGGGTGAGGTGGGGGTGTTCTCTCTCAGAAGAGGGTTCATCTCGAATGCGGTTATTGGAGTAGGAGAATCTCTGACAAGGAAAAAGGGGGAGGGGAACTACTTAAAAGATCAAAAGAGACGATCTCTCTGAGCGATTTATGAGAAAGCAAAGCAGGAGAAAAGTCGTGTCTTTTGGAAAATGTTTCGGCGTGAATTGGAGAGCCGTTGTTTTCTTTGAAGCAGAACTTCGTTTTCGTTTAAGGTGAGTCGCTACTGAAACATGTTAATGGGGACATTGTTAATAATTAAGGTATGTTCCAGAAGGGAATGTGTTGCAAGTGTTAATTGAGTATGATCGTGTGAAAATGTTTATTCTTGAGATTGTTTTAATTTTAGCTGCATAAACAATTGTGAAATAAAAACAAATTAAGCACGTGGCATTAAGTAACAAAGCAGATTAATTAAGCATTTCCAAGAATTCATTTATAATCACTCAACACTAATTCTTAACAGTCTCCATCAGTTAATTCATTGAGAAAAGATTTGTTTAAGTTTCTTCTTTCTTGATATACTTCACATATTTATTGACATGTTCGTGATTTCAAATTAACTGTAGACCATCGATATTCAATTTGTGGCCCACGGAGCCTTAAAAGTGGCTCGATCATATTTAAGACCGGGGTGGGCATTACGTCGATCGCGATTGACCGGTGGACCACCAAGACAATTTGGAGTGACCGCCTGAAGATTAGATTAGTTACGTTACGAATTGTATACGAAAATATTCAAGATTGGCTGACAGTACGCAGACTAAGTCTTCTACTGACAATAAATTCGAGAACTAACTTAAGATGAAAACGTTTTATTTTTTAATGTATTTTGTATTGTATGATAATTAATGTGCACTCTTAGGTATTATACTTGTGGCCATTATTATTATGTTTGTATCGTTCCTTTTTCTTTAAACACGGTTTCAAAAAAGTGAGTTTTTCATTTTATTTACGTATGTAAGTACAATTCTCTGTATTTTTATTAAGTTATAATAAATATTGATGACTTTTTCCTTACCTCACCTCACCTACGACCCAGGGCAGTGGGAGCACTCCTGAATTTTTCAAAGGGGGTGTGGTGGTCCATGGTCGAAAGTCTGTCATTCCCATATCCTATCCAAATACAACTACGAAACATATTTTTTTTTTCATTTTGTAGATTGTCGGGAACAAAGAAGAGTAAGAGATACTGGGTGGACCGCAACACCTTAAAAAAAATTTAGAGGTAGCCCGTACCCTGGAAAAGTCTGCCCACCCTGATTTAAGACAATGTATTAAAAATTTGGTGGGAAATACTTTAACAAGAGAAATCAAATATATCAATTTTGCTTTTTTGCGGTTTATGTCGTAATGCTGCGAACTGTGATATTCTTTTCTTATCTGTAAGGGTTACGGTTAGTAATAACAGATAATAGTGGAGTAGCAACAATTTATGGACGGAACTAATTTTAAACAATCCTTCATACCTTGCAAACGAAAAACATTCGAACGATTTAGAGGTTGACTGTTTTGTAGTGAAAAACAAACATGGATCAGTACTTGTTTGATTTGTCACGATAATGCTGTAATTAAAAAATACCAATCAGCAGGATTAATTTAATTACACTTTTTCTCTTTCAAGAGGTGATAAATAGACTTTATTGAATATTCTTTGCAACAGCAAGAAAGTGTTTTGTCAGTGGTAATGTCACAGTATAACAAAGATGCCCTAAGAAGTTTATATTATTGATAATCATATGAAACCGCTTACTGATGCAAAAATTGCGAAGGAGTGTTTCTTAAATTCTTTTTTGATTTAGTGTGAGTAACAAATATAAAAAAATAATAATTAAAAATCCAAAACAAGAGTTATAATATTTTGATCAATTTTCCATATTTTAAGTTTCCAATAATGTTATCTTCGTCTTAAGGCATTTTTCTCCCCTTTCCGTTTAACCTCATTTTGTGGCCCACGTGAAATTGCTAACATATGTATATGCGACCCGTGTGAAATTGCTAACATATGTATGCGGCCCGCGTGACATGGCTGACATATGTATGCGGCCCAGCAGAAAAAATGATTGAGTATTGTTAGAGGGTGGCCATCACTTATATTTCTCGCTATTATCCCTGTAAAACGTGTTTTACTGCAAATAAACATATTCGGCAGAGAAGAAAGTGTTATAGCTAATCCGGTCGGATATCGGTCATGGTTGATTTTGGTCAGTTTGGAAATACAAGAGTGTCTTGAATATGCTGCTAAAGGGTGGCAGAGGCGGCTTGTGGGGCTTTCAACACTTTTTAGGGGATGTGTGAGTGACACTGCACCGGCACTCCTCAAACGTTACATATTTCTTTTTTCCAACTATCTGTGCCACAATCGGTTCACCATGGATGCGTCTAAGTGGGTGTCATTTGAAATTTGACGTGAGGATCAAACTGTTCTTCTCAGTCCACTCGCCATGGCCCTCGTAAAAGTGGAAACATTCAATTGGGGGTGGCAGGCATTCTGTGCAATTACACGTGTACTCTGAGACCAAAAAGATATCCACTATGATTTTCCAAGCAGAAATAATGGTCATTCTGTAGAATCTTTTTCTTATATTCTAGAAAAAATGCTGGACCATGAGATTTGCATAGTTTTCTAGCCACTCCTTCTTGGAATTGCATTTTTAATTTTACGTAGTTGGAGAACCTTTATGGATCAATGCGCCATTTTTTTCAAAGAAGTGTTTAATGATGTAAAGACGTGCGTCAAATAACTTTTACTTGAGAATATTGGGAAATAATAAAACTAAATACTAACACAAAACTCTTTATTTACTACGAAAAAATACATTTGTAATGTACAGCCGTAAATGTTTTAGTTATACGTGTAATTCAATTTAAAGTAAATACAGTGTGACTTCTTTTGTTGCAGATTAGATGACAATTAACTTATATTAGAATTTAAAATGTTGCTTTTAGCTGAATGCATGCTGAATTGCAGTCATCTGCCAAAAGGGTTCTAACCAATTAATTATTTTTACTGTGGTTCACTTTTTTGACAACAGGATTTGTGATTTGTTTCAAAATGCCATTTTACAGACGCTGTTCTGCATACTACTATTCCAGAACATAAAAACACACACATCTTTATCGCTTTTACTAATAATTGCCATATTTCTAGATTCACCAAATTTAAAATTCTGTGTTACACTTACTATCTTGCACTTTTTGTTCTTTTGCTGAACTAGTCATGTTAAATAACAGTTAAAAATCGTAAATATAACTCAAACAAACTTTAAAATACAGTTGTGTCAATGAAATTAACTGTGCCATGCATAGACAAACTTTGCATCATTAGCAATTGTAATCCACGACGTAACTAGGGCAAGACAATAACAATTGAGTGTACTCCCCGCCACCCCATGACCGATCACTTGCGATTATTCATAACACTTCCTAGTGAACTTTGTTTTTTAAAAAATAAAATGCAAACCATTTTGATCGCTGGCGTGCCCAAAATATTGTGTCGCGTGCCATCAATGGCACGCGTTCCACTGGATCGCCATCCCTGACGTAATGTACATCTAGATTTTGCAAATCATTGCCAAACACATCGATTCAATAACCATTTTTCAATATCACAGAAAAAGATACCATTTTAACTCTGTTTTCTATAGCCTCTTTTGGATAGTTACACCCGTTATCTTTAATATCGATTGCTTAGAAAATAATTGGAAAACCAAACGTAAAGTTTGTTTTAATTTACAAATATTTCTAAAAAAATTAGAAATAATCACGCGAATGAAAGGGTAAAATTGTATGATATAAAATGACGTAAGAATGAATCTGCTCCGAATAACCCGAAGTGAGGAAGGATAGCTAACTCCGAGGAGTTCGCGTCCGATGAATCTTGATTTGAAACTGTCGCGGAAGCAGACGTAGGAGTCACAACAAAACAAAAATGCATGTATTTCAAAGATATTTAATGACTTTGCAACTGATAAGTTTTTGATGAGAAGATCAACTTCACGATCTAATACAAATAATTATGTTCTATTTTTCTTATATAACCACAAGGAATACAAGAGCTAATTGCTAAAACCCTCATAAATATTAGAAAGGTTGCAGTTGAAATTTAGAAAATATATTCTTTTTCGAAATTACATACTGGGAGCAATGGAAGCATGTAGTACGCTCTTTATTATCATCATTAATCTTTATTAATTCTAATTCACAAATCTCTTTATGTAGCCAGTAACATCTACATATCACGTTTTATTTGTAAATTTTGACAGTTAAAAACTCTTAGTAACATTTAAGAAAGACCCTATGTTGATTTAAAACGGGAAACACGCAAGAAGAGAGAAAGTCCTTTGCTATCTTAACATCATATTTCTCAAGCGTTTTTCTACCATCGTTTTGAAATACAAATTTTTATCCAAATTGCGTTAGTTTCATTATCTAGTCCGGTTTTCAATGAAATGTCAATTTTATTATAAAAGTTCAGGGGTATTATATAAAAATTTATATAATATAATTTTAATTTAAAGCTCCAATACGCAGACATTTACGATATTCAATATTGATGACTTTAAAATTAATGACTTAATGTGTGACCTTAATTGCGTGACACAATTTTTATAACTATTTACAGCTTCATTAAATTGATCTAAGTCACGTATTTTTGAAAAAAAAACACAATAATCACACAATTACTCAATACTTTTTTTTTATTTAGTAGCTTGAAAGAACGTACAAATTTTGTTTTCAAAATTATACGTTTTTTTCAAAAAAAAAAAAAAAAAAAAAAAAAAAAAAAAATTACAATTCAATTTATTGTTTTTTAAAAAAATTTTGAAGCATAAAACAAACTTTCATTCATTATAAATAATGCATGGATAATTAGGAATGACTGAATTAAATTAAAATAAAAGGATTATTCAACTGTTGCAATTAAAGAGAGAAAATTTATGGATCTTGGACAGTTGCCAGAATTTAATGCATTGCCACAATGTTATTTAAACCAGATACTAATATGTTTAAAGATAATACGGAGGTATTACTCTCTTTTCCCTTCGTCTTTCAAAGTTAAATTTTTTTTATTTCCTCCAGAAGATATTTATATGAAATGAGAAAATTTGTTTTTTTTATGTTTTTTCTCCAGTATGTTACATTTCATTTCATATAAAATGTTATCTATTCGTTTAAGACACGAAACCATAAACTTGATCTCTTTTTGCATATTAAATGTATTATGTGAAAAATGGCAGCAATTCGGTTTAGATACACATTAGTATGACCTTGTGATTTTGACACATCAAGTGAGGAGAACGATGAACATCCTTACAATGAGAAATTTAGCGATTATTTCTCTTTAGCTACCAGGATCTGTAGTTATACTGCTGGCCACACAAATTGCAACACCCTGAAGGAAACATGCAAACTATGTGAAATTTACATCATGCGTTCGTGTTGATAAAATATACAAATCATTAGCATTATAGCCCAGACACGCATCACAGGCGACTGCAGCGCCACCCGCAAGCCCTAAGGGGAAAACCAATTGGTAATTTAAAATACGGGATTTTTTTTTTTTTTTTGCGTAAGTTGTTTACTTATGCTTCGTGGAAGACATCTTTTGGTTAAGTTTATGAATTCGACCGAGGAAGAAAAATTGGTCAACCTGTTGGACCGAAACCAAGCATTTTTTTATGCAGATCTGTCTTCGTTGAATGTAGGTGGAAACGACGGACCGACTGGGCCAATCGAGAGTACCTCGTTGGACCACTGATGATAGGTGGATTGTGCGCAGGACAGTGATGGATCGCGCAACCACATCACGAACCATAGCGCAACAGATTCAGTCTGTGATACATCATTCGGTGTCATTTCGTGCCATTTGACTCCATTTGCAACAGAGTGGAATGTTTGCAAGGCGTCCATTGCTTCGTTTGCCCTTGACTGGAAAATACAGGAATTTATGTCGCCAATGGTGTGATGAACGATGGACATGGGCAATGGAAAGGAACGACATTATGTTCACTGTTAAATCCCTGCAACATCACGATGGTTAGATTTGAGTTTGAAGACTGTTGACAGGCTGTTGAAGAGACCGTTGCTTTATGCATCGCCACACTGGTCTAGCACCCGGTATCATGTTTGGGGTGGTATCCGATTTCACTGCCTCACCCTTCTTGTACGAAAAGCCGGTACACTGAACAGCCAGCGCAACATCTCAAAGGTGTTGTATTCCGTGATTTTCCCAAACATTCAGCGCTTGCCATCAGCCCTATTTCAACAGGATAATGCTTGACCACGCTTGTAACGCAATGTTCAAGAGTTCTTCGTTACCAATCAGATTGAATTGCTTCCTTGGCCTGCTTCTTCTCCCGCTCTATCGCAAATCGAAAACGTGTAGTCCAAGCTTGCACAACGACTGGCCCAGGGTAGACCATCCGCCATTACACCATATCAACTTTGGCAATATAGGGAAGCCGCATGCACTTCTGTACTCCAAGGATGCATCCGAAGCCTCTTTGATTCTATGACGAGGCATGGGGCAGCGGTTATAGTCAACAATGGTGGTTACACTAACTACTGATTTTTTCATGATCCCCACACGTCACAAGAAGCTGTAATTTGATCGTAATCAGATCGTACAACATGTTATCTGCCAAATAAATTTCGCTGTGATATCTCTGGTCCTTCTTGATTTTGCATTTTGCGGGGCCAACAGTGTAGTTTAAGATTAGAACACGTGATTTCTTTTTAGCCTCACCAACCTTGAAACTCATCACCATGATTACTTGCTACATGATCAGGTTTAAATAAAAAAAAATTGCTTTTTGAAACATTCTAAAATAATACAAGTAATATTTAATACATTTAATTGAAAATAGTACATTTTTAAATATCAAATCAAAATTGGACTTGATACAAGCAACACTCCACTACTTCGTGAAAATTTTGACATCTAATTTAATTTAACATGAATTATCCGGCATATGGGTCCATGCTTCAGTTATTTGAATCATTTATCAGTGACCCTTGTAATTATTGGTGTTCAGATTATGAGTCAGACCTAGGCGTAACGGAGAATATTTGCCCCCCCCCTGCAAAGTCAGATTTTGGGCCCCCAAGTTGGATTATATAAAGGGCAGGTACTTTGAGGCATTCAGGCTTTGGGACCCCCATGATGCGGTGGTTTCGGGAGTGTACGTTACGCCACTTGCGTCAGGTTATTAATAACGATTCATCTGATGCTGTAAGACTCATTCTGTTCACTCTTTGTCCCCACGTTGTACGGTTTTCTGGCTGTTGCCTTCTTGACTCTAATATACTAAGATTGGATTGATTGATTGAAATTCCTTGTGAAAGAAAAAAAACCCTCCTCCTTAATGTTTTAAATTGTTAAAGGAAGTGTTTGAGATAACCACATTTCACGTGGTCAAATTTTTTAGTGGCACAAACGATTTTCGTAAGGTCGGGATGCTTTTGAAGGTCATAAACATTCTGGTCGACCTGTGTCATCAAAAACTGAAAAACACTTTTAAAAATGAATGAAGTCGGGTGAAAATACCGACTTTTGAGTGTTCGGATGATGTCAGATATTACGAACATTGACAGAAAAGAATAAGAAAAATTTTGACCAAGAATTTGCGTATGATGTGTTTGCGCAAAACTGGTACCGAAAAACTTGATCAAAACATTGCCACGGTGTACATTACGCTTTCTGTGAAACAGTTCTCGGCAGGTAGGCAAATCGCTGTGCTCAAGCACCCACCGTGCTCACAAGATCTCCCCCCATACGATTTCAACCTATTTCTTACAGGAAAAAATGCATTGAAGGGAACCCATTTTCAATCTATTGATGAGGTGAAGGCAAAAATGGCAGACTTGTTGAAGATTGGGACACCTAATGAGCCAATGAACTGCTTTGAACGGTGGAAAACTCGAATGCAGCTATATATTGATAGGAAAGAGGAGTATGTTGAAGGGTATTAAATTGTATTTGTACATTGTTTTCAATAAAGCTGGTTTTTTTAGGCTAATCTGGTTATTTAACTGTCCCACTAGTATGTTTAATTAAATATTTCTTGAACTTCTTGCTCATAATAAACATAAATTATGTGTTATTAGATTACAAATAAGTCTCAATGGCATTATACCATAAGCAAGTTCCCTGTATCTGGCCTGGTGCAATGCCCTCTAAGAATACCTCAAAACTTACTTTCCCTTAAGTTTAATAAACTCCCGACTCGAAGAGAGCCGAGAAGTTTCAAAACTGTCGTCCATCCTTCCTCCTGCTCCTTCAGGTGGTAATTAACCGAGGAAGGCACCTGTTCTCTCAAGAAGACGAGAGCTTACACTTTTCCCATGACGGGAGAGGGAATTTTCCAATCACCCCAAATGAGTATTTGGGATTGATTTTTCGTCTGTCGTGACGTCATAACCACCGAAGGAGTCATTGAACGAAGAGCAACACTAGGGTGGCGAAATTTTGGGTTAAAAGGTTTTTATCTGCTTTATGAAGGGCAGCATGTCTGGTCCTTGAATGGAATTCTTCGAATAAAACGGTCGGGGTTGAGTTTCAAGCAGGGTTGTGGATGTAAGTTTTTGATCACGCTAACCTTACATTACGTGAAATATTTTAAACATTACTGTAAAATCAAGCAAAATGTTTAGACTCTGTAATATCTGTCACATGAAGCATCACAAATCCAAAACTCTCAACAGATTTTTAAGACGATTTATTTTAGTAGTTAAAATTTCTTGGCACTACGATGCGTGTATGCAAAAGTTTTAAGAAATTAATTAAAAGTCAAAGTTTGCAACATAACAATATGCGAAATCAGCATGTCTATGAAGGCATTTATTTATACAGAAATTGTTTAAGGGTGAAAAGCAATATTTCACGAAGATGTTCAAACTCATCTAAATTTTGTCCCTAGATTATACATATGGCTAATAAAAATGTTTAAATTATTGTATATAACAAAAAGAAGCATTTTTCTTATAAGTACTTTTGTGAAAAATATAACACACTTTTTAATTAATGTATGAAAGTAATGTTAAGAAGCTTTCTGCATAAGTTTTGGTTCTGTTTAACACACACGCATATAATTCAGTGAGTGATTATTTATTAACACATTCTAAGCAATTAGTTGGCTATTTGCGATTGACCTTGTAATTTTGAACAGTTATCAAAAACATGAGCACAGCACCTGAGCCGGTACCCGACTCTCCAAACTCTCCCACATCATGCAAACGGGAAGACTTTGAGAATCGACAGATTTATAGCGTACATCAACTTCTCTACACGGCAGGTCTTCAGTGACATCACAGGACTCAAAACCACCACTCCACAATACAGACTACTGATTACGAATACGTGACCACGATCACAAGGCTACCGCGATCATTTAACATTTGGCGAATATAACAGCCTTAAGACTACATATGATCATCATAATGAATTTCGATGATTTCAAAGTAATACTTATTTTAAGCTCTATTTCTCTGATTATTTTAGGATCATGATAAAATATATCCATGATTATGGCACGTTGTGGTAAAAATATTTATCTTACAATGCCACGTGGTTTAAGGCATACAATTTTAAAAGATTGACTCTGGATAGGTACGAAATGTTCTTATGACAATTCTGAATTTTTCTGTTAAAATGCTTGCGTTTTCAATCCGTATATCTTTGTTCAATTCCTTTTAATCGTAAACATATATTAGCTTTTTTTTAAATTTAGAGTTAAAAAATAATAACAGTAATAAACGATATATATATATATTCAGAATATTGTTATTAATTACACACAAGCCATAAATTTATAGTTCCAAATAAATCATAAAAATTAAAAAACCATAAACACATTTTACTAAATACTGTTTAATTCAAGAATACCCAACTAATTTTATTAATAGATATTTGAATAAAGAAATTCTAAATACTATGGATTATTTTTCCATAGTTTTTATTAATAGTTTATTATTATAAATTTATTATTCTTCCCAGATAGTTATAGTTACCTCCAAATTCTAATTTTAGATAAAATTACTTGGACTTTCTATTTAATTTAATTTAATATTTTTTAAATCATATATAATTTTTGATGTCCCTAAGATAATGGTACAATGTTTACAATCCTTAATTTATTGTTTCTATTCTTTTCATACTTTTGCTAAGTGCTACCTTTCAGCCATTCCTATGCTTTGAATTGGCATTTGGGTCCAGAATCTGGCAATAACTTGTCTATTGTACTCAGATTTAGCGCGTGCTCTGCATATTTGAATGCAATTTTAGGGAAGTTACCTTTTTCTCATAATGAATTTAGATTTTCTTTCCATTATTTTCAATACAGTTTTGCTCAGTATTATTAACAGAAAGGGGGAAGGTTGGCTGGCCACAAAACATATTCAACCCCACTTTTATATACACTCATGTCCATAAATTAAGGATAATTCAGAATCACACAGAAATTGAACTCTAAAATAAAAATTTCACCTGTAGAATTATCACACACATCTTGAAGAAGAATATGCAAATTACAGGAAACCACATGATGGCGCGGATAGTACGTCACAATGACGAGAGTGTAAGAGAGGGGTATATAAGGAAGGAGAATGGTGGCAAAGAAGTAAAATTGTTCACAAGCGCTTTAAAAGCCTTTCAGTGCAATAACCGCATAGTTATGGCACAAAGGAAGCATTTGGATGATTTTTTACGTGGTAGAATTATCGGACGACAGGAATGTGGACGTACCAAGCTGGAAGTATCCGAGGAACTTGAATCGCCCAGAGTGTCTCTCAGGCTTTGGCAACGATTCCAAGATGATGGTAATGTGAGTAGATGTTACATCACAGGTCGCCCCCGAGTTACAACGCTGAATGAGTACCGGTATTTGGCAGTTACTGCCAAAAGAAGCAGACGGAGCACAGCATCAGACCTGTCTCGTCAGCTCTCTTCAGCTACCGGTACGACAGTTTCAAGGCAGACCGTGTACAGACGCTTAGGGCACATTGGTCTATATGCTCGTAGGCCTGTCGGATGTGTTCCCCTTACCGCAACTCACTGTCGCCTGCGATTAACCTGGAGTAGGAGAATGCATTGTGGACACCGCAACAGTGGTCTTGTGTGATGTTTCCGACGAGTCCAGCTTTAGTTTGCAGTCTGATTCTCGCCGGACTTTCATATGGAGAGTGCCAGGTACCCGTTACCACCAAGAGAACACCATTAAACGACACCGTTACGCTGGTGCAGGATGGCTCGTTTGGGAGGAATTATTTTTGGTTCCAGAACTGACCTGCATGTTCAGAGTGTAACGATGACAGGCCACATCTATCGGGATGTCATTCTGGAACAATATGTACGTTTGTTTCGGGGCGCCATGGGTGCTGAATTTCTGTTTATGGATAATGACAACGCCCGTCCTCACCGTGCAAACATTGTAGACGAATGCCTTCAATCGGAGGATATCACCCGTATGGATTGGCAAGCATACTCACCGGACTTGAATCCAATAGAGCATGTGTGGGATATGCTTGGCCGACGAATTGCAGCCCGTCAACCCCTCCCACCTGTCTACCGGAACTTCGGAGGGCATTGCTTGATGAGTGGTGTAGTATTCCCCAAGATCAGATTGATAATTTGATACTCAGCATGCGTAGGCGTATTGCATCGTCCGAGAGACATACTCCGTATTAACCATCATACTAACCATGTTATACTGCTTTTTGTAAATAGGTTCTTTTTTGAAATTTGCTCCAGGGTGTAAAAATCGCAATTTTTATTAATTATATCAAACATATAGCATCTTTTTTGCTCTTTATCTTTTGTTTAATAAATAGACTTTACAAATAAGTCAAATTTGTTTTGCTTCTGTCTCTTTCTTTGCCTGAACTTTATTATCCTTAATTTATAGACATGAGTGTAAATTGTTTTATATATAAGCTGTCCTAAGTCAGCATGTTTATAATACTGTAGCATCCATGCTTTTATATCTTTTTATATTTAACTCTATTATTTTAATTTTTCATATTTCCATTTAAAATATATTGTCTGGTTATCTTGCAATTTCAATTCTTTTCAGTTTGATCATGTTTATTCATCCCATCTTGTAGAGAAATACTGTATATATATATATATATATATATATATATACAGTCGACCCTCGCTAATTCAAACCTTCGATAGTACGAACCTCTCACTAATTCGATGTATATGTTCGGTCCTCAGAAAAACTCTTGATATTTTGAACAAAAGCAATACGTTTTGTACACTCAATAATTCGAAGTAAAATCTGTGGCAGGCCAGACTACAAAACGCGATAATTCAAAGTTATCGTGTAAAACTCTCGACAATTCGAACATTCACTATCATGTACAATTCTTTCGGAAACAGGTTGGAGCTTACAAGTGTTGTTGTCTTTGTGTGTCTTCCCTGAAAAACCTAAAATTGGGGCTTTGGACCACATTAACACAGAAAGCGATGAAGACGAATTGGAGGAGTTGGTTCCGTCAACTCTGACAGAAGCTAAAGTGTCACAAATCAAAGTATAAGCAAATTTTTCTTTCAAAATCATGTTGACGCGAACGTTTTTCAAGCTTCATTTATTCTATAAAAATCTATTGACAAAGTAGGATCAAATGCTATAAACAAAAAGCAAAACAAAAGAAAATAGATTTTTTATCATATTAGATTAATTATGTACAGCATGTATTATTTAAATAATCACTTTTTTAATATGTAAATGTATTAACTTCTCTGTGATATTTATACTGTATAATGTATACTTTAAAAAATACTTTTTAATAACTTCATGCATGTGTACAATTGTTGTTTTTTTACATACTTTCAAGTTTAAACGTGTTAGAAAGAAGTTTCTCTTTGTGTATATTGGGAGTTCGTTTCTACTCTTTTGATAATTCGAAGCTTTTCATTGGTCCGTCCAACTTCGAATTATCGAGAGTCGACTGCATGCATATTCTTTTTGTCTACTTTTTATAATAAAATGATAAATCCCTGCTAATGATGTCTGGCTGTTTTTCTTGCCGTCTGATTAATCCATTGCAAAGAGAGAGGGACTAATCCGGCGAGCGGATTTTTGTAAAATGTTGCCTACATTTAATTAATGTTTTTTCATGGGATCTTATTATGTAACAAAAATAAATTAGTACAGTTTTATTGCATTTCAAACAAATACAACTTTATTAATATCAGAATAATTAGAGCAATATTTTATTATATTGTAAATGAATTACAGTAGCTTAATATTCTGGAGATATATTGGTGCAATCTTATTTTATTGTAAATATATTAGAGAAGCCTTATTATACAGCAGATAAATTAGTACGACCTTGTTACATTGTAGATGAATTAGAGTAATTTAATTATACTGAAGATAAATAAATACAATCCTCTTGCACTTCTTTATGCACTTATTATAAGTTCATAGCACTTATTCAAACAAATAAACTAACACTATTACATTTAAAATAAATTAGTGCAGCCTTTATATTAAGAATAAATTAAAATTGAACCTCATTATATTGTATACACATTGGTGCAATCTGATAAGGAATAATTTCATGCTTATAAAGAGAAAATTCAAAGAAAAAAATTTCTTTCCCTCTAATGTAGTTCATTTAATTCCAGAAGAAAAATATGAGATTAGTTGGAAAATGGCTACACACTATCACACATATACTAATTCGACTTAAGGTATACGAGACTACATCCTTAGCCGTGATTTTACAAAAACGCACAAAGGAATATTTTTTAAATATTTAGTGCCACTTAGATTAGAATACACGTATAAAATAGTTTTAAATTTGCTTTTACTATAAAAAAGTATTTAAATGCAACATTTTGGCAAAAAAATGAACATAGAATTACCTATTTTTAAAACAATATCCTTTTATGAAAAATGCTTCTATAATTATATTATTTTGCTTAATATGGCTAAGACTGCTCCAGAGAGCCTTATAGAGAAGGAAAATTTATCCTTCTCTCTCCTGAAGGAAGAAATATTATCAATATATCTATTGCAAAAACAGCGAATAATATTTTACTAAATATTTAAAAAAAAATATATGTATTTATTTTTTTGTCTTACTTTATAAATAGCACCGATTTTTCACTTTCACGATCTATATTCAGACGACATTGCTAATAAGTTAACTAATTACTAACTAAATTTTCGAAAGGAAAATGCTGAATAAATCAACGTTTTATAAGGTCATATAATAAAGTTGAATTGTATTTTATTTTTGCTTTTATCATATCAGCTTAGAAAAGTACTCGGAAAAGAATTTTTTTCCTGTGTTGTGTTGTGCACTTAAGTTATATCACGACTAACTTAAATCATCAGCACAGCAGTTAGTCAAATGTACTCTTGTTTGAACTTGCTAAAATGACAGTTATAATTTTATTCAAAATATAACGAGAATTTTTCCCAGATTGAGGTTAAAGTGGCTGAAGACAAGACCAATCTAGTGTTTGTAGTGATAATGAGCTAAATTCATGGCGGATAACATAATAAAGGATGTTACATGTTCCCCATTGAATTCAAAACTGATATAAAATTTGTAATTGCTGTTCGATTAGCAGAATTTAAATAAAATTCCAAATTTAATTATTAGGTGAAGATATTTCAGTATTAAGAACGAAATTTCATCGCAAAGTTTCAAAGATAGGGAAAAAATTCTTATATCATACGTCTAATTTTAAATCAAATGTATTTTGCTTACTTATGTACGTTTTTACTAATGAAAAAAATGCACGTAAGAAAGTTTCTGCTCAAGAAGCAAAAGTTGGCAACAACGAAGTGCTGTTGCCAATTGATTGGCTGGAAACATGTGGTGGTAGTTATCATGTGACTATGACGTCACATGAATTTAGCTCATATAGTATCCCGAAAACTAATACTTTCGCATTTAATAATAATTTTTCTGTTATTTTTGTTCTTTGTGCCAATTTTATTTGTGTGTAATTTTTTAAAAAGTTGTCACGGCTTGCAAAAATAAGGCTTAGAAGCATTTAAATACATTCGTTTTATATTATAATTCCTTGTTAAAGATTAGATTTTTAATCGCAGTTACACTTTCATATTTATAGAAAAAGATACATTGATGCAAAACTCTTTTTTATAAGACGAGCGAGTATAATTAACGAGACGATGAAAAATAAACACAAAATATTCTCTATTGGACAAAGGAAACACAAAGCTATTCGAGACAAAAAAAAGTTCAGAAAACTTTTCCTCCGAAAGAAACAATACTCGAAAGAAAAAGGTGCACAGTAACTAAACTTATGTGTCTGAGAACGGCACGTCTTCAGAGTGTTGTCTTCTCAAAGCCATCGACTTGGAAGGAAAATATCGGATAATCAAAACGTTCCTTCGATCATAAAAAAGAAAAAAAAGTCACTTGGAAAGACGAAGCGATGACTTACCTCATCAAATCTCCGATTAAGTAAGAATAAAATGAACAAAACTCGTCTTCCATCGAAATGGTAACTGTTTCGCGGAACACGAGACGAAAACGATTGAGTTGTTCGTGAGCTGCGCCGTTCTGCTGTTGCCAGATGCAGTAAATAATAAATAAGAGAGAATTTCCAGCGACATGGCAATCTATTAAGAACTCAGGAAGAGCTTTTTTTTTTATCTTTCAATTAACAGTTCGATATTTGGAAGATCTAGATGGAAAGAGAGAAATTACGATTTTTTGGAAGATGCATCGAGTTTTTTTATAATTTATTCCTTTGGGCCATGCACTTATTTTCAAAGATTTCAGATATGAAAAAAAGTAATATGTCAGCACATTTGCATGAGAATTAAGCAATAATTTTTTAAGAAATCATTGTTTATGATACCAACATACCACTATGATACCACTTTTTGCGAAAATAACTAGGCACTTTTTAATTGCTTTTCATTTTGTTTTACATCCATTTTGCTTAAAATCCAATTTTTTTTAATTGTATTCCTTATAGTATGATAAATAGAATCAACCATAAGGTTTTGGATACTTTGAATATTTACGTAAGCACTTCACGACTAAGAAGTATATCAATTCTTTAAAAACAAGTATTATAAAAAAATAAATTCAATTCCTACTTAGCTCCCCAAAGAAAAAAATTATTTTGGATAACTAAATTTAATTAACGAATAAAAATTTAAAAAAAACTGTAACAACATAAAGTGTCATTCACAAGAAGTGTAAAAAAAATGTATTTGAAGAGATAAGAAAAAAATTCGTTTGAAAAATTTACTGCCGCCATCTGTTGGTACTAACTCTAACTTCCTTAGAAATAACGCTGTAAATACATTAAAAATTAAAAAATAAAACTTAATTAATGAATTCATATTTGAAAAAAACCATATTAACATCAAGTGTCATCTGCTACAAGTTTTAAAAAATGTATTTGAACTAAAGTGGATGAATAAAAGTATTTTATGAATGATTGAAAATTTTTACAAGATATATATACAAATATATGTGAGAGAGAGAGAGAGTAAATAATAGAAGGAATTGAAAAAAAATTTACAAAGATCACGGATTTCTTTTCCACTCCACGATTCAATTTAAAAACTTTCGAGTTGAGTTCTTTGTTGTATCCTCAGATAATAATAAGAATTTTTTTAAGGAATTTTGTTGAAACTTGGAATTAGAAGGAATAATTTAAATGTTCTTGAAAAAATGGCTGAAGTTCTTGATAACCTAAAGAAACATTTCTCAAACTGTGGGGTGCACCCCCCCCCTAAGAGAGCGTGATAACCCTACAAGGAGGCGCGATAAAAGATGAAAATTTTTTTAAAAAATTTTATTACTGAAATGGAGTAAAACTGGCATTTTTTTTTGAAAGAAACTTTGAATACTTTCTGAAGAAAAAATACATATCTGCACTGATATAATTTATATACATCCTCTGGAGATATTACGATATCAAAAATAAAACTTCCACTTCAGTACGCTCATTAGCTATATCTTTGATGCTATATTCAAATAAAAAAAAGTTTTGTTTAATTTGCTGTAATCCCACAATGAAAGATTTTTTTAGAACATTTTCTTTTTAATTATAAAATACTCTTTCAGAGAAAAAACAAATATCAGACCCAGGATCTAATATAATTCTAGGAACATGAGATTCATTACTGTTATTATTATTGAAATGCTCTGAAGAAAAGAAAGACTTAATTCACTTTACATGCAGGCAGTAGAATACATTTACTGATAATCTGTTTGACTTTTGA
This sequence comes from Trichonephila clavata, assembly GCA_019973975.1. Taxonomy (NCBI): domain Eukaryota; kingdom Metazoa; phylum Arthropoda; class Arachnida; order Araneae; family Nephilidae; genus Trichonephila; species Trichonephila clavata. Next base: position 13,119 of record BMAO01000337.1, on the reverse strand, counting down.
ACTTACTCTCTGGCATGGTTAGTTCCATCCCCTCTCTTATGTGTTTATTTTTTATTTGTGGTAATTGTAAATAAATTATTTCTGTTGCGCTTTTTACATGTAAAAGAATTTGATAATATTGTGGAAAAGTACATAAAGCACTTTGAAGAATTATTTGGTGAAGATTTATTTTCATGAGTATTCTGAAACACACAAGACGTAATGAAAAACGTTTTACACAATTCCTTTTAGAACTAATATCCCTATTTTTATATTTAATACACTTTAAAACATTTCGAAGTCTTCTCGCTTTAAATATTATAAATAACACATTAGTTCTTCATCGGAATTTTACATTCTTTTTCATTGCTTAACGTTAATCCTAAATATTAATTCTGTGAGGCTTAAATAACTATAAATATTTTTTGGAAAGATTTATGCATCCATAAACTAATATTAATGATTTGTAATCTTACTGAAGGTCTAATAAACGTAATAAAAATTACAGAATATATACATCATTTTTAATTCCAAATAAGAGAGATATTTATTTTAAAATTACAAGATGACGTAGTGGACACATCAACACATAAAACAATTATTAATAAATGTCGAATAAAATTAAAAAATTTAAATTACCGCAATGTTTTGGCATATTACACACTTCGAGCCCACTTATACTTTCACACTACATTTTTTAATTTTGGAGTATATTTACCGTATAACGTTCCCCTTTTTAACACGCTTTTATAAGTTTCACTTGCATGAAACGGAATCTTAGAACTTGATTTTTACCCACTTAAAAAGATCGGATTCATTCGAAATTTCGCACACTTGTCAAGGACCGATGACAATACAATAATTTCATAATTTTGTTCCATTGTCCTTTTCAGGATCGTCAGGAATAAGGATAATCAGAATTGGCGACAATTCCAGATACCACGTCCAGATTTGGCGATTTATTGCATATATCATTTTTTTTTCAAAGAAACTTAAATTGTACATGTGTAATGCTCTTATCTTTTGAAGTCATTTATTCGAAGTTTTATTTTAGGCTTATTTTAGGCTTATGCTTCTAAAACTAAAGCCCTAAAACACTGAAAAAGAGATGGAAGACAAAATATTTTGGTATTTCACAATTGAAAATTTATTAAGTATGTCATTTCTTATAAATTAACAGTATTAAGAAGTTGTAGAAATGTAATGTTTTTTTTTTTATATCTGGTGCTCAACAAGCATTCGTAAATTTTTATCTTATTATTTTTTTGTGTTTAAAGTGCGCGTCAAATGTCAAAATATACGGCACGCTTACATTATTGTCTTTTCTTATTTCTCTTTAATCATCTCAATTGTAAGCATCGTTTTGGGAGTATACTCCCATTGGCTTGGTCTCGCTGCTGATGAGGCCTGCCCGCTCTGCGAACTTTCTAGGATGGATGGCGACCACCTGCTCCAATGCACTGGACTCTATGAATACCCGACTGAAGTCATGGTGTCCGTACTGGGAGGCTTGGCGTTAAATGGCCAAGAAGCCAATCACGGGCGTCGGAGAAATAAATAAATGAATCATCTCAGTTGTCTGAATGATTCAGATTCCATTATTTGATTAAATTACAAGTAAATTTAGGCCGTGGGTAGCCTAGTGGTTAGAGCATTGGACTCCAGACCGGAAGGCCTGGGTTCGATGCCCAATGCCACCAAATGCCCGCCGAGTATATACAGAGAACGTGCTCGTTAAATCAGTGGGTCCGAATGGTGTCGCCATCTATCGTGTTGTACCGAGCAAAATCGCACTGTCATCTTCACGGGGGCTCAAAAGCTTAGGCTAACGACAGGCGTAAAATTCTAGCCCTTATCCCCGATGAATTTCGTGGACCTTGATCTGATGTTACTGTCGATTAGGTGGCATAAGCAACAACAACGGCCCAAGTAAATTTTAAAAGTTCTTCTCTAAAAAAATTCAAGTAAATTTATTACAAAAACATTTCTTTTAAAATAATTTCTTATAAATTAGTTGAAATCAATTTTACTTGTCTGGGATAGGAATATTTCTCAAATTCAAGAAAATATCTTATTAGCAATTGCGATTAAAATAAATTCATTTTTCAAACTTATCATGAAGCCTTTGAAAATGCGCAAATTGCTCCTTTTCTGGAACTATAATAATTTTATATTAAAAAAGTGAGGCTACAAATTTTTATTGAGATATCAAATAACGAAGACTTAATTCTTTCAAGCAAAAAGAAAATATTAACAAATAAAGCTTGGTAATGAAAATCAAAATAATAAAAGAAAAAAAACATTCAGTAAAAGTATATATATATATATATATATATATATATATATATAGTTACGTATGTGTGTGGGTTATTGAATAAAAAAAGTAAAATCAAAAAGAACGAAAAAGGCTCATTTTCAGAAAAGTTGACGTCATTAATGAATATAAGAGTCCATTCTCTTGAAAGAGATTTTTCCCGGGCTTTTTTATATATGTTATATGTATATGTATATTTATGTATATGTATATTTTATGTATATGTATATGTATATGTTATATTTATATGTATATTTATTACTGAAAATTTGATTAATCGTTTTGATTAAAAATAATAACTAAATAAAAACTGACTTAAGCGAATACCTTATAATTTTAAATGATACATAATACAATTTATTTTACAATAAGTATTAATAATTATCAATGAAGCTTGTTACCACTGAGATTAATTCATTTTGTTTTGAGCTCTTCTCCTTATCCCTGATTCTTGGACGCGGGAGCCGAGTGGTTATGGTCATCAACTTGTGGTTCTCTTCTTGTGTAGGAAGTTTCTTAGGAATTTTCGAGCTTTTTCGACTCTAACAACCACCGTGTAGAGGACTCAACGTCCACATGTTGGTATAATGTGGAATTTTGGAGGGGTGAGGGGCATTCAGGTATTGCCCTTGTCACTAGCATGAGGATCAAAATTACGAGGCCTATCAACATTGGCATTAGTATAGCTTCAATGTGGGACACGCGTGTTAATAAAAAAACATAAAATCAAGTAAAATCCAACCATTACTAATTGCAGTAAAATGCTTTTTATATTCACACCTGTGAGGACGAAGGAGAAAAAAAAGGGGGGACCAAATTCCATCGAAAACTTGTTTTTGTACGTTGGGCTTTTGTCTAACATGACAAAAGCTCACAAAATTGACGATAAAGGAAGGTGTGAACTAAAATAAGAACCAACGATTGCATTATGAAATATATTCGAAATTTCTCCTACATAAAATGTATTAAATAATAATATAAGTAAATATTATAAATGAAACAATCATCTCTTAAATGGAAAAATATCTATTTTGATTCTTTCGATTCTTATAATATGTCTTGATAGTTCTCAATAATCTTCTGGTGATTTACTGGAAGTCTTCTCTCTGTTTTCCTTAACTATTGGAAAAATAAAACCACAAATCACGTAAACAATTGATAACACTTGAAAATAACATATGACCTCTTCTCCCTTTTCAATTTGAGAAAAGCCAAATAATCATCAAAGCATGACTTTTAAATTGTCATGTATTGAGCTTACGAATATACTAAAGTTTATGAAATTTCAAAACAATTATGCAACACTACTAACTGACAGTGAAAAGTTTCATCAAATTGACACTAGTCAGCACGTAAAATAATCCAAATTATCGGATAAGAAGTATTTGTGCATGTCCCGAAAATTGCGAGCGCTTCCATCTAAAGGAAAGTATTGACTGATTTTGTCTCGCTGTTGCCAGCTAACAAAATCAAACTCACGCGTTTGAAGTAGCTCTTCATGCCCTTTCACAATAAAGAGGCGTCTACCGCTGGAAAAACATACGGATACGTAGTAAAAAACTACAGTTGTCTAAATTCATGTGACATCATAGTTACCTGATAAATACAGTTTTTTGTTTCCACCAATCAGTTCATGTGCCTCACTGTTGCCAAATTTTGTTTTTCACAGAAACTTTCCTTTATAAAGTATGCGTTTGTTACCAATAATAACGCTTATGATTTAAAATTCCCGTATAATATAAGAATTTTATTTATTTACTAGCTTTTACCCACGGCTCCACTCGCGTTGATGTCTTTAAATAACTGTCAAAATTGTAATCATCATCATTAGAAAGTAAATAATATAATATGGTAATTTATTTATTGCTTGACTAAAACCACTAAACTTTAAAAAATTTTAAATTGAGCTTAGTTTAAAAAAACAGAAAACGTAATTTATTATATTATTAACAACAAAAATTCAATAACTTAAACTATCAATATTTTTAAAAATCGAAAGTATCTACGTTTAATATATAATTCCTCTTTAAAAGAGCTCAAAATAGAATATTATTCTAAAGAGAGATGCTACAGTATAACATATTATATGTTCTTCCATCAGTTACAAATATGTGAAGATTTGGGCATATTGAACACACCGATCAGCTACATATAGGTTGCCATGCGAAAAACATCGCTTTTCCAAATGCACCCCTGCTACCTGAAATGTTAGCTTTATTAATAGCAACAGTAAAACTGGGAATTGAACTCGTTTGAATTGAAACGGTAGGTCAGTGGGGATACTTGGAATTCGAAGCATGATAACACTTTCTCTTTTCATGACATATGTTAAAATATTGCCTCCAAGTACATTTTGCATCAGTTTTGCACTCTGCATAATATTCCGAATCTACGTCATTATGAAGATGCAGTCTCAAATTCGTTTTCAGACTGAATTTTTCAACTTGTGCTCATAAGCTTGATGGTTTAATAGAGACTGATTTCATCTGCCGGTGTACCCCTTCTGGATTACAGGGAGAGTTTTCAAAATATGAACATGACATATAACATTGTATGGCTTCCTCCATAGTAATATCTAGTATATATCTTCAAAGTAATACCTCCATGCAAAATATCTAGGTTCAGTATTAGGGAAAAAATTTGCTCAAAATATGAATATTGTATAATTAGGTTAAAAAAATTCAAAGTAATAAATATTCGATATATGAAAACTTTTTATGAAACTGTCAATTAATATTACCATAGAATTTTCAATATCACGCGCGCAATTCTCTAAAAACTTTATTTCGTTTCCCTCTAAAAAGTGGGAGAAAATTTGCATTAAAATATCTGGGATTGTCGGAATAGAGAACTTTTTAGCCAACTTGGCGATATTTCTCAAGGTTCGAGTTTGACATTTAACAAACGCAACGTAATAAACGTTAGACGTTTATTAAAAAACCATTTAAAAAATTGCTTTTTGTATAGATGCTAAATTACGCTATGTTTCAGATATTTGTTACAAATGTGAGAAAATTTTTACTAAAATTTCCATTATTGACCAAATGCATAATTTTGCGGCAACTTGGTGGGGAGTAAGCAACGTGTCCCACGGGTTTACCCGCATAATTCCCGTTCCCGTAGGAATATGGAGATAAAATATACTTTATGTTACTCGATGATAATGTAGCTTTGCATTGGTGAAAGAATTTTTAAAATCGGACCAGCCGTTTTCGAGATTAGCCGGAACAAACAGACAGACGACAGACAGACAGAAGAAATTTTTAAAAATTGATTTTTTGACATAAGTATCATATATACCTTTAAATGCATTTAGTAAAAAGCTGATAATTTGAAATTACAAACAGACACTCCAATTTTATTTATTTGTATAGATTTATTTTTCATTTTGGCAAAGTTTTTAAAAAATTATTAGTACTTTCACATCGTTACTCAATTTAAAATGGTATCTGAATTATGCAAGTACAGTAACAAATACAAGTTTTTATAATATCAGTCTTGAATTCAATTGAAAACACGTGATTACTTTAATTATGTGACCATTTTTTGTTATTTATCATTTATTGTTGGTAATTATTAATCATTGAAAGTGTTCATGTATTGTTCATTTTCCCTGATTTATTTAAGATTAATAATAACTCATTAAAACTAATTTTTAGCACGTTTTTCACGTAGTGGAATAAAAGCGCTATTAGGACGCAAATTTCATCTTCGTCTTCGTTCCATATTTTGTCGTATCTTTTTCTCAGCCAATAAGCAACCAATTGACCTTGGTTTTCGGCATTTGGTCGCATTTGTGCCCTAGATGAGCCGAATCATATTGAAAATTTCCCATAGTTTTCCGGAATTTTCCTACAAATTTTCCTGAATTTCGCTAGTTTTTGCTTTTTTATAGTGCTGATACAGATTTGTGTCATTATTTCTTTTCAGCTCAATAATAGTACATTTAGAGGAGTGGTACAGTACTACTTTCTGTTAGTAAATAGTTCATTAGATGCAATTATTGTAAAATACAGCATGTGAAAAACGCTCTAAAATTACTTGGCCATGCCAATGATTGATATCTTGTTTATAATTATAACATATATTTAAAATATCAATAATAGCTGCCAAGCTGGTTGCTGTGAATTAGCTGTATTTAATTGCCTAAAATAAAACTAAGCAAATATTCAATAGCTTTAATTAAAAACATGATAAAATATAGAACTATACAAAGTACGGATTTTAATGCAAGAGTGAAAAAGCATTTTGTCTTGAAAACCTCTATTAGGTAATTTTATCTACATCCTAATAGAGATACATCTGAAAATTTTCGAACAAAATTCTTCAAAACGATATTTTTTTTTCGTATTTCTTTTTTACTTAAACAGCAGCAGTTTCAAAATTTCTGTAGCTAATCCATAAGCAATAACAGTTTACTGTTGGGAAAAAAGTTAAAATTAATATTTTGATAAAGATGAAAAAAAATTTGCTTACATGAACTTTGTGTTTAAAAAAAGTCACAAGTGTTGTCATGGAGAAACTCTGGCTTTTTCATTATTTTTTTATATTTGTTCTTAAATTAGCACTACTAACTTGAAAAGATACTAGAAAAAATAATTAATACTTCATGACATATATTATTTTTAACAATTCAGAAGCCATCAAATTGAAAATTAACAAACTATATACAGCAAAGCTTGTGATTACCCACTCACTTCAAAATTCAACTATCGACGCTATAATTAATGATGATTGATATATATTAATAGATTAAATTCAGTATCATAGAGTTATACACTCTTGAAAGCTAAGTATACTTTTCAAAAAGGTCTGTAGCAGCATACCATTAGTCTACAGTACTTGCGGAGAGAAAATGTTGTTAATTTTAAAACAGGTTTCTCATTTCTTGTGAAACCCAAGAAAACCATCAATGCCACCGTCGAGAAACAAAATTTTAGAAAGAAAGAAAGGATAACTGTAACCACACCGACCGACCATTGAACATCTCATTTTAACTGCTCCAATCAAGGTGATGGTGCGCCCGGACTACCAGCAATTCAAGCGACGACGTGGATCCGGGTCTTTCAAAAAATGAAGCCCTATTTGCTGGTGCGTCTTTCCTTTACGGCCCTGGGTCGCGAGAAAAAGCTCTATTGGGCATGGACATTTGTTCGATTACCAGTTGTAGACGTTTTATCGTGTGGACGTGCCTCCAACAGGCAGGTATACTGGTATGCTGCTGAAGTTCGTTCCCCAATGTGGTATAATAACCTATATTGAGCTGGGTTAGTGCTTTAAGAAACTTTAGAATGAGCTTGTAGAGGTATAGTTAATAATCTGAGCGCTTGCTGCAATAACATTGATGAAAACACGCATTTTATGTTATTTGGAATTATGTAATTTTCAAACAATTTTTAAATGTTAATTTTTAATACATGCACCATACTTCTCATAAAATTAGGCAAAATCATATTAATTTTGCCCCAAAACAGGAATTCTAGCTTATTTTTAGAAAGGATGTCCTATTTAAAATTTTACTTTTTTGAAATGTACGTTATTTTATATATAAAGGATTCATATTTATTCGTATTCTTCCTCGTATGTTCTAAATTACGAACTATTTTAAGTAATAAAGCTACCGTTTAACACCCATTTTGATTTTTTTTAAAGTACTTTTATGGAAATTCTACTTTTTTTTCTGCTCAAGTGTATAAAAGTGCAATGAATTTAATGCAAGAAACTACGTTCGAAAGAGCAAAACGTAATAGAGATTTCTTAATAATTGCATTCAGTGCCGGTTTATCCATTGGGCGCTTGGGGTGGGAGCCCGGGTCCCGGATAAGCTGGACACTAGATTTTCTGGTTATAAATTCCGATCCGGCAGTGACAAGGGGGCCTGTAGATCTTATGCGCCCAGGGCTCAAATTGAGCTTAAATCGGCCCTGAATGCATTTTTTCTAAATTTCTGAAAATACTTATGTCTTTTTTTTATTATTAATCTATCCGTTTTAAGACATCTAAGAAATATTTTAAACTATCACGGAAAAAATTTTGTAATATTTTTCCTTATTCCAGGTCCGACGTTGTGCTACTCTTAATATAGACAATGTAAAATTTTCTTCTATCTCTTTATTAAGAATCCAAATCATGCATAACAGGGTTTCTCAAAATGTGGGGGACCCCTAGGGGGTGTGATGTCTCTATGAAGGGGACGTGAGCATATTGAAAATTCGAAAAAAAGATTTAAAATAAGTATTAATTTACTGATAGGAAGCAAAACAAAATACATTCTAGTATTGTAAATATTAAATACACATTTCCAATGATATAATGCACTTATAAATGTATCAGTACTACACAATATTTTTTATAATTAATTTTTCAATACAAAATTAAAAACAAGTTTAATAATTATTAGTGCCTCCCATGGGCTTGTCATATACAAAATTTCATACTTGTCATGATAATTTATATGGTTTATAATTTAAGTTATAAGGTAGCTTTACCATCAAAGTACATCATTATTGCATTCAATACATTGTTAATGTATGGGGAGGGGGTGCGATGAAAATTATGATTGAAAATTGGGTCACGAACACTGAAAGTTTTAGAGGCACTATTTTAGAAATTCAGAACTACTGGAATAAACAGAAAAAAGACGATAACGCAACATACAACAATCGATTGAATGAAAAAAAAATCGGAACAATAATTATTGTTGCCACAGTCCAAAAGAAATGATTGCTTCTTTTTTAACTCTGAATCTCCCCATCAGATAGGGAAGATGCGTTTAAAATTCCCTTTCGTAGAAATTACTAAGAATCTTCGGCACAAGTTTCAACAAATGTAATTCCAGAGTAACTTCTACAATTTTGCTCTTACGGTTCATTTCACAAGATTCCAACAGATACACTAGTTTATATTTGAGAAAGGAAATAGAATTTTCCTAGAATTAACAGATGCCAACACATTCAAAATGGAAAGGAGTTTTATGTAGAGCAAATGATATTCAAGCCTCTGGAAGTATTATGATAGGGTTTATTTTATATTTAAGCTTTATTTTTGAGAAAAAATGCAGTATGTTTGAGTAATAATTAATATTATACTTCCCGATGCAGGTGTGTGCAAATGCTGGATTCTCTTTTTTTCCCTATTTTTATTTTCAGTTTCGTTTCTACAAACGAAAGTACAGGAAGTAGAATTAGAGATTTCAAATTTTTTAGACACTCTTCATGAGTTTATTCTTATGATATACGACTACTTGTGACAACTTTTTTTAAAAAAAATGGAAATATTGGAATTTTTTGTTGTTTTTAGATGTGTTTAGTACATTTTAAGAAAAATATGCTAACATTAAGAAGAAAAAAAGAAATTATTTTTACTAAAATATGAAAGAATTGGTAAAAATATACAAAAGATAACATAAACGGGGCTCATTCTGTACCAAAAGTTTATGAGCAAAATTAAAAATTTTTCAATTCTGATGTGTTGCTAAGTTAATCAATTTTGAAATAACCCTCAGGATAAGTGATATTTTAATTTTTACAAAAACTATAGCACTTTATCTTAAATATTATATGAAATTGCTTAAAATAACAGTGATTATATTATCATAAGGGACTGTAAATTTTGTAATAAAACAGTAATTGATAAATCTGACGGTTAAAACACTTCTATTATTATACAGAACATGTACAAAATATTTCAGTTAAATATTTTCAAAACTTTTTTAGCAATCGCTGGCCCGTTTGAGCGTTTTCAAAAAACCATTTCGAGTAAAACGCGTTTTAAAGTATGACATCTTGCTTAAAGAAATAGCATCTGCTTTTACTGAAACATTTGTAGTTTTTGTTATATTAAACGGAAAACGATAAACTTGGTATTTTTATAAAGCTAATAAGATGGCCTATAAAATAAAATCATAAAAAAATTTGGTCAATTTTTGGCAAAACTCACTATTTGAAGGTAGTCTTATGCCTTAATGTCTTTTATGTGTATTTTGTATCAGGGGCAACTAGCGTAAAATGTATGGAATACAAGTACTTTGTATAAAGTATATATCGCAAGAAATTTACGGTTAAAAGATACATTATAGTTTGAGCATTGAGTTCTGATTTTAAATTAACGCATAGTGAACGTAATACAATTCTAAAAAGTCACTTCATATCAATATTAAATGATTTGAATTGTATATTTTTGTGTTTGTAATAAAAATCGATTTTTAATGTTGATTTAATCCTAACGCACTTTAAATATTGATGGAAGCAGTTGCGTTGATTGAATTATTGTTTGCTAATATTTTATTCAGGAACAGTAAGTGAGTGAAAAGGAGAGTTTATTAGTCGCACTATAAAACAACACTTGGCCAATTGGTGACGGACCGCGGTCAAGTGTCACGGACGATTCTAAGGCTGGCACCCCTCTCCAAACTAGCCCACCATGCCAATGGGAAGACTTTGAGCCTCGACAGGTTTAATGTGCATCTGCCCCCTCTACACGATGAGCTATTAGTGTCACCAGAACTGAAACAAGTGACACGCTAGTCACGAGTTAGTGACCACAACTATACTAGGCTGCCACGCTTATTCAGGAGCAATACGTAAGCTACTGGCAACATACCATGCAATTTTAAGCCACGCTCGAGTGACTAAGATTCCACTTAACCTGCCACCACCTTCTCCAAACTTCCGCGCTACCTTAATGTGAAGATTTTGAGCCTTAATATGTATCGTGCATCACTCCTTCTATGAGACAAATCTTTATCGACACACACACAGTAGAACAAGCGATTTGAAACAAGATCGGTCAGGAGGTCATGCCTACTTATAAAACGGTCGGAAAGCTATCAATAGTTGAAATCAATATTGATACAAGTTAAGCATTATTGATGGATTTTTAAGTTTTATTAGATGTTAAAAGTCATTTTTTTTAAAAGTCTTCGGCGGAAAACTAAAATAAAGAAATAGTGGATAAGACGTTGCTATTTGATGATTTTCTTGAATATATACAATCAAATGTTATACACATAGAAGACAGACGTCCTTTTTTCGATTAATTTTGCTACACGTTCGGAAAATAATCTTTTTTATGTACTGTTTTCAATGTTCTGGTTATGAAATAACTCTTTAGAAAATGACTACGAATTATTCCTCTATACTGTATTTCCGCTAGAATCCTTTTAAGCTTTAAATGAAATGTTGATGAAAGTAGGTCGATAATTGAAGTGCTTGGGGCTAGCGCCAGTATTGACTTCGAATTTTGAAAGTGGCTTAAGGTGATGTGGTTAATGAACGGGCTTTAGGTCGTACTAAAAATGAACATCAATAAAAGTTAATTAAACAATTATCTATAGCAATTATTTGCAAAATCATTTTGCTTACTGCAGTGGCGTAATTTGCATCTCCCCACCCCCCGCATCGCGAGGGTCCTCGGATTCTAGGTGGCAAAAGCCAGACTGGCACAGTGAACGTACTTAACCAATTCCTTGTAAGATTCGGTTTGGGGCCCCAAATCTGACTTCTCAGGGGTGCTCTAACATTCTCCGTTACGCCACTGGTATACTTTGAGAATCTTAACTCATGGTTCATTATCATTTAAGGTTACATATAGGAAGAAATAAGCCGATTGTATATAGCCCTGGGCTTATTACAAAAATATTTTTAAGACATTATGTTCTCATTTATTATGTTTAATACAGTTAGGATCAATGTCATTGTTCAGCTAAACTTGCTTAGGTGTGGTCCTGGTCACTTGACCCTGATTGAAAATTATATGATCCTTCACCAATAGATTCAAAATCAACGTTAGTAAGAACAATAATTCAACTGTCAATCTACGGCTAAGAGAGAACTATTGGTGATGAATCTCCTAATTTTTAACCAAGGTCAAAGGACATAAGGGCATGATAATTATTTTCACCATTTTTAGTCTTATAAATTAAGTATTACATTCGATTTGTGGCGCAAGTTAATATTGATGATTTTTTAAAAGATCGAAAGAATATTGTCGATGATTTTCATTACTTTGTTTGTTTGTAATGGACTGTATTTTAGCAAATCAAGCCTTTGCAAACACGGTAAGTGTCCAAGCATGAGAACCATTTCATTGATGGAAACATGTAGTGACGGCGCCTTCTACAATATCTTTGACGCTTGAATGTGTTTCATCCGATGCTAAATATTGCTATGATTTTAAATTTGCCGTGAGTACCAGAGCCAAATTGATACTCAAGGGTTCTCTTATATGCCACATAATCGTATGACATGCATGCCTGTGATTTTCAACACCGGGAAGTCTAGCGATTCCTGCCGGGATCAAACCCGCAACTTTGGGCTCATGAGGCGAGCACGCTGTCTCTAAGCCACCGAGCCAACAGTTTTTCTTAATATAAAAATTAAATTTGCTTAAAATATTTTAATTAATCAAAAAATCAATTTTTAAACAATTTAAATTTTTAAAATATTTTAGTTAATTTATTTATCCTTTTGATTAGATAAAGCTATTAAAAATCTTTAAACCATTGAATAACATTTGTTTGGATTAAATTGTGTTTCATAAATAAACTTTCCTATTCGTACTTAATTTTTATGTTTGTGTTGAATTCCTTTCTAATTCTTATTGTAATGTGCTTTTTTATATTAAATGGTTAACTTCCTGTCATGTAATATACCAATGTACACTGGTGTCCAAAAGTTAAGCATAATTCATAATTATGTGAATAAAGAAGGATTTGTAAATCAGAATGGCGGGAAGCGTGATATGCGAGTGTAAAATGGTTATAAAATAAGGAAGCAAATCAAAAGAATGATAATAATTAATTTTATTATCCAAAGTAGCAGTTTGAA
>BMAO01000336.1:0-19174 GCA_019973975.1 Trichonephila clavata | reverse complement strand
TTGCCTGTATCCTGATTTTAAATCCATCATAGAGAAAATACTTGCACCCGCAAGGCTGTCTAAAGCGTCATCGATGCGTGGAAGTGGGCAGTTGTTTTATTCAGTCTTCTATAATCGACACAAAAGCGTTATTAACCATTCTTATTTTTTACAAAACAACTGGAGATGAACATGGGCTCTCTGAAGGCTGTATCGCATCCTCTTTTAGCATCCTTTGTGGCTTCGTTTTCAATCAAACGTTTCTCAGAAGCGGATATACGGTAGATCTCTGCTTGATTGGAGCACTGTCACCTGTCAATCTTATTTTTCAAAAGTATTGCATCTAGGTTTCCCCACAGTTTTTCAATAAATCGAAACTATCACCAAATTTTAATAATAAATTTAACAATTCTTTCTTCTCCATTGAAGTTAACTCAGCGTCTAAGAGGCTTTTTAATTTTTCTCACATTATTTTTGTCCTTGCCTTCTGCCCCTGAGAACCACCTAGATCTTCATTTTTCAAGGAACAAATTGCATCTTTTGTATAGTTATCATCCATGCTATGTTTATTCCTTTTGAAATCAACTAGATTCAACGAGTGAAATTTGTTACCCATACTTTACAGCATGCACTTTTAATATTCACAATCTATACCGAGATAGATAGCTAGCTCCCTTTCGCACATGAGATCTTTATTACCGACAATCAAAGCTTCATTTACCTCTTGAATATCTGGGTTGAAGACACATATTTCCTTCTATGAATTAGGTTCAATAAAGTGATCTGTTGCGGCAAACAAAGAAATATCCAATTCATTTGATAACCTGTTTGGAAGTGTTTCTGCAAGTTGAAAACACTTCACTTCCACAATTTATGACGGCATCATAGGCTCAGAAAATGTCTCAACGAAGTATCATTTGATGACTGCATTGCGTAGACACTAGAAATTCAAATGGTTTCACAATTACACATTAAAATTTACTTTTAATTCACATTTTCACGAGGCGGTAACAGGGGTTCCACAGTTTTCAGTGTGGGCCCGTTTCTGTAAAAAATGGGAGCATTCAATTGTTGTAATTCTTCAGATATGACGGAGTAATCGGTACCTGAATCAACGAGAGCTTTTATACTTTGTTCATTTGCAATGACATGGGTTTTGTTATTTTTTAAATTTGTTGTAATGTACGTTGGAAGGTTTTCCTCAATTGGGTCCTCACCTACAACACTGGTTGATTGAGTTATTTTTCTTGTTTAAATGGCATGAATAAAGGATGGATCGGCATAAAGTTGACTGTGATTGTCAGGGGTTGCAGGAATGTAGAGGATATGGGGAATTGCTTCTGAAAATTTAGAGGGAGAAGGCTGTGCAAAGTCTTCAAACTTTTTTATGGAGTCAATGTCTACGTCTCTTCAGGAGTTGAATGTTCTAGCGTGTCTTCTACTTCAAACATACCGCTTCTATCTAGAGTACCTGAAAGCTTGTCCTCAGCGTCCGCAGTGAAAGCTGAGCGTACGTTGTAACGTTCCAAAGGTTTGTTTCAAGTTTTGGTACGGTAGTAACTCTTACTTCACATCTTGGTAGCGACCTAACTGCGACTGTGCATTGAGAAGCAGTGTTGTGTCTAAGAGTAATGTTGTGTCGTTTTCAGGTGGAAAGAGGTGTCATGGCCACCATAGCCTATTCTTTTATCATTAGATGCAATGTCAGGAGTTGAATAATGTTCTTCATTTTTGTTGTATCGCATTTCAGGTAAAATATTTCTGAATCCTTTTAATACAATATCACGAATTATAGATCTTATATCCCTAAGATGGATTTTGGCCGATACAACCGAGACATTAAGTAGCCTCTGGAATAGAGTTCATGTGATACGTCTTCTGTGAAAAATTTCGATGGGAGGCACCTTTTTGTAAATTCATTAACTGTTTCAATGTCCTGAACAATGCCTTTCATGAGATGGACTATTTACTCGTTTTCCAACATAGAAAGATTAGCTTTCCGGAACAAAGGGAATACACGATTCAGATGTATCTCCTATTTTCTGTGCTCTAGTAATTAACTCTATCTAAACTTCACTTCGACCGTCATGGGTTCGACAAAAGGCATTATTTAGTAAGTTTTTTGACGCAGTCCAATTTATGAATATGTCCCCATTGTTACCGAAACACTGTCGTGCAGTTCCAGAGAGATATAAAATGACATTTGCCTAGCATAATTGCTTATCCAACAATTATGGGTGACTATTCTTTCAAAGTCCTTCTGCCGTTTGTTGGCGTCTTATGGGTCATCTCCTGAGAAAATACAAGGGTTTCGGGTAGCTGTTAGGTCATTATCGGTATTGAGGCAATGTTGACAGGAGTGGAACTGACATCCATGCGTGTGATTCTCTTGCATCAGGCATTTTTCTTATACTCTAGTTGGATCCTGAAATGGAAAAAACTCTAGAGGAAGTCCTTGAACTCGTAGACTTCTGCGTAGCTCTTCCGGGGTATTTATTTATTTATTATTTACTTATTTATTTTATTTTACTTGTCATCTCCACCAAAGAGTCGCGTAGATTAAATTAATTTGGTAATTCTATGCTTAAGTAAAATGCTATATTTGCCGTTAAAGAAATCATTATGCTAGGGATTGTCCAAATCCCTACTAAAATCCAATTGATACGAATTGAGAAATAATGGGTATATCTGATATACATAAGAAAAACCATTATAATATAACTAAGAAAAGTGTAAAAAAATGATTTTTTAATTCCTACTTCAAAGGAAGATATCCCATTATGTGCATATCGCGTAGGCCGTTTAGGCTCATCACCATTGATGAATAAGAAATGCAACCATGTATTTACAGTGTTGAAAGATGTTAAACCTGTGTGACAAAGAACTAGAAGATTACTTTTTCCTGAAAGGCTAAAAGTGAATGTCCGATAGACGAGAGGAGACAAGAAGCGATTGAGGGCACCCTGAAGATGCAGCCAGAAAACCGTAAAAGCTTCAATAAGTGGCACTATCAAGCCCGTAACTACAAACCAGGTGGTCTAGGGACAATACAGACGACTCAGTATGGTGCTGGCTTAAAATCAAGAGCAAAGTTTCCTGGGCCGTATAAGATAGAGAAAGTAAAGCCCAAAGATCGATATTAGATACAAAGAGTAGGAATTCACGAGAGACCCAGCACTACTACCACAACAGCCGATCATATGACGATGTGGTGAGGACCAATCTAAAGAAAACTCCGATTTCACATGAAGGAAAGAAAAGGGAGTCGTATCTCTTAAATATTTACTTTTATATACTTTGTCTGTTTCGCATTTTTTTTTTTAAATTTCAGGTTCCTGGTGCTTTCTGTTTCTGAAAAGGGATGTTCACCATCCTTTTTCTTTGCTGGAAATGATTGATGAGGGCAGCATTCATGTCAGGATGGCTATTGTAGTATTAGGCGGAGCTGTTACGAGCGAATCGACCACGTGACGGAGAGAATATTATCGGGAGATCTTCAGAACGCAACTAACCACCCAGCCAGTGGGTTCCTCTCGATGTGCTAACGTAGAGCCTCACCGACAAGCTCAAAAAGAGTTGAAATTTGGAGGAGAAATTCCTTTTATTTAACACAGATTCGCTAAAAACGGGTTTTACGAAATTGACTCCCAAAGGGGAGAGTGGCAGAGACGAGTATCCTTCTATTTTAGAATTTCTTGTTTTTAAATCAAGTATCGAGTAATATACAGTCATTCATCGTTAAGAAATACGCAGAAAAGTGGATTGGTATTGGCTAGTAGATTTGTAAATGTTTGCACTGAAACAAAGAAATAAGGAAGAATTCTGCGGAGTTGAGGTATAATTAAGTTTAATTTATTGATTTACGTATAATAATTTACCTCACGCAAGCTGAAAACATCAATATTAACTGGAAATATAATTAGTTTAAAGTTTTGAACTTAAAATTTCTCTTAAATTTCCCTATTTTTAAAACGGCATTTCAGGATTTAAATTTTTAAATCACATTTAAAACAAACATTTAACCATAAAATTAACTAAACACAAATCATTATTAAAATAAAATAAATAAACATGCAAACTCTGATAAAAATAAGTGCATAAGAATACTTCAACCAGCTTATATAAAAAACTGCTTATTTTCTATTTATTTTAAAAGTGTTCGTGATCATGATTATAATCACTATACAATTCAATTTATATTTTGAAGAGGATATGTACCAAATTAAGTAAGAGGCATATTTCTGATTGTCATAATTCTTCTTTATATATTTCCACATACTACTGATTAAATACAAAGGAAATAGGTTTTAAGATAAGTAATATTTTAAAGCAGAAACAAAAGTGGTGCGAAAGAACATTTTAATGCATTATTTGTATCGGGATAATAGCTATAACGGAACATTACACACGAAGAAAAAGAGAATTTTATACCAGTAAAGAAACGAAATTATGGAAAACTAACCATAGTGGAAATGGTTAAGAAAGGAAAACGAGCGGGGTTTTTCATCTTCCCAAGCAATTTAGACAAGCAAAGAGCTGAATACTGAATGAATTCCTTCATGCGGAACATTCGAAACGCAGCTTCGATTCATTCAAAGCGAAAAAAATGCGTCTTCTAGAAGAATGCAAAAAAGGATTGGGCAAAAAGATAAAAAAGGTAAACATTACGAAATAAATGTAAATATAAATATCTATACTTAAATGCCAAGAATACGCTTTCTGGATTTATATTCCAAAAAGTATATTTGTTCATTGTAAGACTGTTTACTGCAAAAAAAGTATGCAAGCTTACTTACTGCTCCATTCCTTAAAGGAGAAAAATTACAAAAAACTCACAAAAAGAATAAATACAGCATTGATATATTTTTTGAGTGTTTATTTTTAGGAACGCAAAACCAGATATTCTAAAAATGTGCTTCTATTAATTTACGATTAATTCGCCGGTTTGGAACGATGGGTCCTGTAAGTAAAAATTAAATTGAGGCACATGATAAATGCGGGATTTAATTTCTAAGATAAAACGTTTGTCTCCATGTTTACTTTATGTTTTTATGTTTGGAATAACATCGTTTATAGTCAAATTGTCCGTGGCTAGAGACAAATTTTAACAAAGATTTTGTCGAACGTGTTTATTTTGTTAATTGTTTTGAATTTTATTAAGGATGTGAATTTAATCGATATCCTTGTAATTTTTATATGAGTGTTAACTTGGTAACAACGCTGAAAAAAAGCTGAACCCAAAATATACTAGGTATTTTGAGAGAATACTGTTAATGTTCGAAAGGTGTTGCAATGGTTTGAAAATTTTTGGCCTGGTGACTTTTCCTTACAAATTGAATCCCGTGGAAGACACCCAAAATATCTGTAAAAAATTATGTGCTGAAAGCATTGGGGGAATCGAATTCCACTGTATATATTATACTGCCAGTACATTGAGGAGCTGCATCAAAAAATTTTAAATTATACTACCATCATTTCTTAACCCACTTTACCCCATTATCCTATTTAAAGGACATATGAAAATTATTATATGAAAATCATTATTTGTATGTTGCAAATTTTTGATAGTTGGAACATGTAGGGATATGTATTAGCTTCTTATAGTGTGAGTTATATGTTTCACTCCCTCCTCTTTCCTCTGGAAATTTTGCTTATTCATCGCATTTATAGGCAGGGTTTGAGTCATCTCTTTGGTGTAACAGAATTCTTTTTCAGTTTACTTTGAACACTTGTCTGGGTATTTTTTATGTAATAGTACTCTTTCGTTATAATCCCGGCTGATAATTAGAGCGATAATGTTTAGTTTTAGAACATTATTATTTAACTGTCCACTAAATAGGGTAGTAGGACGGTACTTATGCAATTGACGCGTTCTTTCCCTCTTTATAACTAAGAGTAAAAAAATCCTTCTAGCATTTCAACCCTTCTGAGTTTATCAGTGCAAAGGTTTCTGAAGTTAGAGGAAGCATTAAAATTATTAAATAGTTAAGATTCAGATGAGAGTGGCATTTAAATTGGGCTGTATTTCCACCAGATGCCAGCGAACTAACTGACGAAAATGAAGAGAAGGAGAATGAAGTAAATACTGGTGAGATTATTGTAAACGATAGTTCCTGGGCCTTTGAAGGTCAAGACTATAAAGATAGTTTCCTGCCTGAACCTCCAACAAGCTCTAGTGTTTCGACAACAAATAACAGAAAAAAAGTTAAAAGACATCAGCCATTTTGGATAAAGAATAAATCATATCATCATACACAGTGGGAAACAAATGCTGAATCCCTCTCATGTAACTTATTCAAGCAGATAGAAACTACACGGAAAGATAAAACTTCATCAGATCTTTTTGAGCAGTTTTATTCCAGTAAAGTTTACAATCTCACTGTAAAATAAACTATGCGTTATACAGCAGATGAAAAAAGACAAGCATGATTTCTTGACCTCTGCTGACGGAATGTATGTTTTTACAGGAACTTTGCTTCAACCTGTGAATGTGACTACTGGTCAAATGTTGAACACTTTGGCATTATCCTGGTGAAAATTTCCATGTCCGAAACCATTTCTAAAAGTTGAAATCGTATTTACATTTTGTGTAAAATGGAACTGTAAGACAGCATGCCCAGGATAGATTTTTCAAAGTAAAATCTTTGTTTAACAAACTCATTAATGATTTATTAAATGTGGACAATTCTCTTTGAATCTAGGCATTGATGAAATGATCATCATGTATTACAGTAGTAATAGTCTAAAACAGTTTATCCGAGCCAAGCAAATGCCTTTTTGATATAAACTTCAGGTTCCCTGTGCAAGCGAGGGATATTAGCTACAATTTTTCTCTCTAATTCGGTGAAGAATTTGATGCAAGAAATGATACTCCTCTTTGTTTTCGGGTGTTGATGAAACTAATAGAGAATATTGTGATTCCTTCAAGTTGCGTTTTACATTTTAAGATTTTTTTTTACTAGCATTGAAGTCTTTATAAATAGGGTTTTTAAGGTATCCGACTACGTTCGGAGACCTATTTTTTATTTTTCTAAAATTCACTAAAAATTTTACATTTTTAATTTCATTTTTTGCACTATGATAAAAAACACAGTTATAAATAATATACATACATTAAAATTTACAAAATTTTAAATTTTAATGAAATTTTAATGAAATTTAAATTAATTTTTTTAATTTTTTCAAAGGCTCTATTTTTAAAAATAATTTATATTTTACAAAAAAAATTGCTGCAGCACATTTTTCAAACACATTTCTAGAGGTTGTCCTACAAGTTTTAAATTATTTTCTTTTAATCAAAAGTTATAGCTAATCGAAGCTACAACCTATGAATTTCATTCAAATTTTCGATACTTTTATAAGGAAATCCAACTATAAAATCACTAAAAATTGTTCAATTTCTTAGCTGCTAGTCCAACCTCTAGATAATACTATTAATAACATTTGTGTAAAATTTCATACAAGTATCTCTATTGGCTCTTTAGATATCACATTTGAAATATCAAGAAATTTACAAAAAAACAGTTTTGAGAAAAATGCATTTAAACTTTATAAATGTAATTTCAAAACAAAATATCACAAGTATATTACTAAAACTCTAATGATTTATATTTAACACCTCCACTACTTGCTATTTTATTAAATTTTAACTTTCTTTGGGCCCTATATTTTTTTTCTGGCTGATTTTTAAAAAGGCAAAGAATGTTGTTTCGAGTCACTGTGCGAATGATGGCAAGAAATCTGTCATCACGCAGTGTATAATAATTTGCATTTATGCCAAAAGCTTTCAAACAAACAAATAAAAGCTTTGTTAAAAATAATGACAGCAATATGGGTACCCAAAGAAAATGTTTTCAGCTCAATAAAAGTTTCTTTCAGAACAATTTGCCAAAAAAGCGCGTTAAATGATTTGTTTACATTTGTGTCACACCGTGGAGGCAATTTTATAATAAATGCTTATCAAACAACTTTGTATACACAGGTTTAACAATATTTAAAAGTTTCATGGAAAGGCTTACACCTTTATTTATATATATTTTTTCCGGTGGCTATTCTTCATTGATACTCACACCAGCTCTCAGCTCCATTTGGGCATGGTGCATACATGGGTATCTCTCTGATGGAGCCACCGAGAAAAAATGCCGCACTTAGCAGAGCTTTGACGTGATTGGTGTTACTGCCATAATAGTTTTGAATTTTATTAATCATAACACTGGAAAGTTTTTCTTTCCCACCGAGGTTTTTCTGGCTTTTTCTAAGTTTTCTTTGCCGAATACTCACTCTTTCTTAGAAGTATATTAGGCACTCATTTTATGACACTGTTGACATCAAATAGATCTTTAACTAAAATGTATCCTTGGGAATCACCATCACACACCATAGAAATCAACATTGTTTTAAGATCTCGTGGTATAAAATCACACAAAGTATTTGTACGCACAAACAGATTCCATGATTGAAGTAAATACCAGATGAATGCAGGAACACGCATGTTCGACTAGACATTTAGAATTCTACAAAACTTAGACATAATTTCCTAATCTGGAAGTTTCCCAGTGGCGATGGATAAAGTTTCTATAGAAACTTTTAGGGAAGAATGTCCATGTATCTGTCGTCAACGGATATTCCACATTCTCCAATTGACGTGTTGGAACATTTTGTAATGCTTTTTACTACCACACAGCAGCATTCATGACATCTTTAGCCGTTGATGTAGCAGCAGCCAAGATATTTCTTTCACAAAGTCTATATGCTCTTTTTGCCATACGGCATAACATATTCAGCTTAGGACGTAACTTTTTCGCAGACAAATGTCATCTTCCAATAACTCACATTCCACAAATAAGTTGCAAATTAATTGAAGTTTGGTTTTTAAGCTTTTTAGTAGCTGAAAAATTGACAATAAAAGTACATTTGGAGCATTTTAAAGTCACATTAGAAGTCAGTCCAAACAAGTAATCTTCATGCAGGTACAGATTCTTCTCAAACAATTGAAGAAACACAAATTGAGAAAAACATACTTCCCAAAATATTTAAATAAAATATTCCATAACCTCTTAATGTTCCATTAAAACATTCTTTGCACTGTGAAAAATTCTTCAGTGAATCCAGTTTTGTTCATTACAAGTTTGAATATTTGCTACTTCCAATGTTTTTGTTACCAATCTACTGTTATCAGTCCACTGTTGCATTTTCAAGAAGTTATTTTTATAGTTTTATGAACCATTATAACTTGAATTTTTAAAAGCAGAATATCTAGAAACCATCAACGATCAAAAATTGTACAATTAAATCAAAAAAAGTTAAGTTTTTAGAAGAAATTTAGGATCAAAATTCGTAAGGCACAAATCAAAACAAAAACATGTGAGGTCAGAAGAAACAAATGTTGCCAATCGCAAGAGTCGAATTAAAGATCGAAATTGTTGCCCATCAATTAAATAATTAAAAAATTGTCAGAAATAGTTTTTAAAATTATAATGGGTTGAAACTGCAAAAATTATCGGTAAAAAGCATGTTAAACAGACAACTTCCGGTTTCGATTTCACCACTTCCGGTTTCGAATGACAGCTGTAAATATATTTTAAACATCTGTAACTTTTTTTCTAATTATCGCACAGACAAAACAAAGACAGATTTAGAAAGCTAATTGCTTGAACTTTAAAATGGTAAAATAAAAGGAAATGCGATTTTTGACCGAAAATGGCATTTTCAACGTAGTCGGATACCTTAAGATACAGGAACAACAGTGACAATAGTTCTGTCACTGTTGCTACATATTTCACCACTTTAGAACCATGCTTTGATGTGAAGAGGCGAGTAAGAGGGCAAAAAGATGAAATTAAAGGGAAAATTCTAAATTTGATTAATTCTTACAGCACAAATATGAGTGATATGAGTCACCACGACTGGTTGGCTGGGCTTTATTCCTATACATTCGTGGAAAAAAGTGGTACTGACCACTTTTTATATGTTCACTGGATATGGACAAAACTCTCAACAAACGTTCACTGGATATGGATAATTCACAAAACTCTCAACAAAGATGACGCCTTAAACTTGAAGGAATTCCGAAGTGTTGTGACAACAGCCTATCTAAAAAAACTGTGATAAGAACGATCATTAGACCTAGGATTTCGACTGTACCATTTTATGCAAAAGAAGACATCTATAAAAATAGTGTTGGTATTTTTTTAATAAAGCGAGAAAAACAACGTCGTTGTCAAATAGAGGGCTGCAAAGAAAAAGCGAAAACATATTGCATTAAATGCGTCAAAACACTTTGTTAGGCTTGTTTTGAACCTATCCACCAAAACTAGAGTGAGATTTAATTGAAACGTTAATCAATTTGTAAATATGAAAGTATTATTAAAATAAAGTAAAAATTTGTACTCGGAACTAGCTTTTCATCATTGAATATAGCACTAAAATATGCGAGTGCAAATTTATCCCCTTTATCTCAGTGTCCTACTTAGAAGATGGGTCAGATTTCTTAGATAAAAAATATTTTTTTTTTCATTTTTTTAATATTTAGTTTGTTTAAGATTAACTAACTTTAGAAAGCATAATGCTACTGAAATTTAAACAAAATGAATAAATTGGAATAAAGTGGTGATTTTCATGAATAATTGGGATAACAGGCTAATACAGTTATTCTCAAAATTTCAATATCACCCCAATCCATACATTTACAATGTATTGAATTCAATAATACTATATTTTAAAGTTAAGTCTATAATACGACTTTAAGTGCCGCCGGCGTATATAAACGTCTCACTCAGCCAGTGTTTTAATTGCTCCGGACGTATATATACGTCTTTCCGAAGTACGATCTTTCCTGTACATTGCTATCCATAAAACTATTTCAAAGGCTTTGACATGCAATAAAATGACCTTAACAGTGTTTGGAAAGATTTTCTTATTTATTCCTTCTCTATCATCGCCGATACAAACAAACACGCGCTTACATTTTAAACGGTGGCATTGGGGAGAAAACCACGTAATTAATTCATCAGTATAGGATAAACTATAAACCATACAAATCATCAAGATAAGTGTTAATTTTTGCTTTTAATTTTATATATGACAATCCTATATGGGGTCATGGTAATTATTAAACTTATTCATAACTTAGTATTGTTAAAAAATAATTAAGTATAATATACATCGCGCAATACTGATATATTTATAAGTGTATTATATCAGTGTAAATGTGTATTTTACTTTTTTATTATGTCAGAATGTATGTTATTTGTGTACTTTCAGTAAAATTAGTAATTTTTTTTTAAAATAATCATTTATTGTTGACTCTTCAATATGCTCGTGTCCCCCTTATAGAGTTATTATGCCCCTTAAGGTGCATACCCCACAGTTTGAGTGAGTGAATGAGTGAATATTAACGTCACGCTGTTTAGCTACTCTAGGGCTTTTGGCGACGGTTAGCGTAATTTTGAACCATAGTCAAGTTACGCAGACGACACCTGAGTTGGCACCCCCTCTCCTAACTACCACACCACACCAACGGGAGGACGTTTGAGCTCTCGACAAATTTAACGTGCATCGCTCCCCTACACGACGGGTCTTCAGTGGTACTGGGATCGAGCTCATGACACGCTAGCCATGATCCGATACCAATACCACTCGGCTACCGCGGCCATCCCACAGTTTGATAAAGACTGGATTAATTAACATGGTCCAATACATTTCTCTGATAACTCTGGACCGCATACGTAGTACAAAACAACTTCGAATCAAATTAATTAAAATATGTGTTTTACAACACCTAACTTATTCATGTTATCTTACGCCAAACAATAGTTTTTATGGGCTAAACAGTACGAAAAATTCCATACCAGAGTTTATTGATTATAAGGATCAGAATTCATTTAAGACAGGGAAATACGCCTTGTAATAACATTGGAAACGGTTTAATGAAGTAAATGGGGCATATTATGAGAATATAAACAGTGTCTGAGAAAGCATATGTATGGTTTTAAATATTCATTTAAAAGTTCGACAGTTCACAAGCACCAACCTAACATAACAGTTTTTAATGATCTAAATATTTGTTGAAGACAAGAAAGTACTAATTAATAAAAAATAGAACTGGAAACAGGACAAAGTTGTTGTAAGCATCTAATCCGGGTATAATACCCATGTATAGCAACGAAAATAATCCTCATGGGTGGAGTTATATTAAAGTAGCATAATAGAGAATCATGAGGGCTGGTGGCCAAGGACGTTATAGTTTTGAACCTCAAACTAGCGATGCGGCTGACACTTAGGGTGGCATCCCCTCTTTCAACTAACATAGAACGCCAATGGAAGATCCATGAACTAATCGAGTTTAACTTGCATTAGTCCCTCTTCACGGCTGGTCATCATTGGCACCAAGACTCGAATCCCTAACACGCCCGCCACGAGTTCGCAACTATAGTCTCTAGGGTGATTTGGCGGTTTATTGGATCAAGAGCCGAATTTGGCTATACTGCGCCAAACATTTGTTTTAATATCTGTGATCTAAACGGAAAGAGAGAAAGAAAGAATGAATTGAATGACAAGAAAGAGGGTCGAAAATAGAGAAGGATCACTAGAGTACCCCGGGTTCGTGAAGCCCGTGTTTACCAAAGACAGTAAACCCCGTGGGAAAAGGAAAAGATCACTAGGGCACCTCGGGATTGTGACACCCGTACTCACCTAAAGAAGGTGAGTCCCCTGAGGGGAATATATAGTCTCTAGGCTACTGCCGCCACGTCTCATGAGTAAAAGGAAAATTAAAATTCATACAATTTAAAATTAAACATTTTATAATGTTTTAACCAAACATTCAGGTTTTACAACAAGTAAATAAACTATAAACTGGGATTACATATCTGAAATAGCTTTAATTTCTCCGTGGTGTGTTTAATCTTTTTTTGGTACACACTTGTGACGCGTCTTTTGAGATGCTTATTACAATATTTTTTTTCGAAGCTCAAATCGAAGGTTTTAAAACATTCTATGTAGTAACTTCAAGGATTATTTACAATACTATTCGAATAGAGAGAGAGAACAATTCAAAGGAACTTTCGACAACTGAACTGCCGCGGGAAATATGCATAATTCATTTGTGTTTTTTAAATACACATAAATATAAAATTATGTTTTTAAAATGAAGTGAGGAAATATCAAGATGACCTTCAATGGTTTTTAAATTAATCAATATCAACCTTTTGCTAATATATATATATATTTTTTAATTTTCGTAAGAAAAATATTCATTTCAATTTCGTTCTATGAAACGAAATTTAGGATGATTGCATAAGTTCAATAGAATCTTGGACAATTAAGTTATCAGTTGTAATGCTTGTTTCATATTTCAAAATTAATGACTCGGAAAATTTTTGACAGATTTTTTATGGAAAAGAAGTAATAGAATTCGATGCTGAAAGAAATGTTCAAAAATGCATTGCTGATTTTTTTTAAAAATTAGTTTTAAACGCAACCAAAGAAATAAAAAAGACACTCATATTAATTTTTTTGTTTAGAGGAATATTTCAACTTACGCGAGCGCCGAGTTACAAATCTTTTAGAATAATCTTTTCCCCCATCATTGAAACTCGGGTGAAATCTGAGCCAGAGCATGATGAAATTACTGATGTAATTGAAGAAGTCTTTTCTTGCCAGAAAAATAAATTTAGAAGTAGATAGTGATGTCGTTCAAGAGCTTTTGGATTTCCAAAATCAGAAGCTAACTATAGATGAGCTAATATAAATGCATAAGCAGAGGAAGACATTGAAAAGTTTTTAGACCCAGTTCAATCAAAAGATCGAATGGCGGTAGGGAATTTGATAGATAACCTCAGAGCTTAATTAAAAAAAGTTACAAGTAATAAAAAAAATATATACCCCAACAAAGAGGGTAATTTTTCAACAAAACAAGGAATAAAAAAATTATTGCTATGCTACGAGAAAATTTTGAGGAAGAATTAAAAAAAAACTATGAGCCAGCAGGCTAATTTGTTAGATGTTCTAAAACTTTCTGCTTCAAAATAATTTTGGCTTACGATTTTGTACTTGTGTTATCTAAGATTTCACTACAAATTTGTTTTTCTAAATTGTCATTTTCTTTCGTCTCCGGCCTCAATTAAAAATATTTTACGTGTATTTATATGGCAAATTATACCCCGACTTCTGTGGTTATCATTGAATTTCGTATTGCGCCCTATCGCGTAATTTCGGGGTATTGATGTATATATATATATGAAGGTCTTTCTATTTGTTTCCCTTTTCTAACGATGTATAAGGAATTAATGAATGATTATGTATTTTACCTTTAAATTGCACTGCTGCTTATATATTAGAATTAAACCATGGATGTATGTGGTATAGTTTAGAGAGAAAAATACTGAGCAGTTTGCAAATTAAAATAATTATTTCCTTTATTTATCTATTTCTAAGTAAATATTTTCAAAATTTGTTATTTTTTTTTTATGTTCCCCATAGACCGCAAGAAATTGTTATCACTGATAGTTTTTCAAAATAAAATAATGCAATTTGATCACAGAAAACAACAACATAAAAAAAGCAAATCGAGTTAAAAAATGATTCAGGAGACAAATATTTTATCAATTGTAATGGCGTCATTTTTTCCCCACAGGGATAGAATTAATTTTTTTGTTTTGAAATCATGGACATATAGACTGGGGATTATGGGAGACTGGGACTATTACCTGTGGAAAAATCTAATTTTTATGACTAGCATTTTCTGGGGACTATTTTTTTTTTCTTAATTGGATAACTAGGATAAATTTTCAAAAAGAAATTACATGTAATTATGTCGGTAATGAATTATTATGAATTCTCAGTGTTTTTGGAGTTATTTGTGAAGAAAAAATATGCTACTAACGGAAATATATGAATCATATAAAAAATTAAAATATGAATATAAATACTAATACCAAAAATTAAAAAATGAAACTTTTAAAATAGGAAAGTGGAAGTAGAAAATGCCGTGGGAAATAAAAGTAAACCCTTGCACATCTATATACCAATCTTTGCCGCTTCGCTGGGCATTTCATGATATTCTTATTGTATATAATCTAAGTCCAATCCGTAAGCCCTATATCGTTGTAATATCTTTCTGTATTACTTTTTAATATTTGTCAGAACCACACATTGCGCTAAAACGAAGGCAGAATTCTCTCCCTTTTTTTGTCATCCTCACGTTAAAAGGCAAACTTCTGTCTACTTTTTACAAGTAGAAACTCTCCCCCACAGGAGCATTGAAGCGCGCCATGCATGCAAAAATAAACGTGGACAGTAGCTAGACTTTGCAATTGTATTAAAATAAATTCTTACTGCACTCTCATCTTAGTTTAAACAGAAAATGACTTGAATTTCTAAGCGGAACTATATTTATCATTTACACTTCCATACCCCCTCTCTCTCCTTAACCTTTTTTCAAACATCATTTTTAGCACTACTCACTAGAAAAAAAAACATTGCTAGCTAATTTCCGTTTTTAAGTCATATAGTTCAAAAAGGGAATAACTGCTTCTCTGGTTACTCATGATGTTGTAGGACTGTATAATGTTTTTGAAGTTGTTATCTAAGACCAAGCATTAAGCTTTCGCTTGCACTCAAAAACGTTCTTCCAGCTCTACCCTCTCGATTTATAAAGGACAGGATAAGAAATTCTAAACAGATATACATTTATCTTTGTGTATTTACCGACATTCTGG
The DNA here is from genome assembly GCA_019973975.1 of Trichonephila clavata. NCBI lineage: Eukaryota > Metazoa > Arthropoda > Arachnida > Araneae > Nephilidae > Trichonephila > Trichonephila clavata. Next base: position 3,476 of record BMAO01000336.1, on the reverse strand, counting down.
AGATACATAGCCTCCCCCTCCTTCGGAGTCAATTTTCACACAAAAATACATTTTAGGGGAATTCGCTCCCCAACAGAAGAATAATTCTAACCAAATTCCTAGCCTGTAGGTCTAATAGTTCAAAAACGGGATTTTTTTTGTACCAAAAACAACTCGGCTCTATCCTCGGTAGGCAATTTCCAAAAACCCAGTTGTCGGCGAATTTCTACTCAACAAAAGAATTATACCGGTCAAAATTTAAGTATGTTGGTCGGATAGTTCAAAAATTGGCCCTCATAATCTTTTGAAACCGATTTCAGTAAAGTCGTTAGAAGCGTATCTTTATTTAACATAAGGTATTTCAAATTGTTCATCAATTTCTTTGTGACAACGTGAAATGCTTAAGTTTCATAAGTTATTTGAAATTTCGTTGAGTAATAACTAGTCTTGTAAAATATTGACAAGAATAAAACGATAAATTATGAGTTTATTTTCTTTTTTCAAGTGACCTTTACTAATTTTAGGAAAGTAAGCAAAATACTGATCACTTCAAAAAAATACTTGATATTAATATGTTTATATTGATAAAGATATAATTTAATATATAGTATATACGAGTATAACGTATGCAATCTGAGTTCCTAAGGCTAAGAGTTTGCAATAGGACATATAGGGATAACTTATTTCTGACATTGTATGCCTTCTATTTTTGCTTTGCTTATTCAGAATTATTTCTATTTAGCACACAAATACATGTATGTGTATGTGCGTGTGTGTGTGTGGAGGACAAAAGTGTTCTTTGGAGACCTCAGACTCTTAATTGTTCTTTGGAGACCTCAGACTCTTAATAGTTATTTTCAACCTGAAGCTATTAAAATCATATGACTTCCGGTTAAGGCTTTTCTGATTGAACCGTATACGCTGGTGATGCAAGATTGTATCATCCTGATGTAAAAAGTTGAAGTTTTGGTTTTAGGGGGATAAGTTAGTAATTAATTTCTGTTAAGCATGCAAACCAGAGACTAACTATCGCATGAAGTCTTGGAGGGCTACAAGCCATTATCAGGAAATAAATCTTAAATTAGTACGTGGGTTTGTTTTGATATATACTGGTATTATTTAATACAAAACGAACATTCCCCCCCTTTTACATAAATAGCTAAAAGTGCCAATAATGAAGATTAGGGAATTTCTTTTAAAATTTCAATTTTTAAATCAAAACCCTTTTCAAATTTTCAGTATCAATAATGAAATATCTCAAATGGCTTTGAAAGATGAAATAATGGTTTGATGTTCTCTTACTCAATTATATTGAACTTACTAGTACAGTTTGAGGAATAAGAACAACATAATTAAATTCGAATCATTATACCGCATAAAAATTTGTTTATAGAAAAGATCATTTTTATTCTTTCATATATTGATATTGTTTTGAACTCTGAGGTAAGCAAACAATCTTTAGCTAGAGTAAGTATTAAAATATCTTCTGCACTTCATCTCCTTAAGAGGTGGTGACCAGACAACCAATCACCGTTTCCCAGAGGCGCAATAATCCCATACATTTTCGGCTAGATTTTTCCAAACTGCCTTGCATCGTTACTTCAAGCCCTTTTTATTCTTAAATGTCACGAAATTGGTTGATGATGCCTTACAGAACGTGTTGAAGTTCGGAGTCATTTATCTTGTGTTAATGGTACATGATTAGTTTTTCAAGATGTGTTCACCGCGTGGAAGAGTCAAGTTGAAAAGAGTTTTGAAAGGCGATTAAAATATCCAATTTTATAGAATGCTTAGGATATATATATATACATAAAGTTAAATTTACACAAGTTTGTTACATTGTTTTATAGAAGAATAAAATGAATATGATTATGATTATGTAATAACTATCCACAAATAAAGAACTTAAACCTCATTTTTGAAACAAAATAAGACGGGTTAAATTTCCTTTTTTTTTTTTTTTTTTTACTTCCTTTATTTATTAACTTAAGGATTTAGCAGCTATTTTAATGACCTGGTTGTCCATTGAAAACGCAAAATCACTACAATTGCAAAATTTATAAAATAACGAAGTAATAAAAAACAACATATACTCATCCCTCAACGAAGACTGTTGTGTGTGAGCATACTTATAATTAATATCTGTCTCAATACAGAAATTTTTTCGCGATGCTGTAATACATTTATTTTTACAAAAGATATAGTTAGTAGAAATGGGTCGTAAAATGTTGAATTCAACTGAAAAAGAGCGCCAAGAACGATTTGCCCAGGGGTCCCCACCCCCCTACCTTTCAGCGCTTTCTCAAAAACTCCACTTACGTCATGGATCATGATGTTATTTATGTGTGATTTGTCCAGTAATTACTTCCAAAATCATTCATATGGTCGCCATGTCACCGAAATTGGTAGCCAAAAATGATGCAAGCTTTGTTATTTTACAACAGGGGTTGGCAAACCTTTTTAGGAAAAGTGCCACATTTAAATAAAAAAAATATTGTGCCTCTTTTAAGGTTTATTATGTAACTTTTACACAAAGAGCACATTTTCAATGCACAAATCTAAGTAGTGGAAATTTAAAAACAAAATAAATGAGACAAAAGCATAAACTTAGATTTTATTATTAATCTGTCTAGTTAATTTTGAACGATATTTTAATTTTATGTTCATAATAGAAAATATTTGTTTACAAGTGTATGCTGATTTAAATGTGCAACATTATTTGACAACCAAATCATGTAAATTTGAAAAATTGCTTGTTAATACAACTTTCCAAAATTCATTAGAATTCCTCGTGTTTGCTTTTTAGTTAAGTACGGTGCAATATGCAATAACTTCGTTTGATTTCAATCAATAACAAGCAAAATTTTTCAGAGAAATTAAAGGATTCGTGAAAAGATCTGTATTTTTTATCACCTTCAAAGTCATCCAACTTAGCACTGAAAGAATCCTTCAAAAATAGATATTAAATTTTAAAATCTAACACAGCTCGGGGCATTATTAACTTCGGTGGATAGTTTCTGCAATAATGAGAAATATGTTAATTTTTTTCCTCTCCAAAATCAAGACAAGAAAAAAGGCAAAAGTTTATCCACAAAAGAAGGTATTTGCCCAACTAAGGTAAAAAAAAAATACAATATTTTTTTCTGTAATCTTAAATTTAATTTTTTAAATGTCCAACAATATTGGTCAAGGGTGATAGTTTCTTGAAGCACCAGCGCTGTCAAGAGCGCCTTTTCTTCGTTTGAGTATTTGAGGGGAAAAAGAGAAAACAACAATGTGAAAGATAGCGGGCAGGGCCGCTACCGCACACGTCTGGAAGCGGGGGTAGGGGAGGCGACGGTCGGTAAGTAAAGCTAAATCACATAGCCTGTCGTCAGAATAGAATAACACGTATTCTTTGGTCCGTTCAGTGTTTTCTTTCAGATATTTTAAGATGCGCTCTATATTCCAGTCTGCAAATATTGAATTAGATTGAATTGAACTTTATTGACAGAGGG